>CM076571.1:282775138-283091279 GCA_034641835.2 Pinus albicaulis | reverse complement strand
CTCCAAAAAGAGAAGAAAAGAGATATAAACGCCTTAGAAATGAGCCACTTCGAGGGGGCAACCTCCAATACATTACATAAATGAACAATTCTTGGATGATACAATTCACAAAACCTCCTTTCTATATATAGGAGTCCATGGGGCCATAATGTAATCCTAGTGGGCGACAATGTAATCCTAGCCGACCTAACAATAATAATTTAAGGGCACAATAATAACAAAATGGGGGTTACAAGGGTACAATAATAACAATAAGGGGTTTACACTAACTATAATAAGGGGCTATACTAGTGATATAGGGACCTAACATGCCCCTCTCCTTCAAAAAAAGTGTTGTCCTCAACACTTGAGTAGCTCTGGGTGCTTCTGTATAAAATTCTCATCCTCCCATGTAGAATCTTCGGTGGGTAAGTTCTTCCACTTGATGAGATACTCTGAAATTGATCGATTCCGTAGTTGTCGAGTTCTTGTTTCCGTGACCGCTTCAGGTTCCAATATGATTTTTCCTTCCTCATCAAGTTCTGGAAATATTGTTTGAACTGGAAGATTTTCACCTATAACCTTCTTTAAGCATGAAACATGGAAAGCTGGATGTACTCGCGAAGAAGCAGGAAGCTCCAATTTGTATGCCATAGTACCAATCTTTTGCAACACCTTGTAAGGACCATAGTACTTTGGCGATAATTTATTATCCTTCTTTGCTTGCTTGAGGGACATTTGTTTGTATGGTTGTAGCCGTAAAAATACCCAATCTCCTACATCAAAACTTCTCTTGCTACGATGTTGATATGCCTGTTGTTTCATTCGATTTTGTGCCAAATTCAGGTTATCCTTTAAGAGTTGGAGAACTTCTTGTTGATGCTCGATGTGATCTTCCACTGCTTGAACCTTCGAACTTTCCCTTAAAGATGATGTGATGGATGGTGGATGATATCCATAAAGTGCCATAAATGGGGTCATTTTTGCTGTAGTATGGAAGGAAGTGTTATACCACCATTCAGCGAGAGGTAACCACTTGACCCATTGTGTTTGTTTATCAGATACAAAACAACGAAGATATCCTTCCAAAAATTTATTTACTATCTCAGTTTGACCATCAGATTGAGGATGATAAGATGAGCTATGAGCTAATTGAGTACCCAAACAAGAAAATAACTCCGTCAAAAATTTTCCAGTAAAAATGGGATCTCTGTCACTCACAATAACCCTTGGGTTTCCATGTAGCTTTTGAATTGTGTCCATAAATGTAGTAGCAACTGTACTTGCTTTAAATGGATGAGATAATGCACAAAAGTGTGCATACTTGGTAAGTCTATCAACTACCACCATGATGACACTCTTTCCTTCGGACTTAGGCAAACCTGTGATAAAATCCATTGAAATATCCTCCCAACGTTGACTTGGAATGGATAAAGGTTGTAGAAGTCTTGGGGTCTTAATTGTTTCCACTTTATTCTGTTGGCAAACCAAACATTCCGCCACAAACTTTCGAATATCAGATTTAAGGCCATCCCAAAAAAATTCTTTCTTCACCCTGTGGTAAGTTTTTAAAAATCCTGAGTGTCCTCCTAAAGGAGAAGTGTGCAATTCAGAAGAATCTTTTGTTTTAGTTGGGAATTCTTACAAAGATATAAGCGATCTTTGTACCATAAGGAATCATTTTTCCAACTAAATGTATCAGATGTACTAGGATCTTGCTGCAACTTTTGAATGGGTATCCATACATCTTTGTCCTTCTTCCATTCATCTCTTGCTTCAGTTATCCAATCTGGTTGGATAATAGAAATGGCACAAAGCAATGCTTCCACCTCTTCATTCTTTCTTGAGAGTGCATCTGCAACAACATTCATCTTTCCTTTTTTGTAGATTATTTCAAAGTCATAACCCAACATCTTTGTGACCCATTTTTGTTACTTTATGGTTGTGGGAACTTTCCATTCCTTAATGGCTTTAACTTTGTTAGGGTCCACTTTAACACCCTCGTGAGATACAATATGACCCAGATATTCCACCTCTTGTACTCCAAAGAAACATTTGGACCTTTTTGCATATAATTGTTTCTCCTGCAATAGTTTGAGCACCCTGTCAACATGTTCAACATGATCCTTCCAAGACCTGCTGTAGATTAGTATATCATCAAAAAATACTAGCACAAATTTTCTAAGGAAGGGTTTGAAAATGGAATTCATCGACCCTTGAAATGTAGAAGGTGCATTGGTAAGGCCAAAAGGCATGACCAAAAATTCATAATGACCCTCATGAGTTCGAAATGCTGTTTTTGGAATATCTTCAGTCTTCATTCTAATTTGATGATATCCTGAACGAAGATCCAACTTGGTAAAATAAATTGCTCCATGTAATTCATCAATAATTCATCAATCACAGGAATGGGAAATTTGTCTTTAATGGTGAGCTTATTGAGCTCCCTATAATCTGGACACATTCGCCATGATCCATCCTTCTTGTGTACCAATACTACGGGAGCAGAGAAAGAACTTTGACTAGGTTGAATTATACCCGCCTCTAACATTTCTGCAATCATACGTTCAATTTCGCTCTTTTGGAAGTAGGGATATCTATAAGGCCTGATGTTTGGAGGAACACTTCCTGGAATCAAATGAATAGCATGATCATGATCACGAATAGGTGGGAGTCCTTTGGGAGTTTCAAACACCTTGGAATGATTGTCCAAGACTTGTTGGAGATCTGCAGAAATAGATGATTTTGATGTTGGAACTTCTAGTGAGCATAATTGTGCAATTACGCCTCGTTGTTCTTTCTTTAGAAGCTTTGTCATGACATTAGAGCTTATTATCCTTCCTGGCTTCCCCGTAATACCCCGTAATTTGACTTCCTTTCCTTCTGAAAAAAATTTCAAGAAAAGTTCTTGAAAATTAAAAGCTACCGTCCCCAAAGATTGTAACCATTGTACTCCTAGTACAACATCAGCACCTCCCATAGGAATGGAAAGCATTGGACTAGTCAATACATATTCCCCCATGGTTAGCTTGATATTATGGCATTTTCCCGAGCAATTTATAGTTCCTCCATTCGCAACCATCACTTGACATTCTGGTGCTGGGTATAGGAAACAATTTAATTCCTTGGCTACCTTACAATGAATAAAATTATGGGTGCTACCTGAATCAATCAACACTATTACCTTTCTCTTCTTGATTTGTCCTTTTATCTTGAGAGTTTGAGGAGTGGTAATTCCTGCGAGTGCATTACACGATATGGTTGGATTCATTTCTTCCTCTTCTGGGGCTGGTTCCTGGTGTATATCCTCTTCTTGTTCATTTTCTTCTTCCTCTTCACAATCTATGTAAAATAATTTCTTCTCAGCACACTTATGACCTTTAGTGTATTTGCTATCACAACTGTAGCAAAGCCCTTTTGCTCTTTTTTCTTCCAAATTTTGTGGTGTCAACCTTGTAGGTTGTGGAAATCTAGGCGTAGCAACACTTCCTTCTTTATAGAATTGAGTGGTAGGCTTCCTTGTCGTCATAATTTTACATTCAACTTTTCTTGCCAACCTGAATGCCTTCTCCAATGAATCAGGTTCCAAAACGCGAACTTCATGTTGGATGTTATCCTTTAAAGTGCATAGGAAGAGATCAATCCTGTGTTCCTCTGTAAGATCAGTTACCCTTATATTCAATTTTTGGAAGTCCTCAATGTGCTGCCCCACTAAACCCTTTTGTTTGAGATTTATCAATTGGGTAAAGAAGGTGTTGCTCTTTGTATCCTCATAATGTGCTATCATTTCCTCCGTAAAAATTGACCAAGTGACAATTTTTTTACGGGAACAAAGCCATTGATACCATACAAATGTATTTTGTTCTAAATGTAAAGTTGCAATGCATACCTTTTGTGTGTTTTGCACGTTATGGAGATCAAAATATTGCTCCATCTGTAGTATCCATGTTACAGGATCCTTTCCATCAAACTTCCTCATATCCATTTTTGGAATATGGTGGTTCTTCCAGCCAACATTCGAGTTTATGAAATCACAATTAATATTTATTTTGTTCTCATCGGGAGGTTCTTCTCCTATATTTCCGCCATTAGGAATCATTTCTGGTTTTAAGCTTGTCATCAAGCCTTCCATGTATGCTTTTAGATCACTCTTCATGTTTTCCATGTTGTCTTTCATGTCATCCATCTTAGCTTCCACGCCTTTCTTCAAGCCGTCCATCTTCACTTCCATTCCTTTCTTCAAAACTTCCATTTCATTTTTTGTTGCTCTTTGCGAGAGTGAAAACTGTTGCATTTGCTCTTGTAATTTTGATAGATCATGTTGCAATTCTTCATCTTCATGAGTCATAGTAGAGCCTTCCGAAGGCTTAATGGGTGTTGAATTCTTTTTAGGGGCCATTTTAGAATCCAATATTGATATCTATTCTACAAGATTCCCTTGGAATCAATTCAACTTGATTCTTCAAACAAGACTTATGCAATTCGGAAAAAAAATACACACCTTTTACTAGCTTTTAGGATATCGATATTGAAATTGAATTATCTCTGTAATTGAAAATATTACATTTTCTTCTTCTTCTTCACAATCTATGTAAAATAATTTCTTCTCAGCACACTTATGACCTTTAGTATATTTGCTATCACAACTGTAGCAAAGCCCTTTTGCTCTTTTTTCTTCCAATTGTTGTGGTGTCAACCTTGTAGGTTGTGGAAATCTAGGCGTAGCAACACTTCCTTCTTTATAGAATTGAGTGGTAGGCTTCCTTGTCGCCATAATTTTACATTCAACTTTTCTTGCCAACCCGAATGCCTTCTCCAATGAATCAGGTTCCAAAACGCGAACTTCATGTTGGATGTTATCCTTTAAAGTGCCTATGAAGAGATCAATCCTGTGTTCCTCTGGAATATCAGTTACCCTTATATTCAATTTTTGGAAGTCCTCAATGTGTTCCCCCACTAAACCCTTTTGTTTGAGATTTATCAATTGGCTAAAGAAGGTGTTGCTCTTTGTATCCTCATAATGTGCTATCATTTCCTCCGTAAAAATTGACCAAGTGACAATTTTTTTATGGGAGCAAAGCCAACGATACCATACAAATGTATTTTGTTCTAAATGTAAAGTTGCAATGCGTACCTTTTGTGTGTTTTGCACATTATGGAGATCAAAATATTGCTCCATCTGTAGTATCCATGTTACAGGATCCTTTCCATCAAACTTCCTCATATCCATTTTTCGAATATGGTGGTTCTTCCTGCCAACATTCGAGTTTATGAAATCATGATTAACATTTATTTTGTTCTCATCAGGAGGTTCTTCTCCTATATTTCCGCCATTAGGAATCATTTCTGGTTTTAAGCTTGTCATCAAGCCTTCCATGTATGCTTTTAGATCATTCTTCATGTTTTCTATGTTGTCTTTCATGTCATCCATCTTAGCTTCCATGCCTTTCTTCAAACCATCCATCTTCACTTCCACACCTTTCTTCAAAACTTCCATTTCATTTTTTGCTTCTCTTTGCGAGAGTGAAATTTGTTGCACTTGTTCTTGTAATTTTGATAGATCATGTTGCAATTCTTCATCTTCATGAGTCATGGTAGAGCCTTCTGAAGGCTTGATGGGTGTTGAATTCTTTTTAGGGGCCATTTTTGAATCCAATATTGATATCTATTCTACAAGATGCCCTTGGAATCAATTCAACTTGATTCTTCAAACAAGACTTATGCAATTCGGAAAAAAATACACACCTTTTACTTGCTTTGAGGAGCTCGATATTGAAATTGAATTATCTCTGTAATTGAAAATATTAGATATCTAAAATTCAGCCCTGTAGTAGCCCTCTGAAGCTTCTTTCAAATGCCACAGGTCTGACCTGATTTGGATTCTCCAAGACAAAGTTGTGTCCAATCTCCCACAATGACCTAATTCTGGACTGGTTCAGTAGAGCGAACTTGTACGACTTGCCACGTGTCACTGTTTTGTCCTTTGTCTCTGAAATTGATAGCGAAGAAACTACAGGCCATGTAATTGCGACCACTTTTGACGGCACTCCAATCCAATCTTCAGAGAGAGAGTTATTGAACTTTTCCCACGATCACCTCTTTGAGATGAAATTCAGGAGCCTGAAAAAGCACTACCTTCCACAGATCATATCTCCAAAAATATTGCGAACCAAGCTCTGAAATTTTTTGATGAATTTCCTCAGGATTTCAGCTTCGCACCATATGAATTTCAGATTCTCAACCTTCGTAGAAAACAATTTATAGCGCAAATGTCACGATGACCTATTTAGGAGCCTGAAAAAATACCTGACTTCCACAGATCATATCTCCGAAATTATTGCGCACCAAACTCTGAAATTTTTATACAAGCTTCCTCAGGATTTTTTCTTCGCACCCTAAAAATTTCAGCTTCTGAAACTTCGTAGAAAAAAATTTATAGCGAAAATGCCACGATGACCTGTTTGGAGCAGCGAAACCCTAGAATCCAAAACTCTGATACCAAATGTTGTGTAACCAGCTCCAAAAAGAGAAGAAAAGAGATATCAACGCCTTAGAAATGAGCCACTTCGAGGGGGAAACCTCCAATACATTACATAAATGAACAATTATTGGATGATACAATTCACAAAACCTCCTTTCTATATATAGGAGTCCATGGGGCCATAATGTAATCCTAGTGGGCCACAATGTAATCCTAGCCGACCTAACAATAATAATTTAAGGGTACAATAATAACAAAATGGGGGTTACAAGGGTACAATAATAACAATAAGGGGTTTACACTAACAATAATAAGGGGCTATACTAGTGATATAGGGACCTAACAATCTCGTAAATGAACCTTCATTCCATCCATCTATTAATTACCAGCAGTGTACTTAGTTGAATGAAATGAAGCTGGGGGGCATGCGCTCTAGCAGTTATGCTTAGGGGGAATTAAGCACAGTTTTCTCTCTGTTTCAAGCTTGTGTAAAAATGAAACCACTCTGAAGCATAGTTTTTCTCTATTTCAAGATTTTGTAAAAATGAAACCTATCTTGAGTCAATTTCGGTTATTTTCAAGACTCATTAAACTCATGAAAATCCCGAGATTATTTTTCTATATTTCATTCTCGTAAAACACATGAAAATGCCGAGTTCTTTCCATATTTTCTTGCTCGTTAATTAAATTGAAAGTCGGCCATATGAGTACATTTTTATCGCTTTTTCGAACTCGTTAAAATTTATAGAAAAAGAGAAACTATTGAGTATACTTTTATCACTTTTTCAGACTCTTGAAAATTATTGTTATAGCATCATTTCTCACCTTCACATGATTCATGATTTCTTTGATGGCTTTGGGCACCCATTCCTACAGACTTGGACAAATTCACTTAAAAACAGTGTAAAAATCCCCATACGCGACTATGCCTGTACTTTTCTGCGTGTATACGCGAGTCCAGCTAGACTTTTCCGTGTATGCCATTAAAAATGATTAAAAAATATATAATTATTCCCTATTTTCGGGCTGGGTTGATGGTTACTCAGGTAGTTCAACCACCCCAGCACGTGGCCAACTGTTTCCAACTGTTGAAACTACTTGGAGGGAGTATAAAAACCCCTAATGTGTATGGCCTAAGGGAGAGAGAATTTATTGATATTATACTCTGTTGGTATTCCCTATCCAAGTCTGATTCCCCGTGCCTCCTGCACTTTCCCAGTTCATTATAGGAAACCCTTGTTTCCTTGAGATGCTCATCTTCCTATATGTCATCTCGTATGCACCAGTTTGGAAGGAGTCTTAGCGAGGCAAGGGCTGGACGGATCCAGACGACGGTCTGCTCGAAGGCCGTGGAAGGATCAGGTGATCTCTCCACTCGTTACTTTTGTACATGCTATTTATAATATAGAAGTACCATGCTGTTCCTGAAATATACGTGTTAGTGTATGCTTATATGTATGAGAATATTTTTTATACAAGCATTCATTATGATTTATTTAATGTTTATATGAATCTCACTAACATTTAGAGTAGATATATATTGTACAACCAGTTCTTCGTGCTTGTTTCTTCTTGTCTTTCAGGTTGAGAAGGAAGGACAGTTGCTGGGGGTTTGGACCCCGCGGGATCTGCTTCAACCGTAGGACCTACGGGTAACTTTCTCATTCTATTCTATTTAGTTTTTCTGAACGTGCATGGTTGTGTGAGTCCTTCTTAAGTAGCATGCCCCTGCTCTGTGGAGGTTGTAACCCAACGAACCTCTAGGGTGATATTCCCCGAAACAGAACTGGCGACTCCGCTGGGGATCACATTCTTGTGATTCTCCTGTTGGGTTGTTTCAGCTGTTTGGTAGGATTCCAACAGTTTTAACTTTCATTTGCAGTCCAGTTTACTTTTTTTCAGTCAGTCTGAAGTCCTGGTTTCTTTTCCAGGCTTGTCCTTTTTGTTTTTTTCATTAATTACCTTTGCATACGCGCTTTTTTCTGCACACAGTCGCGTATACACGTGAGTTTGTCTAAAGGGACCCGCGTATACGCGAGTTTCCCTTAGCACAGATGTGTATGCACGATGGTTGCATAATTGTGAAGTAGCGTATACCTAGGCAGATTTTGAATTTTTGGGTTTCTTGACTTTTTGGTCCTTTCTGGCTGTGGAGACCTGTTCCTACAGTGTCTCTATACTCTCTGGATTGTGAAGGAAGTGGTTTCATGTCTTTTCTCTCTTTCGTTTGATTGAAAACTATTCTTTTTGGCAAAGTGTTGTTTCTGGTGCTGGCACTTCTGGATTGAGTTCCAAGATCGCTTTCTGAGCATTCTTGGTTGTTCTGCTTTATCAGAACAGAGAGCTTCTGCTCACTTACTCGCTCCTATCTTTGTGTTGTGCTTCGCATTGCGATTTTTTCTTCGTTTTTGATTGGTTTTCTTGAGTTCCATAGGATAGGTTTTTGTTGCAACTTTTGAAGAGCTTTTCTTGCTTCTTTGGAGTCTTTGTTTGCGACGAGTTTGCACTATTTGTCTAGGCTGAGTGGCTGAGTTTTCTGGTCTTCTTTTTCTCTTATTGATCTTGCTACGAGTTAGCCTTATAAGGTTTGGGAGCATTGTTGAAGTTTGTGCTTGGAATTCGGTCTTGTTTGGTTTGGATTTTGATAGTTGTGCTTGGTCTTTTCGAGCTCTTTCCTTATAAAACAAAAAAGCTCAAAAAACATTTGCTTTGCTTTTTGTTTTTGCATTTCAAAGGCTTAAAAACATTTTCACTTGTTATTTGCTTTTGTTGTTGCATTTTCATTTTCGTTTGCTATAACTTTTGAAGCTTGTGAGGTTTCTTGCTTTTAGTTTTTGGCTTGATTTTGAGGAGGAGTTGTCATTTGATTTCTTCTTCTTGTTTTTAAGTGTTCTTGGTGTCCTCATTTTAAGAGTTCTTGATTTCGAGAACTAGCTTTTTGGGCAACCAAAGAAGAGTTAAAACTGAAGGAATTTTTGGGAATTTCACTCTGCTTTAGGAGATTTGCATCTTAGGATTTGCATGCTTGTAGTGATTTGCATTAGGTGCATTTAATCATTTAGTCAATTTCATAGTTTTTGTGAGTGTGAGTTTTCTATTTGAAAAGAAAAATACAATTTTTAGTCTCGTAGAACCTGTATAGAGATTGCTCTTCATCGAAAGACAAAGAACTGCATTTGCATGTAGTTAAGTTTTTATTAATTTCTTTTGCGTCAAAAACACCATACGTTTCATCTCCATATCCTTGTGACTTAACATAACAACCATTAAAATAAGCGATTTAATCTAAAATAAACTAGCAAGTTTTTCTAAGTGTCAATCACCAACTAGCTAGGTTGTAGGACCTTGGAATAGGTGAGTGGAGAGTTAACTCTCCAAGGCCGCTCAAACAAACATAGAAGTTGATTAATTGAGCGAAATCCAACTCCGTGAGGTGGACTGGGAAAACTCTCATCCGAGAGTCAAGCGCGAGGGGAAGTGAAGGTTGAGAAGAGGGATACCCCCCCTCCGATTAGCTGAATCTGACCTCAAGACCGTTCCGCCTGGCTTCTGATACGGATTGGTGCCCATAGTTGCCACTCCTAGGTTCCACACAGGTGACTGCGGGGGGAATACCCGTGGTACCTGAGGCAGACGTCGCATCACTTTCAGCAGTACTTCTGGGGGGTGCCCTTGCGAAGCTTGGGTGCTTGAGCCGGCAAAGGCTGTCGTTAGGAGGTCGGCGTAGCTGTTTCTGATACCTTCGCTAGTTGTTCTGGGCCCTAATCATCCCAGACTGCTTTCGGGAGGTCCTATATTTCGCTTTCCTGTATTTTGGTGTCCAGTCCTCATCACCCGGAGCGGAAATACTTGGAGGCTGTTTGCTTGACTGTATCTCAGGGATTTTTATTTTAGTGAGTGCTCTTTGCTCCTAGCTTGCCTAGCTTTTCACTTTTTGAGTCTAATTTAAAATCTATAAAAGTGGCTGATCAAGCGCCTCGTCGATCGAGGAGAATCCGGGGGTTATCTCCCGAGAGTCCAGAGCCTTCTTCGAGAAGGCATAGGAGTGATTTAGCAGGTGGTTACCACCCTGTGGCGTCTGACGCAGTGGAGAGAGATCCTCCACAAAGGTCTGAAGGTTTCATAGCTGATTCTGGTGTCGGTCCCGAGAGGAGCGTTTCGCTCACCTCGCGAGTTTTGTTTCCTCAGGAAGAAGATTTTCAAATCGAAGACGTACCTGAGCCTCCTGCTACAGGTCCATCTCCTCTTCCTCCTGATTATCCGTTTGTTGTTCAATACATCGGACCTGAGTCAGAGAGACCGAGAGATCTTCCGTATCATTCTTATCTTTCGATGGCCACGACTGGGAACGCAGCTTCTACCGTGAGTGCTGCAGGCATTCAGACTCCTGCTTCTGTTGAAGCAGGGGGCACTATTGCTTCATCTTCGATTGCTTCTAGTGCTGCTGTGTTTGGCTCTGGGTTCACCCAAGCACATGCTTCTCATTCTGGTCCCTTCTGTTCAGGGATGCCCTTTAGTGGGAATCCCTCTTTTTCCTTTTCCATTGTTTCAGCTGGATCTACACCCATGTCTAACATGGCTAGTGGATCAGCTTCTTTTCAGGTTTTCCCCTTTGGGACTGGACATATTCCTAGTTCCAATCCTTCTTTAGGGTCGTTTCCGTTTACGTCCCAGACCCAGAGTTTCAACCCTTGGTCTAGGGGGCAAAGTTCGACTACTTTTACGGGATGGAATCCTGTCTTTACTACAGCGGGGGCAGGGAATCAGTTTTACGCAGGTCATCAAGGGAATGCTTCTTTCCCTTCATCGAGTGCTTATCAGTCCTTTTCTCCTTTGTCTAATGCTTGGAATCCCTATCAGGGGCTTTCCTCTACAGTTAATACTTCAGCGGGGGGAACTCGTCTGGGCTTTGGTAACTCGGCGTGGGGAGGAGGTTCTTCTCCGTTTTCTACGAGTCCTTTCTGGCAGCCTGGTGCCTCATCAAATCCAGGCTATTCTTTTCAGAATGTTGGGAATCCATCCCATCAAGGATGGAATCCTCAGGCTTCGCCTCGCTTACCTTTTCTGGCAACGTTAAACTTGCCAGATTTGTCGAAGTTGACTAATGACCCGATTCGTTATAGTCCGGGGTGGCCTCCGGTCCCGACCAAACTTCCTTCAAACATTCCAAAGTTTGAAGGTAAGAATGGAGAGGATCCGGCAGACCACATCACCACTTTCCACTTATGGTGTTCTTCGAACTCCCTGATCGATGATTCGATTAGGTTGAGATTATTTCAACGCACCCTAACTGGAAATGCTGCCAAATGGTATATCAAGCTCACTGGGGGCAGTTTCGCTACATTTGGAGAACTGGCTGTCACATTTCTAAACCATTTTCAGTTGCCTGTCAGATATGAGGCTGGGACCGAACTCCTGGCTAATTTTAAGCAGGGTGAGGCAACTCACATTTCTGATCACATTCAGGAATGGAGGAGAAGGAAGAGGCTTATCAAATCTCATATTCCATGTGAATTCCTTCTCGAGTGGTTTTTGAAATCTCTGCAGTCAGATATTTCAAAAGATCTATCCCTATCTGGGGTATTTTCTGAGGAGCAGGCCATTTTTAGGGCCCAGCAGCTAGAACTGATCTATTCTCAGTCTGGGGTACTTTATAAGTATTTGCCCAATGCTCCTCGCTCCAAATTAGATTTGTCGAAAACTAAACCTGGTCTGCATGGTGACGGGCTTGTCGGATCGGTCAATAGTGGTGCAGCCAGCCTGCTTTCTCAACTGCAGCAGTTGTCTTTACAATCTGCTCCTTCTGGTCAGGCTGTGCCTGCTGATTCATCACCTTCCCAGTCTTTGTCCATAAATGTTGTCCAAGCTTCTGATCCCAAAGGAAATCAACAATCCGATGGGAAGAAGAAGGGCAAGAACGGGAAGGGCAATGCAAATAAAACCAACGAGCGTGTTGGTGAGGGTCAAAAGGAGAAAAAGAAAGTGAAGTTTCCATGCAAGCTTTGTGCTGGAGACCATCTCACACACCTTTTCCCTAAAATTCAGGATGCTCAGCGCCTGTTATCCCAACAGGGTTCTTCTAGTTCCCAAGCTATGTTAACAAACCCTTTTCCCCAAGGGCAGCAATTAGTTGTTGGCGCGAACCAAAATCCTGGGGCTTCCTCTGGGGGCACCCAGGAAGGGGAAATTCCATCAAACATTTTTATGATGAGTGCTCACGTGGATATCGCTACGAGATCCCGTGATTATGGCGGAGAGGAATCTTCGAAAGCTAAGGAAGTTCCTGATGCTACTGAGCCGCTTCACATCACGAAGCCTACTGTTGAGTCTATGCCTCGGATGCCAAAAGCATCTTCTAAGCGGTCAATGATTAATCCGAATGCGAGGGCTGCCCAGAACTACTCGATTGTAGAAGATCTGGCGCAGAGTCCTTGTGCTATGTCAGCTTTAGAGGTACTCCAGTCTTGTCTGGCTCAGCGCAGTGCTTTGCTCACTGCCATTGGGGCTATTGATCCGAAAAATTCTCTTCTGATTACTTTTGATATGACTAATTTTAAGAAGAGACTTCCTCATCACATGGCTTTTCATATTAAATCGTCATATCGGAAGTGCAATATCTTTCGAACGGTTGTTGATGAGGGTGCTTCTACATGCGTGATGTCTCTCGCATGCTGGAAGACACTTGGATCTCCGAAAGCTATTCCATCTAGCACTGTTCTTACTGCGTTCGATGGTCATTCTCACAGACCCCATGGTATTGTCCCGTCTTTGCCCATCTGTGTTGGGGGAAAAACTGTTAACATAGAGGTTGAGGTAGTAGATGCAGCCTTGGACTACAACCTTTTGTTGGGGAGGAATTGGATTTATGAGATGGATGCCCTTGCATCCTCATTATTTCGAATTGTATGTTTCCCCCACGAAGGGAGGATTGTCACAGTGGATCAACTGGACTGTCCTCAGATAGACCCGAATGTGTCTTCTGACTCATCTGTTCCTAAGTTGGATAATACTAAGGCGCCTGTTGAGAATCTAGGAGTTGGAATGTATTCTTCCTTGATGGGTACTTTCGATCTTCCTCCTCCTACGGTGCATATTAATGCTATTTCATCCTCCAAGGCTCCCCTTCGAAGAGAGTTCTTCAGAACTCATTATTTTTCGGACCCTTGGACCTTACCTTCCCCTAATGCCACATTAGCGGAAGGTCAAGTGGGTGGAATGGCATTTCCAATTTCTGCAGCTGAGATTGCATATCAGTCTATTGTTGACACTGCAGAATCCATCCCAGCTCCTCTTTCACCGGAAGAGTTGGATGGTGATGTGGCTCCGGCTTGGGCGCTTAGTTCTTCTTCGGCCCAGGATTGCCTTGATACCACTCTTCCATCTGAAGAGGCAATCCTGGAAGCCATGACTGGTATAGATAGACCGTGGGATGATTTGCATCATCGGTCTTACTTCCTACCTGACTTAAGCGAAGTTGAAACAAGTTTTCCAAGTCCTCAGTCTCCTGGACCTGTTCACCCAGTCTTGAGCCCTTTAGCACCAGCACAGGTTTATGCTGAAGGGAACATGGCTGTGATCTCTCCTACTATCCCGGTGAACATTTCCAGGGATCCCAATATTGTCGAGAATGTCTTCATTGGAGCTGAATGTTTCCGTGAAGAGGTTCAAATCTATAACAAGCTCTTCAAAGAGTATAGGGATGTATTTGCTTGGTCTTATGAGGAAATTCCTGGCATAGACCCATCTATCGTTCAGTATGAGATCAAGACGTATGAAAATGCTAAGCCGGTCAGGCAAAAGCTTCATCCGGTCAATCCTAGGAAGGCAACAGCTATCAAAGCTGAAGTTGAAAAGCTGCTTAAGGCGGGATTCATTTTCCCAGTTCCTCTGACTGAATGGGTTTCAAACCCCGTTCTGATAGATAAAAAGCAAGGAACGATTCGAGTATGCATCGATTTCAGAGACCTAAATAAGGCATGTCCTAAAGACAATTACCCCACACCATTCATCGATCAGATTATTGACGAGTGTGCCGGTAACGAGATTTTCTCCTTCATGGACGGTTTCTCCGGATATAATCAAATTACTATCCGTCCTGAAGATCAACATAAGACTGCATTTATTTGTCCCTGGGGTATGTTTGCATACAAGAAAATGCCTTTTGGTCTTAAAAATGTTGGGGCTACCTTTCAGCGGGCCATGTCTTACGCCTTCCACGACATCAAAAAGATTATCGAGGCATACTTAGATGATCTAGCTGCTCATTCTCAAAAGAGGATGGATCATCCTAGTCACCTCCGGCAAATATTTGAAAGATGTCATTTTTATAAAATTCGATTGAATCCGAAAAAGTGCGTTTTCGCGGTTACATCCGGTCGGCTATTGGGATTCATTGTGTCTAGGGAAGGGATAAGGGTAGATCCCTTCAAGGTTGAGGCAATACTTCTGTTGCCTCCCCTGTCTTCCATCCGTCAGCTTCAAAGTCTCCAAGGAAAGTCTAATTTTCTTCGGAGGTTTATCGTCAATTATGCTGAGATTACAAAGGGATATATGAGACTGTTGAAGAAAGGAGTTCCTTTTCTTTGGGACGACTACGCTCAACGCTCGTTCGATGCTTTGAAAAAGGCATTGACCTCTGCTCCTTTACTGAGTCCACCTGATTATAGCAGAGGTTTTCTTTTATATCTGGCAACAGCAGAATCTACCATTGGTATGGTTCTGGTTCAGGAAGAAGATGCTCTTGCAGAGCATGTTATTTACTACCTTAGTCAAGGACTGGTAGGACCTGAACTTCGATACACTCCGATAGAAAAACTAGCCTTAGCAGCAGTTCATGCTGTGCAGCGACTCCGGCATTACATTATTCTTCGCAAAACTTATGTCTTGGCAGCTGCCAATCCATTTCAGTTTGTCCTCAGCAGGCGAGTGATTGGGGGAAAATATAATAGATGGATTGTGATTTTACAGGAATTTGATCTTGAGTTCATGTCTGCCAAATCCAAGAAGTCATTATTTTTTGCGGAATTGATCTCCGAGTTGCCCTGTGGAGAGGAGATGATCTATGATGAGTCCTTTCCGGACGAACACTTGTTTCTTATCTCTCCACAGGATCCTTGGTACGGGGATATCATTGTGTATCTCCAGACTGCGAAGTTTCCCTCTACTTTTTTGAAAGATGAGCGTCGTAAACTGCGTCACTTGGCCAAGAATTATCTGATTATTGGTGATGCTTTGTACCGTCGAGGGGTTGATTCAATCCTAAGACGCTGCTTAACTTTCGAAGAAGCTGAGGCTGTGCTCAATGATTCTCACAGTGGAGCTTGTGGGAGTCATTTATCTAGGCTTGCTATAGCCCAAAATATTTTGCGTGCTTGATACTTTTGGCCCTTGATTTTCAAAGATTGTATTGAATCGGTCAAAAAGTGTCATCCGTGTCAGGTTTATACTCAAAAAATGCGCACTCATCCAGTTCCGCTTTTTCCAGTCGTTACTGTCGATCCCTTTACAAAGTGGGGTATTGATTATACTACTTGTAACCTGCCTTCGGCAAAAGGTCACAAGTACATTATTGTAGCAGTAGACTACTTTACGAAGTGGGTCGAGGCTATGCCTACTTTTGGGAACGATGGTGACACTGCAGCTTTGTTCCTTTTCAACCAGGTTATCGCTCATTTCGGTATTCCTAGAGAGATTGTCACTGACCATGGCAGTCATTTTTAGAATAGTATGATGGCTGAGTTGGATCTCAAATTGGGTTTCCGGCAGGAGCATTCATCTCCATATTATCCTCAGGAAAATGGGCAAGTGGAAGCCGTGAATAAATCCTTGAAGACAATTCTTCAAAGAATAATTGATAAACATAGATCCAACTGGCATATTATGCTATATCCTGCACTTTGGGCATACAGGACGTCAGTGAAAACTGCAACTGGCTTTACTCCGTTTCAGTTAGTCCACGGGGTGGAATCCATATTTCCTATTGAATGCGAGATTCCTTCTCTTAAATTAGCTGTTGAACTTCTTACTGACACTTCTAGTCTGGCAGAACGGCTTCTTCATCTGGAACATCTCGATGAGCAGTGTCGAGATGCCACCACGATGAATGAAGCGCATAAAAACCGAGTAAAAGTTCAGTACGATAAGGCGGTCAAGCCTAGGGTCTTTTCGGAAGGTGACCTTGTTTTGGTCTATGCCCAAGAAAAGGACGCCCTGGGGGCGGGAAAGTTTAAGTCTATGTGGTATGGCCCCTATATCGTTAAAAAAGTCCTTAAGAAAGGAGTGTATACCTTGGTTGATTTCGAAGGGAACGAGTTGCCGGAGCCCCGAAATGGGCTCTATTTGAAGAAGTATTATGCCTAGGCTTCGGCCTGGCATGTTGCTTTTGTATATAGTAGTTTTTTGTTTTGTACATATCTGATTGATTTTCGATTTTTGATGAGGTGGTGATGTTTTTGATCTGCTTTGGCAGGTTGTGTTGGATGTCATGAGTCATTTTGGTTTTGCCGATGGTGCTAGTAGACACACCCGGAACTTAGCTTCCGTGGCTTGGGTGCTTCATTATCCTTCCGGTCAGCTGTTGGTATCAAGAGGGGTCTGCATTGGTCCTGCTTCTAATAATATAGCAGAATACACTGCAGTCATTCATCTACTCTCGGAGGCAATATCTTTGGGTGTTGATTCGTTGGTAGTTTTCTTGGACTCCCAGCTGGTGGTGTCGCAGTTGAACAACACTTATCGGGTACGAGATCCATTTTTATTACGATTTTTCTTGAGGGTACGTTTGTTACAAAGGTCATTTCAATTTTTAATTTTCATTCATATTCCTCGAGCTGACAATTGGTTTGCTGACTCATTAGCTAATCAAGCATTAGATTGGCATATTAATCATTCCATACAATAAATTTTTAATCATCAAAAACATCATACATTTGATACATTTATCACATCACATCAAATATTGTTGTATATATATCATCGGAGTGTCAAAAAACTTTACAAAATTTGGATCCATAAATGTCGTACAAAACTTGGGCTTATGCCCCATCATGTTCAGTCTCAAAAAAGAATATACAGTCATCTAATACATAATATCTGTCTACTCCTGAGGTCCCTGCCCAGAAGTCATGTTCCTATAGAACGTGACTGCAGTGGCAACTCGGTGGAATAGTCTAACCCAGTCTCGGGGCACTCCTACTACCCGTCTCTGGATGGCTTCCGGTAGATCCTCCACGGCAGCCATAGGGATTTGGCGGGTTAATCCCTCCAAGTTTCTATGCACGGCCTGGAGAGTCCGATCTGAATCCACAGTATCCCCTTCGCCCCTGCGGCGCTTATGGCGCGGTAGGCCCTCAGGTCGAACTGGTCCAACATCTGAAACATGATCATTTTTAATTGTCAGTCATTATGAATCCAATCAAAAACATGTTTGTTTTTCATTTTTTCATATTTGAAAAAATCCAAAAAAATTATATAAGTCAAAAAATTTTGCAAAACTTACCGACTGTACCCCATGTTGTGCCTGGTGGAAGAACTAGATCTGAATCTCCACGAAAGTCTATCCCGGCATAGGGATAGTCGTCCACTGCGATGATTTGTTCTCCCCACCAAAGGAAGAACTCATCGTCCCATGTGGTCCGGGGTACCTCACTACCCCCAGTCTCTTCATCATATCTGCCCAACGGGCAATTCTTGGGTCCCGCGGGCTACTGATGGTAGAGATGACTCTGGGTCTCAAGGCTGGAATCTTCTCAAAGAAGAATGTTTTCAAAATTGTACCGTAGCCAAAGTGTTTGGTCTTTACTTGGCGGATTGAGGTCAGCTGTTGTTTCATGTTCAGTAATAGGGTTGTGCACCAATCATACACATGAGTCAAACACTCTACAGCTATGCTCATTTGCGTCCTGGACGCCTGATGTAGGGAGGCAGATCCTGCCACTCTGCTAATGGTGAAAAGGAGGATTTTCATGTGCAAATCCCTCACATCTTTAATTGCAATCTGAGTTCCAACCTTTTTGGAACCCCCTACGCAATATACGTGGACATAGTCTTCCACGGTTAACCCTCCCAGGGGCTTCCCGTGCAAGTCTACTGGATCTCCCCTCCGGGAGAGTCCAGTAATGAAATATATGTCTTCCACTTCAATTCGTAGTGGCATCTGATCAATAATGAAGCAATCCTGATCTGGTTCCCAGTAATTTACGAGTATTTCTAGCAACCGCACATTGCTTTTCATATTTGGCATCTTGAAGAATTTGAACAATCCGCAATTCCGAAGGATATTTTGCGCTGATCTTGCATGACCTCTTGGTCTATTGCGCTATTCTCACGTTCCCTCCATGAGATTTTCATCCTGTCAAATTTCATCAAATTATGCATTAGCCATGCTTTTTTGCATTCGGACCTGCGCATACGCAGTTTTTCCTTTGCACAGTCGCGTGTATACGCGAGTTTCCTTTAACGAACCCGCGTATGCGCAAGTCCGCATATTTTAGCAAGGGTTTTAAAGCTAAAAATTACTTAATTTTAAATTCCAAACGGACAAAATGAATAAACAGGATGATTTAGGAGCCTACCTGAAGTTTCGGTGCGTTTCGACGGTCGGTTGTTCCTGATTTGATGAAAGAAGTTTTTTGCTCCAGAGCACTTTTTCCAAATCAGCAATGCAATAATGAACCAAATATGAGGTAATTTGTCTATTTATGGCTAAAAAGTTGAAAATTTTGGCAAAAATTCCTTATGCTCATTTTTTTCAATCTATCTTAAGCTGCATAACCCGGATGCTTGGAAGTGCCCAGTTTGGTATGTTTTCAGGTACATTTTGACGATTTTGAGATTTTTCCCGATTTTTGATCCATGATTACCGACTCGTCACGGCAGGTATATGATCTTCACTGGCATATAGGTTAGGGAAATCACTCTCCGTTGCATCTTTCATACTAGCCTCCATACTGATCACTTGCCTTAGGGTCGATCCCATCAGGTCATGAGTATTACACCCATTTCACTCGTTGATTATTTAATCATGACTTGATGGTAGAGCCTTCCTTTACATGGGCTTCCTAGTTAGTTCCTCGCTATCACTTGTTGCCCATGTTGCGTTTTATGTAGGCTCGGGAGTCCTCTTTAGTCCCACCATGTCTTATGTGTTGAAGCTTCATTCTTCTTCTTCATCACTATCATTTTTTCTGGCTTTACCCTAGAGGCTCCCTGGTGTCGTTAAGTTGTATTACTGCATTGCATATTGGCTACTTGTTTATCTTGGCCTTTAGCCGGCTTCATTTGGACTCGATGTTTAAGCCAAATTTTGACCTTGACTCTCTGTACAAGTTAACCATTGCATGCACTTAGCTATCACGACTTGACACCTTTTACCCATGGATGGAACATTCCTCTGAGTATCACTTACCAGTTTTCGCCACCTTGCATTGAGCATAGGATTGTTCCAATCCCAGGAACTAGTGCATCTGATTTCTTGATACTCGTTCTATCCATTGTACCATAGCATTCTTTTATTCTTTTTCGGGCTTATTATATGAAAAAGACAAAAAAATCAAATATAACAAAAAGAGCGGGAACGGGATGTATCTTCGTTATTTTGATGGCAGTACAGAGTCAGTTTGTCGCCCTTGAACAAAGCACATATACTTATATATATTTCCTTCATTTGGGATGGTTTAGTTTTGACCTAGGTTCAGCCTTTACCATGTTTCACTTGTCAGTTCTCCCCCGGTTGGTTATCTCTTCCAATCATATGGAGAGTTTGTTGTGCCTCCTGCATAACAGACTTATACAGTGTCACTTTTTACTGCCATGGTCATCACGAGTCGTGCTTTTGTTCAAGGGAATTTTAACCTGAGTCGGCCATTCTGCGGTGTCTCTTGACTCATTATTCAGTCGACCTTCCCGGTCTTGTCAGTATCATGTTCTATCACATCAAATGTTTTGGTCTTCTGCTCGTGCTGGTTTGAGAAGGTCCCCATTGACTTCTTGCCGGCGGGTTTGTCTCTTATCGACTACGACACATTGCTCTGAGAGCAAACCTAGAGCCGCACCCTGGGCCTATTTACATCATTGATAGGTGACCTCGTGCTCAGCATTTGATCATCATCATGGGTCTTTGACTGAGTGGTTTCCCTTGTGTTCGAGGTCAGCACACATTATCACACATGGGATTCGTGTAGTACCTTGATTTCCATTTGACCCTATCGGTGGATTTCTCGCCTCTGTGTCAGCTTTCATTATTGGTTGGTTCAGAGGGTTTCTTCCGTGCGCTAGCTTCATCTTGTGCATGTCGAAAATGTACTTCGGTTTTGGTTCCATCACTCTACTTCGTCTGATTCCTTCCAAATCTTGGCCTGCGGGTTACACTCGCGCTGGACTGATGTGGGATGCCTTAATGCCTTCCTTCCAACAGATCTTTTCCCATCAACTCCGACTCATTTCTCTGGGAATAAGGTCTAGAGTCTTTTTGTCAGTACCTTAGGGTTTGCAGTCATCAGTGGCAGACTCTTTGCTATCGACAGTGGGGATTCATCATTGCCTCCTGATTGGTAGATTCTTTCAAGTGTTCGACTTCAACTCATTCATTCGCACTTGTTAGATTGTATTGGGGCACCTTGACACTCATTTTCATTATTGGTGGGTTGTCTCGCGTTGGTTAACGGCATACATCATTGACCGGTAATCCAACGATTTCTCACATGGTCGACTTCAGCTCATTTATTCCCATTGTGTAGAATTGTGCCATAGTGATCGGTGAAGACCTCGGGTTGCATCAGCATTTTTCGGTTCACTTTTGACAGTCCATTCAGTTTTCTGCCAGTGATGCCGTCCACCCTTATATGTTGCAGTTCAGTACAGCAGAATCCTATATGTTGGCTCCCGAGTTGCGTGATTGTACCATTTGATCCACCTCTTATGATCCGGTACTTGGAGATTCAGTTACTTGATCAGACATCCGGTTGCACCATCTTTGATCAGATTTCTATATGTGATACTTGGACATTGATTCAGACTTGTATTTCCGGGCCATGCTCAGATGATTCATTGTGTACTTTCAGTTCAGCTATACTTGTATACATGTTGGATCTATTCACTACTTTCTATATGATGTATTTTTGACTGAGCATGGGTATGCCCACCTCAGCATGAGTTGACTCTCTATTTTCTTTCATTGGTTTTTGGCAGGTTGAAATCTGGTGAAGTCCTCTCTTGTCCTTGCGAATTTCTTTCTATGTGCATAATACATTTCGACCATCATGTACCCCTTCTGACCTCATATATTAGGGGGCATCTGTTATAGCATCATTTCTCACCTTCACATGATTCATGATTGCTTTGATGGCTTTGGGCACCCATTCCTACAGACTTGGACAAATTCACTTAAAAACAGTGTAAAAATCCCCATACGCGACTATGCCCGTACTTTTCCGCATGTATACGCGAGTCCAGCTAGACTTTTCCGCGTATACCATTAAAAATGATTAAAAATATATATAATTATTCCCTATTTTCGGGCTGGGTTGATGGTTACTCAAGTAGTTCAACCACCCCAGCACGTGGCCAACTGTTTCCAACTGTTGAAACTACTTGGAGGGAGTATAAAAACCCCTCATGTGTATGGCCTAAGGGAGAGAGAGAATTTATTGATATTATACTATGTTGGTATTCCCTATCCAAGTCTGATTCCCCGTGCCTCCTGCACTTTCCCAGTTCATTATAGGAAACCCTTGTTTCCTTGAGATGCTCATCTTCCTATATGTCATCTCGTATGCACCAGTTTGGAAGGAGTCTTAGCGAGGCAAGGGCTGGACGGATCCGGACGACGGTCTGCTTGAAGGCCGTGGAAGGATCAGGTGATCTCTCCACTCGTTACTTTTGTACATGCTATTTATAATACAAAAGTATCATGTTGTTCCCGAAATATACGTGTTAGTGTATGCTTATATGTATGAGAATATTTGTTATACAAGCATTCATTATGATTTATTTAATGTTTTATATGAATCTCACTAACATTTAGAGTAGATATATGTTGTACAACCAGTTCTTCGTGCTTGTTTCTTCTTGTCTTTCAGGTTAAGAAGGAAGGACGGTTGCTGGGGGTTTGGACCCCGTGGGATCTGCTTCAACCGTAGGACCTACGGGTAACTTTCTCATTCTACTCTATTTAGTTTTTCTGAACGTGCATGGTTGTGTGAGTCCTTCTTAAGTAGCATGCCCCTGCTCTGTGGAGGTTGTAACCCAATGAACCTCTAGGGTGATATTCCCCGAAACAATTACGAAAAAGCGAAAACTTGGAGTCCTATTTTAAGCCCTTTTCAGACTCTCTAAACATGAAAATATTGTTGAGCACTTGATTATTCGAACTCGTTAAAGTAAATGAATGATCGTCCCTTCAGTACAAGTTTACCCCTTTTACGGACTGAAATGGACTATTTACGAAAAAGGTATACGTTGACTAATTACGGTCAATAGAGTTCTATCCCGCATTATTTTATCCTTTTTCGGGCTCGAGAGACTAAATTTACGAAAAAGTACACCCATGGAGTTTTCTTAAGTTTTTTCTTCTGACTCCCTAAAATTGAAAAACACCGAGTTTCTCCTATACTAGACTCGTTAAAACTTAACAGTAAAGGACCTATTCAATTTTAAATAGGAACGAACCACTCCTTCTTAAGGTTCGAATTTTAAACTAATTTGGACTCATCCAGAGGATGAGCTTATAAACAAGAAAATGTTATCCTCCTCAAGCTTGTCAAAAATAAAGAGGTACTTGCCAGAAATGGTGTGGGAAAAGAGAGAAAAACAAACCTGTTTGTTACATTTTGATTATTCGGAAAACCGTTAACCACTCTTGAACACGACACTTTTTTTTCACCTGGGTTGGGAAATCCTTTGCCTAACAGTTACTCAAACCATATTGAAAGTCTTCAGCTGGTTTCTGGGTATTAGCTTTGGGTCAATTGTCACCAAGCCATCTGCAGTGTCGTTATGTGTTCAAGAAGACAGTTCAAACAAACCATTCATCTGAAAAATATCTGTCATCCATTTTGACCATCCCTGAGTCAGTCCTTGCCAATATATTTCTTCAAAACTTGATTTATGATTTCGTGTGGTGGGCTTGCCTACGACGGATCACTTTCTATCGACGAAAACTTATTATCTAGGAAGTTGATCTAGAAATCGTCAGTACCTTGAAATCTGCATGCCTCAATAGCAGGTTTCTCGCCTTCGACGACAGGTTCCATCATTGACCTTCGATCGAATGATTCCATGACATGTTCGACTTCAGCTCATTCATTCACATTTCATGGATTGTACTGGGTACTTTGAGAGCCATTGACATTACTGGTGGTTTCTCTCACACTTGTTAACAGTTCACATCATTGACTGGTAATCAAGTGGTTTCTACCATGTTCGACTTCAATACATTTAATCGCATGGATAGAATCGTACTAGTTCGGGAAGCGGAAATCAAGACCCTGGATCTAGTTTCCACCATCCAGGCTGCAAGGAGTTTTATTATTATACAGTGGACTATTCATTACAGATGGCTGCGCCCATGCTGTGTCTACACTATTGATGTAATATTAAAATCATTTCTGTATCAGAACAAGTTTAGTTAGTTTTTGATCTGAGTATGGGAATGCCTACCTCAGCGATGATATGATTACATATATATATATATATTTTGCATTGAATGTTTTTACAGGTTCCGACTGGGGTGTCCACAGGATGATCCTTGAAATGATAAAGTACTTCACTCTTCATATATGACAGACTTCATCTTCATCTATTTCAGACTTCGCACTTTAGGGGGCAATCTGTTACACTAAAAACTGTCACCTTGACATTCTGCTAACTATATGAGCTCATTAACACTCATACATACCTCCTCTGCAAGTCTTACAACCTTTACTCCTCATGTCAAGCCCTGAAACAAGAAGAAAAACCCTAAAAACCTCTGAAATAATGGGTACGCATGTAACATGAAGCCTGAATATGTTCCTGGCTTGGGTACGTAGGTAATGCATGGCTTACCTACGTTCTAGAATGCAGTTTTCCTTTAGAATGCCTACGTACCCCCTCCAAACTCAAAAGAGCAAGAAAGTAAAGTTAAAAAGTTGGTTTGAGGTCAATTCTAGAAGGTTCTAGATGGGATTTTTTGGGGATGAGTATGCTTTGATAAGGTGCATGTATCCCTCACCTTAAGGAACTAATCCCTTGATGTGAGGAGCCTATCCCTTTGAAGGAGGATTCTATCCCTTAAAAAGTGGAATCCTAACCTCCTCATCTGCTCTATAAAAGGAGGCATTGGGTAGCCTCAAAGGGTTAGATTTTGGAGATTAAGTTTTTGGAGATTGAGAATTGGAGTTCAAGCTTTAGAATATTTGAAGTTAAGTGTTGTTGAGATTCAGACTCAATTGACTAAGACTTTTGTGAGGAGAGATTACATACCTCTATTCGTCTTGGTTGGAGGAGTGCAGAGCTTATCAAAGTAGAGGAGACTCCTGCTTCGGACCCCGGGAAGACCTGTGCAACATCAAGGCTCAAGTTGTAAGGTTTTCCTTCTTTTGAAATTAATACAAATATACTCATTTTTCTCAATAAGCTTTCATTTAATGGTTTATTTCATAGATTCCTTGATCACTATGATAAGCATGTTTTATGATGATTTCTATATAGGTGCTATGTAATATTTTGCTTGTTTGTGACTGCAGGTTAACGAGGAAAACTCCTTCAAGCACGCGAGGGACAACAACGACTTCAAACAAGCGTTGGACATATGGTAAGTCTTTGACACCTCTATAGAGATTTTCGTAGATCATATATGCTTAGATAAAGATTAGTTTATTTGGTTGTTTGTTACTAGATACTTTTAGTACTAGGGAGATCGGTCTTGTCCGCAAGACAGATTAATCCACACAACAGGAAGAAATTTGTATTCTTTGAAATATTTAAATAATTTAAGGCTCTAGTGGAAAACTAGACAAAGAAGAATATAAAGGTGTTGAGGACACATAATGGTGGAGAGTTCTGCAAGAAGGAGTTTGAATAGTTCTGTAAGAAGTGTGGTATAGCAAAATAAAAGACTACTCCATACACACCTAAGAAAAATGGCGTTGCAGAAATAATGAACATGAAATTGATCGAAAAGGCAAGAAGCATGCTCAGTGGTGCCAGGTTAGGACAAGAATTTTGGGTAGAGGTGGTGGAGATTGCATGTTACCTGGTTAATAGATCACCTTCATCAGTGTTGGAGGTTAATAATCCACATGAGGTATGGACTGGTAAGAAACCCTCTTTTTCACATCTAAGGGTATTTGGTTATGATGCATATGTACATGTTCGAATGGAGAAAATAACCAAGTTGGATAGTAAATCTGAAATGTGCATATTTATTGGGTATAAGGATGGTTTAAAAGGTTGCAAGCTTTGGAACCCAGAAACAAGGAATGTTGTGTACATTTGAGATGTGGTGTTTAGAGAGGTCAAATATGCTATTAAACATGAATTCCTACCTAAGGAACTTCAGAATATAGAGTTTGATATAAAGGAGGAAGAATCAGACTCTACAACAGAACAAGATTCAGAAGAGGAAGAGCCAAAAACTCCAGCTTTGAGAAGATTAGTTCGAGAAAGAAAGTAGCCAGAAAGGTATATTCCATCTGCTTTCTATTCAAATTTTTATTTATCTATCATTGATGATGATCCAAAAACTGCCAGGGAGGTAGTGGATTCAGAGGATGGAAAACTATGGAAGGAGTCCATGGTTGATGAAATGGAATCCTTGCATAAAAATTAATCTTGGGATCTCGTGGAGTTGTCGGTTGGAAGGAAAACCATTGGAATAAAATGGGTGTTTAAGAAGAAGATGAATGCATAAGGAAAGGTGGAGAAATAAAAAGCTCGGTTAGTTCTCCTGTTGCCAAGGTATCTTCTATTAGATTAATTTTACCTATTGTTGCTACATTTGATTTTTAGGTAGAACAGATGGATGTGAAGACAATGTTTCTTCACAGGGATCTGGAAGAAGAGATATACATGAAGCAACTTGAAGGCTTTGCAATGAAGGGTAAGAAATAACTGGTATGCAAGTTAAAAAATTCTTTGTATGGGTTAAAAAATTCTTTGTATGGGTTAAAACAATCACCAAGGATGTGGTATCATAAATTTGATACATATATAGGGGGAATTGGCTTCACCAGAAGAAAAGAGGATCACTGTGCATATTTTAAATTAATTAGTGAATTTGTTATTTATTTGGTCTTCTATGTGTATGATATGTTGTTGATTGGAAATGACAAATAAATTATCTGGGATTTGAAGACCCAATTGTCCTTCAAATTCAACATGAAGGATCCTGGTGTTGCAAACTATATTTTGGGAATGGAAATTAAACAAGATTGGGAAAAGAGGAAGCTATGGTTAAACTGGAGGAAGTATGTTGAGACAATATTGAAGAGATTTAATATGTGGGATAGTAAACCAGTGAAGGTTCCTTTTCATGTAGATGTAAATTTATCTATTGAATAGTGTCCCAGGACACAAGAAGAGGAAGAGGACATGTCTGATGTTACATATGTGTTAGGTCCCTATAATACTAGTGTAGCCCCTTATTTGTATTGTTAGTGTAGCCCCCTTATTTTTATTGTTGTTCCCATGTAGTCCCCATATTTTTATTATTATTCCCCATAGAATCCCACTGTTTTTATTCGTGTTCCCTTACATTATTATTATTATGTAGGCTATGATTATATTGTGAACCCTTAGACTTCTATATAAAGAAAGTAGGTTTTTTCATTTGAATCATCCAAGAATTTTTCATTTATGTATTGTAAAGGATTTTCCCCCCTCAAAGTGGATAATGTTTATGTCGTTGATCTATATTTTCTTCTATTTTGTGAGTTTGTTGCATAAAATTTGGTATCAGAGCTTTGAATTCTAGGGTTTCGCTTCTTAAAACATGCCATCTTGGATTTTTTTCAATAAATTGTTTCCTACGAAGCTTCAGACGCTGAAATTAAAACAACATGGATTATAAATATTTTTTAACTTCGTTCTGAAATTTCAGAGCTTGGTTCACTATATTTTTGAAGGTATGATCTAAGGAAGTTAGGTTTTTTATAGGCTCCATAATTCAGTATCAAACAGGCGACCGAGGGAATATCGTCATAACATTCATTTCCGGAATCATATTTGAATTCTATAAAATGTAGCTGAAATTTCATGAACTATAGTTTCTTGTATATCAATTTCAGGGCCTAAGGTCGAAGAAATGACACGTGTCACATCGTACAAGTTCGATCTACTAAACAAGTCCATAATTTGGGAATTGGGGAGATCAAGAATAACTTTATCTTGAAGAATCCAAATTAGGTCTGACTTATGGAATTGGAAATAAGACTAAGAGGGCTACTACAGGACTGAATTTCAAATCTTAGGGATCCAAAATCACATAGATACATCAGGTTCAATATCGAGTTCCTCAAAAGCAAGAAAAATGTGTGTATTTTTTTTAAATTTCATAACTTCTATTTGAAAAATCAGTTTGAAGTGATTCCAAGGGAATTGAAGCATTGATATCATTATTGGGTTCTAAAATTCCTCCCAAAAATAGTTCCACACCCATTAATCCCTAATAAATCTCTACTATGACACATGAAGAGGAAGAATTGCAACATGATATATCAAAATTAAGAGACCAAATGCAACAAATTTCTCTCTCACAAAGAGTAACAAAAAATGAAAGGGAAGCTAACATAGATGGTATGGAAGCTAATATGGAAGAAAAAATGGAAGTTTTAAAGGATGGTTTAAAATCAGACATGGAAGGTTTGAAGCAAGGTCTGAAAACGTTGCTACAAGAAATGATTCCTTATGGCGAAAAGATATTAGATGAAACTCATGATGAGAACAAAAGAAAAATCTAATCATGATTCCATAGCCTCTAAAGTTGGATTGAAGACCTGCCATATTCCAAAGGTTAATATGAATAATTTTTATGGCAAGGATCTGGTAACATGGATACTACAAATGGAGCAATACTTTGATCTCCATAATGTGCAACACACACAAAAGGTATGCATTGCAACATTATATTTAGAACCAAATAAATTTCTATGGTATCGATGGTTTTGTTCTCGTAAATCACTTGTCACTTGGTCAATTTTTGTAGATTAAATGATAACACATTATGAGGATACAAAGAGAAACACCTTCTTTAGCCAATTGATAAATCTCAAACAAAAGAGTTCAATGGTGGATCACATTGAAGACTTCCAAAAATTGAATATAAGGGTAAATGATATTCCTAGGGAACATAGGATTGATGTATTCATAGGGACTTTAAAGGATAACATCCAACATGAGGTTCGCCTTTGGGAACCTAATTCATTGGAGAAGGCATTCAGGTTGGAAAGAAAAATTGAAAGCAAAATTATGGCGACAAGGAAGCCTACCACTCACAACTATCAAGATGGAAGTGTCGCTACTCCTAGCATTCCAAAAACTACAATATTAACACCACAACAGTTTGGAGAAAAAATAGCGAAAGGGCTTTGTTAAAGTTGTGATAGAAAATGCATTAAAGGTCATAAGTGTGTTGAGAAGAAATTATTTTACATAGATTGTTGTTAAACACATACATGGTGGATGGAGAAACTAAACACACAAATAGGAAAGATAGGCATTCATTATATTTCTATTACTCATAGATTTACATTTATATTACATTAATGTGACTCTTGGATTCATCTTCTAAGGTTACTTGGACTCCTTTGTGACACTTCACCTTCCACACCTACCCATAGAGGATTAGGTGTCCAACATTCCCCCCCTTAATCCGAAGGGGTATGTGTGAGTCCAAGAAGAGAGTTGTAATACAAATCTGCAAAGTATGCATGGCAGCACTTAGGCTGAATCAGCGCTCTGAAATGTTGGCATAAAGAGGTGGTTTAAGGATGACCACCAACACTGGAACGCAAAGCTTATTGCAGTTCCCGGAACTCTTCCAAAATTGGCAAGAAGCTAAGGGCTTCTGCTAGAGGAATTGTCCCTCATATTTGAAAATGGAGACCTTCAACCTAAAATAAGGGAAGTATACAACCTTTGATGGTTTAAGGATGACCACCAACACTGGAATGCTTGATGCATTTCCTGGAACTCAACCAAAACGGGCAAGAAGCTGAAATATTCTACTAGAGGAAGTGCTACGAAAGAGGAAGAATATCAACCTCACAAGAATGGTTTAAGGTTGTCCATCAACCAAAGGCATGCTCATGGGCATCTGTGTCTCTGGCTAGAACTCTGAATCTGGAATGACGAATTGTGGCTCAGGCTCGCTTGAACTGCTATGTCTGTGGCTACATCTCTGAATCTGGAATGAGAGACTGTGGCTTAGGCTCGCTTGATGTGACTTCGAAGCTTGTAGATGACCACCATTCCCCCCCCTGTGAGGTACAAGGTGAGATGATGGAAAAAACTCAACTACAAGTTTGCTCAATATTCCAGAACATTTTCTGACATGTGACTTAAACATCTTCTTGACTATTGATGCCCATTGCCAAGAAGCAATCCATCCAAGATGATTCTTTGTTCTTGTAGGAGGCTTGTTTCTGAAGCATCTATGTGAAGAATGGGTGTGCCAAACACAGTGCTTGCATGGATGAAGATCAAAACAAGTTGATCTTCACATGGTCAACTCGATCACAAAGTAGTTGGAATTTTACAATTCGTTGTTACTACTGTTGGAAGAGGAGCTATATCCGGGAACAAATTCTCGAATGTGAACTCGTCATGAAGAAATCTGGCACTCTGAAATTTGATGGGCTTGGAGCAGTCTGGAATACGAAAGGACAACTCCTTGTCATATCCAAGACTAGTTTTGTGCTTGTTGTGGACAAGCTCTTCCCAAGGTCTGATGATGGGCTTGGGAAGTGCATACTGAACTTCTGCATCTGCATGTAAATTTTCTCTTGTACAAGGAACATGATGGGAGCCAACCTCAATGTCATTGACTTGACCATTTGCTAGTTTTTGATGGGTGTCATGATGCTTATGTTGTTGTAACTCATCTTGCTGAAACTGAGACTTAAGCTACAAAAACTCAATCTTTTCTTGTGCATATTGTAGACATGTATGAATTTCAAGGAGAGCTCCCTTGCCAATTTCAACTATATCACGAATAGTAGAGTGTATTGAAGTATTTAGCAACTCTAATAATTCAACGATTCTAGTAATTTTGTCAACAAATCAACTTCAATAAATGAAAGGTGTCAGAAATGTCAATAGGCAACCAATTAATATTATATCTCCTAGCTTGGCTTTGAATTGCGTAATATATAGTATATAATATGATTAGTACACATATACAATCATGCCAATATGGACCAACTATATTATATGATCTTCACATATGATATACAATCTTCAAAAATTGTATTTTCCATCACCTATATAAACCAATAGCCAATGCATATAGCGTTTTCATAAGACTCATGCTTCAATACTCATATAATATGTATAGATATAAATGGCCCATTTTATATCCAACCGTCTTTTGAAAAAAGAGAGCTCAACGAACATGCAGTTAAACCATTCGGCCGGCCTCCAAGGCAATATTAACAAATCCATAAAAGCATAAATGGAATTTAATGAAAATAATGGAGGTAAATGTTCAACCATATACCATCACAATTTGTGGTTTGTGAGGACTATGTCAACAGAATGCTTCCTGACATTTCAGGCATGAAATTTTCTAGTTCCAATAGCAATTTTCTCCTATGCAGTCCAGTTGATACTCATCGGTCCCCTTACACAACAATAGACTCCATTGTTCAACTTCTGCTTGACATGGATGTGTTACACGTGATTCACCACCTTGGGTTGAGAATTCCTTGGTCAAAATCCCAACAAACCAGCCTAGATCTACTGGAGGGAAAAGCAGCATTCCATGTCTAATCAACTTTAAGCTGGCGTCTTAAATATGAGTACAGGATGGAACTAACTGCATCAAAGATTCAAAATCGCTATATACAGGTGATCTCTAAGCACCAAAGAATAGTAGAGTGTATCTACCAAAACATACCTCTAACAAGAAATACCCACAAAAGAATTGAACACAATTCTGTTTCAATTAGGGGTTCTAATAGACATCCTCACAAGTGTGAAGACCTCATCTCCAACACAGACCTGTTCACGGCATAGGAGGCACCTTGAACAAACTCCAATATTTCTGAAATAAGCAACTCCATATGAAATAATCAGCAACAAGAAGGCATACTTCACTTAGACTTCATAATAACAAACTTAATCAATTCCAGTTTTGAACCTTAACTCCCGTCATTTCCACTTCCGTTGGCCCTCCTCCTCTAATGCCACTTCCACCTTCTATACGCCACTACATCCCTCAAAAGCTATCTCCCTCATGACTCCCTTCTATACGCAACGTTGTGGTCGGGAGGAGGCGTAGTAAAGGAGGGGGAGTGCTGGCAATGAGCCGAAGGAGGGTCGAGCAAAATACCACCTTGCTCCATCCTGCCTCGAAATCCCAAACAGCTTTCATCTCCCACATAAACCTTGTCCAAGCATTCTTGATTTATGGAAGCCACTTCATTTTTCACAGACTTCAAATAGAAGAAAATATATCCATAAGAGTATTCAAATTCACACATCAGTCAATAATATTTGCAGAGTGACAATGCAGCAATAGGTCGAGTCCATCCACATGGAAGAGAGATTCAGAGCCAAAGATGTTCCAGAGCTCATAACTGTGTCTAACTTGGATTTAACAATGGTGGATCACGATGAACCATCACACCAATCACTCTTGAATTTCAACAGCTTGTGGGCTGCTAAATATTCGCATAATTCAACTCTTGTTTATTCAACAGGTCGTTCTCCTCAAAGATATAGAGAACATAAATGACAAGTCCCATTGTTGAAACCTGCAATAGTTTTTTTATCAGTAAGCAAACAAACATATGAAATACCACCTTACAGTCCACCTCTCACATTCAAATTTTTCAGCGGGAGAACACAAGCACCTTTTTCAATTTCAAAGTAGAGCTTCTCTTGGTGGCAGAATGTAAAAACACCTCATTCAAACAAAGAAAATTTGGAGTTGTTTGATTGTGGGTGTGTCAAAAAGGCGTTGAGAAATTCAAATGGTGTGCAGAATTTGCAATGGACAGTGAGACAGTTCTGCCAGGAGCAGGTACAGAGGGAGTTACAAGGGTAGTAATGCCAGAAATAGAGCTGGTCAGAAAACCACTGACTCAAAATAATTAGGTAGGGCAGGAATAGGAATACACCTGCTGTTGTGAAACCAGCTCCAAAAATAGAAGAAAATAGATATCAACGCCTTAGAAATAAGCCACTTCGAGGGGGAAACCTCCAATAAATTACATGAATGAACAATTATTCGATGATACAAATTTAAAAACCTCCTTTCTATATATAGAAGTCCATGGGGCCACAATGTAATCCTAGCCAACCTAACAATAATAATTTAAGGGCACAATAATAACAATATGGGAGTTACAGGGGTACAATAATAACAATAAGGGGGTTACACTAACAAAAATAAGGGACTATAGTAGTAATATAGGGACCTAACATGCCCCTCTCCTTCAAAAAATTGGTGTCCTCAACGCTTGAGTAGCTCTGGGTGCTTCTGTATAAAATTCTCATCCTCCCATGTAGAATCTTCAGTGGGTAAGTTCTTCCACTTGATGAGATACTCTGAAATTGATCGATTCTGTAGCTGTCGAGTTCTTGTTTCTGTGACCGCTTCAGGTTCCAATATGATTTTTCCTTCCTCATCAAGTTCTGGCAATATTGTTTGAACTGGAAGATTTTCACCTATAACCTTCTTTAAGCATGAAATATGGAAAATTGGATGCACTCGTGAAGAAGCAAGAAGCTCCAATTTGTATGCCATAGTACCAATCTTTTGCAACACCTTGTAAGGACCATAGTACTTTGGCGATAATTTATTATCCTTCTTAGCTTGCTTGAGGGACATTTGTTTGTATGGTTGTAGCTGTAAAAATACCCATTCTCCTACATCAAAACTTCTCTCGCTGCGATGTTGATCTGCCTGTTGTTTCATTCGATTTTGTGCCAAATTCAGGTTATCCTTTAAGAGTTGGAGAACTTCTTGCTGATGCTCGATGTGATCTTCCACTGCTTGAACCTTCGAATTTTCCCTTAAAGATGATGTGATCGATGGTGGATGACATCCATAAAGTGCCATAAATGGGGTCATTTTTGCTGCAGTATGGAAGGAAGTGTTATACCACCATTCAGCGAGAGGTAACCACTTGACCCATTGTGTTTGTTTATCAAATACAAAACAACGAAGATATCCTTCAAACATTTATTTACTATCTCAGTTTGACCATCAGATTGAGGATGATAAGATGAGCTATGAGCTAATTGAGTACCCAAACAAGAAAATAACTCCGTCCAAAAATTTCCAGTAAAAATGGGATCTCTGTCACTCACAATAACCTTTGGGTTTCCATGTAGCTTTTGAATTGTGTCCATAAATGTAGTAGAAATTGTACTTTCTTTAAATGGATGAGATAATGCACAAAAGTGTGCATACTTGGTAAGTCTATCAACTACCACCATGATGACACTCTTTCCTTCGGACTTAGGTAAACCTGTGATAAAATCCATTGAAATCTCCTCCCAACGTTGACTTGGAATGGATAAAGGTTGTAGAAGTCCTGGGGTCTTAATTGTTTCCACTTTATTCTGCTGGCAAACCAAACATTCCGCCACAAACTTTCGAATATCAGATTTAAGGCCATCCCAAAAAAACTCTTTCTTCACCCTGTGGTAAGTTTTTAAAAATCCTGAGTGTCCTCCTAAAGGAGAAGTGTGCAATTCCAGAAGAATCTTTTGTTTTAGTTGGGAATTCTTACAAAGATATAAGCGATCTTTGTACCATAAGGAATCATTTTTCCTACTAAATGTATCAGATGTACTAGGATCTTGCTGCAACTTTTGAATGAGTATCCATACATCTTTGTCCTTCTTCCATTCATCTCTTGCTTCAGTTATCCAATCTGGTTGGATAATAGATATGGCACAAAGCAATGCTTCCACCTCTTCATTCTTTCTTGAGAGTGCATCTGCAACAACATTAAGCTTTCCTTTTTTGTAGATTATTTCAAAGTCATAACCCAACATCTTTGTGACCCATTTTTGCTTCTCTTTTGAAGATAGTCTTTGTTCCAAAAAGTGTTTAAGACTATCATGATCAGTTTTTACCTTGAAGTGTCTTCCCATTAGGTAAGTTCGCCATTTCTTTAGTGCATGCAGTATTGCTAACATTTCCTTCTCATAAATAGGTTTCTGTAAATACTTTCCTTTGATTCGATGACTTTCAAAAGCAATGGGTCTTCCTTCTTGCATTAAAACAACACCAATTCCATTTCCTGAGGCATCACATTCCACAATAAAGGTTTTTGTGAAGTCTGGTGTAGCTAAGACCGATACTAGGCACATTGCCTCTTTAAGATGTTCAAAGGTCTTAGTTGCTTCAAGAGTCCATGAAAATGCATCTTTCTTCAATAATGTTGTTAGAGGTGTTGCTATTCTCCCATAATTTTTAACAAACTTGTGATAATACCCTGTTAACCTGAGAAATCCTCACAACTGCTTAATGGTTGTGGGGACTTTCCATTCCTTAATGACTTTAATTTTTTTAGGGTCTACCTTAACACCCTCTTGAGATACAATATGACCCAGACATTCCACCTCTTGTACTCCAAAGAAACATTTGGATGTTTTTGCATATAATTGTTTCTCCTAAAATAGTTTGAGCACCCTGTTAACATGTTGAACATGATCCTTCCAAGACCTGCTATAGATTAGTATATCATCAAAAATACTAGCACAAATTTTCTAAGGAATTCATTAATCCTTGAAATGTAGAAGGTGCATTGGTAAGGCCAAAAGGCATGACCAAAAATTCATGATGACCCTCATGAGTTTGAAATGTTGTTTTTGGAATATCTTCAGCCTTCATTCTAATTTGATGATATCCTGAATGAAGATCCAACTTGGTAAAATAAATTGCTCCATGTAATTCATCCAATAATACGTCAATCACAGGAATGGGAAATTTATCTTTAATGGTGAGCTTATTGAGCTCCCTATAATCTGGACACATGCGCCATGATCCATCCTTCTTGTGTACCAATACTACAGGAGCGAGAAAGAACTTTGACTAGGTTGAATTATACTAGCCTCTAACATTTCTACAATCATACATTCAATTTCGCTTTTTTGGACATAAGGATATCTATAAGAACTGATGTTTGGAGGAACACTTACGGGAATCAAATGAATAGCATGATCATGATCACAATAGGTGGGAGTCCTTTGGGAGTTTCAAACACCTTGGAATGATTTTCCAAGACTTTTTGGAGATCTGTTGAAATAGATTATTTTGATGTTGGAACTTCTAGTGAGCATAATTGTGAAATTACATCTCGTTGTTATTTCTTTAGAAACTTTGTCATGACATTAGAGCTTATTATCTTTCCTGGCTTCCCTACAATACCCCATAATTCAACTTCCTTAACTTCTGAAAAAAATTTCAAGAAAATTTCTTGAAAATTAAAAGCTACCGTCCCCAAATATTGTAACCATTGTACTCCTAGTACAACATCAACGCCTCCCATAGGAATGGAAAGAATTGGATTATTCAATACATTTCCCCCATGGTTAGCTTGATATTATGGAATTTTCTATAGAAAGTTATAGTTCCTCCATTTGCAACCATCACTTGACATTCTGGTGCTGGGTATAGGAAACAATTCAATTCCTTGGCTACCTTACAATGAATAAAATTATGGGTACTACCTGAAGCAATCAACACTATTACCTTTTTCTTCTTGATATGTCCTTCTATCTTGAGAGTTTGAGGAGTGGTAATTCCTGCCAATGCATTACACGATATGGTCGGACTCATTTCTTCCTCTTCTTGGGTTGGTTCCTGGTGTATATCCTCTTCTTGTTCATCTTCTTCTTCCTCTTCACAATCTATGTAAAATAATTTCTTCTCAGCACACTTATGACCTTTAGTGTATTTGCTATCACAACTGTAGCAAAGCCCTTTTGCTCTTTTTTCTTCCAATTGTTGTGGTGTCAACCTTATAGGTTGTGGAAATCTAGGAGTAGAAACACTTCCCTCTTTATAGAAGTGAGTGGTAGGCTTCCTTGTCGCCATAATTTTACATTCAATTTTTCTTGCCAACTTGAATGCCTTCTCCAATGAATCAAGTTCCAAAACACAAACTTCATGTTGGATATTATCCTTTAAAGTACCTATGAAGAGATCAATCTTTTGTTCCTTTGGAATATCAGTTACCCTTATATTCAATTTTTGGAAGTCCTCAATGTGCTCCGCCACTGAACACTTTTGTTTGAGATTTATCAATTGGCTAAAGAAGGTGTTGCTCTTTGTATCCTCATAATGTGCTATCATTTCCTCCTTAAAAATTGACCAAGTGACAATATTTTTACGAGAGCAAAGCCATCGATACCATACAAATGTATTTTGTTCTAAATGTAAAGTTGCGATGCGTACCTTTTGTGTGTTTTGCACATTATTGAGATCAAAATATTGCTCCATCTGTAGTATCCATGTCACAGAATCCTTTCCATCAAACTTCCTCATATCCATTTTTGGAATATGGTGGTTCTTCCATCCAACATTAGAGTTTATGAAATCACGATTAACATGTATTTTTTTCTCATCATGAGTTTCCTCTGCTATCTTTTCACCATTAGGAAATATTTCTTGTATCAAATTTGTCAAACCTTCCATGTCTGATTTTAGATCATTCTTCATGTTTTCCATTTTTTCATCGATCTTAGCTTCCATTTCATCCATCTTAGATTCCATGCCAGCTTCCATGCCATCCATCTTAGCTTCCATGCCATCCATGCCATTATTCAAACCATCCATCTTAGATTCAACGTCTTCCTTCAAACCATCCATCTTAGTTTCCATGCCTTTCTTCAAAACTTCCATGTCATTTTTTGTTGCTCTTTGCAAGAGCGAAATTTGTTGCACTTTCTCTTGTAATTTTGATATGTCATGTTTCCACTCTTCGTCTTCATGAGTCATAGTAGAGCCTTCTAAAGACTTAATGGGTGTTGAGTTCTTTTTAGGGGCCACTTTAGAATCCAATAATGATATCTATTCTACAATATTCCCTTGGAATCAATTCAACTTGATTCTTCAAACAAGACTTATGAAATTTGGAAAAAAATACACACCTTTTACTTGCTTTTGAGGAGCTCGATATTGAAATTGAATTATCTCTATAATTCATATCCTAAATATTTGAAATTCGGCCCTGTAGTAGCCCTCTGAAGCTTCTTTCAAAAGCCATAGGTCTGATCTGATTTGGATTCTTCAAGGAAAATTTATGTCCAATCTCCCACAATGACCCAATTATGGACTGGTTCAGTAGAGCGAACTTGTACGACTTGCCACATGTCATTGTTTCCTCCTTTTCCTCTAAAATTAATAGAAACAAAACTAAAGTTCTTGTAATTGTGGCCACTTTTTACAGCATTCCAATTCGATGCTCAGAGAGAGAGTTATGAATATTTTCCCATGATCACCTCTTTGAGATGAATTTCAGAAGCCTAAAAAAGCCCTAACTTCCACATATCATCTCTTCGCAAATATTGCGAACCAAGATCTGAAATTTTGTGATGATGTTCCTCAGGATTTTGGCTTTGCACTCTAAAAATTTCAGCTTCTGAACCTTCGTAGAAACAAATTTATATCGAAAATTCCACGATGACCTGTTTAGGTTAAATTCAGGAGCCTGCAAAATGACCTACCTTCCACAGATCATATCTCCAAAAATATTGTGAACCGAGCTTTGAAATCTTGCGACGATGTTCCTCACGATTTTGGCTTCTCACTCTAAAAATTTCAGCTTCTGAACCTTCGTAGAAGCAAATTTATGGTGAAAATTCCACGATGACCTGTTTGGAGCAACGAAACCCTAGAATCCCAAAGCTCTGATACCAAATGTTGTGAAACTAGCTCCAAAATAGAAGAAAATAGATATCAACGCCTTAGAAATAAGCCACTGTAAGGGGGAAACCTCCAATACATTACATGAATGAACAATTATTTGATGATAAAATTTACAAAACCTCCTTTCTATATATAGGAGTCCATGGGGCCACAATGTAATCCTAGCCGACCTAACAATAATAATTTAAGGGCACAATAATAACAATATGGGGGTTACAGGGGTACAATAATAGCAATAAGGGGGTTACACTAATAACAATAAGGGACTATAATAGTAATATAGGGACCTAATACCTGTAGCTTTGGTACCATGTTAAACACATACATGGTGGATGGAGAAACTAAACACACAAATAGGAAAGATAGGAATTCATTGTATTTCTATTACACATAGATTTACATTTATATTACATTAATGTGACTCTTGGATTCATCTTCCAAGGTCACTTGGACTCCTTTGTGACTCTTCGCCTTCCACACCTACCCATAAGAGGAGGAATAAAAGGAGAAAAAACTTCAAAAGAAGAGGATATACACCTGGAACAAACCTTAGAGAAAGAAGAAATGAATCTGACCATATCATGTAATGCATTGGCGGGAATTACCACTCCTCAAGCTCTGAATATAGAAGGACATATAAAGAAGAAAAAGGTAATAGTGTTGATTGATTCGGGTAGTACCCATAATTTTATTCATTGTAAGATAGCCAAGGAATTGAATTGTTTCCTATATCCAACACCATAGTGACAAGTGATGGTTGCAAATGGAGGAACTATAAATTGCTATGGAAAGTGGCATAATATCAAGCTAACCATGGGGGAATATATATTGAATAGCCTAATTATTTCAATTCTAATGGGTGGTTTTGATGTTTTACTAGGAGTTCAATGGTTACAATCTTTGGGTACAATAGCTTTTAATTTTCAAGAACTTTTCTTGAACTTTTTTGGGAAGGAAAGGAAGTTGAATTAAGAGGTATCATAGGGAAACCAGGAAAGATAATCATATCTAATGGCATGACAAAGCTTCTAAAGAAATAACAATGAGGTGTAATTGCACAATTATGCTCACTAGAGTTTCAAACATTGAAATCATCTACTTCTCCATATCTCCAAAAACTCTTGGACAATCATTCCAAGGTATTTAAGACTCCCAAATTCCTCTCACCTATTTGTGATTATTATCATGCTATTCATTTGATTCTAGGAAGTGTTCCTCCAAACATCAGGCCTTACAGATATCCCTATGCCCAAAAGAGTGAAATTGAACGTATGATGGCAAAAATGCTAGAGACCGATATAATTCAACCTAGTCAAAGTTCTTTCTCTACTCCAGTAGTATTGGTGAATAAGAAGGATGGATCATGGTGCATCTATCCAGATTATAGGGAGCTCAAAAAGCTCACTATTAAAAATAAATTTCTCATTCTTGTCATTAATGAATTATTGGATGAATTACATGGAGCAATTTACTTCAACAAGTTGGATCTTCGTTAAGGATATCATCGAATTAGAATGAAGACTAAAGACATTCCGAAGACAACATTTAGAACTCATGAGGGTCATTATGAATTTTTGGTCATGCCTTTTGGCCTTACCAACGCACCTTCTACATTTCAAGGGTTGATGAATTCCATTTTCAAACTCTTCCTTAGAAAAATTTTGTTAGTATATTTTCATTATATAGTAATCTACAACAAGTCTTGGAAGGATCATGTTCAACATGTTGACAAGTTGCTCAAACTATTGGATGAGAAACAATTAATCTGAAAAAACCTCCAAAGGTTTCTTTGGAGTACAAGAGGTGGAATTTATCGGTCATATTGTATCTCATGAGGCTGTTAAGGTAGACCCTAAAAAAATTAAAGCCATTAAGGAATGGAAAATCCCCACAACCATAAAGCATCTACAAGGATTTCTTAGGTTAACAAGGTATTATCGCAAGTTTGTTAAGAATTATGGGAGAATAGAAGCACCTCTAACAACATTACTAAAGAAAGATGCATTTTCTTAAACTCCAAAAGCAACTAAGTCCTTTGAACATCTTAAAGAGGAAATATGTCAAGCACCAATATTAGCTACACCTGACTTCACAAAAACCTTTATTATGGAATGTGATGCCTCAGGAAATGGAATTGGTGTTTTTTTAATGCAAGAAGGAAGACTCATTTCTTTTAAAAGTTGTCCAATCAAAGGAAAGTATTTACATAAACCTATTTATGATAAGGAAATTTTCGCAATGCTACATGCACTAAATAAAACATAGTTATCGATCAAACGGGAACTATTACCTCAAAACAAGAACTGTAGACCAAAAAAACTCAAAAAACATGAAAAAACAACCCAAAAACAAGAAGTGTGTCTTCCACAATGCACTGTTTTTTTTAGCGTCAAATTTCAACATTTATTTAAATTATGCTAAAAACCAATTTTTTTCTTGAATAAAGGATTGAAAAATCACCCTCGAAACAAAAAGTGTTGATGGTGGAATAACATCGCCAAATTTTTGTGTGCAAAAAACAACTTGAAAATGAAAAGTGTTGATGCTGGAATAAAAAAGTGTTGATGCTAGAATAACATCACCAATTTTGTGTGTGCAAAAAGCAGACTGAAAACAAAAAGTGTTGTTGTTGGACTAACATCGTCAACTTTTTGAGTGCAAAAAGCACCTTGAAAACGAAAAGTGTTAATGTTGGAATAACATCTTTTTCTTTTCGGGGTAAATTGTCAACAATTTTTAACAATGACATTAAAGATAAAATATCATGACTCTGAAAAACCTTAAAATTTCAATGATAAACATGACATTAAAGATAAAATATCTAAATTCTTAAAATTGCAACAATTTTTATGCATGGTATTAAAGATAATCTATTACGTGTCTCTGAAAAACCTTGAAAATCCAAGAATGACATTTAAGATAAAATATCACCTTTATGAAAATAAAATTCCAACGATTTTTAGGTATGGTATTAAAGATAAAATATCACTTGTAAAAATAAAAAATAAATAAAAATAAAAAACACAAAGAATTTCAAAAGAAAATTTTTAAAAAACACACAATTTAAAGAAAAAAACTAAAAATTAACCCAAAACAAAAATAAATAAATAAACAAATATTATTTTTTTTGAGTTATAAAAGAAATAATAAAAAGAAACCACACAGTTAAAATAAATAAATAATTTAAAATTAGTTAAAATTAAAAAATAATAATAATAATAATAAAATAAATTATTAAAATAAAAAATAGTTGAAATTTAGAAATTCTAGTTTATATTTAAAAAGAAAATAAAATAACAAAAATTAAAATAACTAAATAAATAGAAAATTTAAATTATAATTTAAATTTCAAAAAATAAATTTAAATATATGAAAAATACATTTTTAAATAAAAAATTAACCAAATTCAAATATTTTTAAATTAAAAAAATAAAATAATAAATAATAAATAAAAACTAAAAATTACACCCAAAAAAATAATAATAATAATAATAAATATATATTTAAAAAAAAATAAAATAAATTAAAAATAAATAAATCAAAATAAAAAATTAAAAATAAATAACAAAAAATAAAAATAAATAAATGATTTAAAATTCGCACCAGGGCTACGAAGCTTGGCCGACGGCATGAGAGTCAGCTTCTCTATTGCCTGGTTTATCGAAAGCCCTGGCACTTCATGGCAACATTTAATTTTAATTAATTTTTTATTAATATTTATTATTATTATTATTATTAATTTTTTCTTTTAATTTTTTATTTCTTTTTAAATCAAAATTTTGTTTTTTTTTTAATTTGTTTTATTAATTTTTTATTATTATTGATTTTTTTAATTTGTTTTATTAATTTTTTATTATTATTAATTTTTGTTTTATATATATATATATATATATATATATATATATATATATATATATATATATATATATATATATATATATATATATATATATATATATATATATATATATATAATTTTAAATTTAATATTATTATTATTATTATTTTAAAAAATGTTTATTTTTTATTTTTTGAAATTTTTTATTTTTTTAATTTAAGTTTTTATTTTTTAATTTAAGTTTTTATTGTTTTAAAATTTTTATTTTAATGTTGTTTTTATTTTTTTTTTAATTTTTTTTTTTTTAATTTAAATTTCCAAATTTTAATTATTTTTATTTTTAATATTTTGATTTTTTTTTTAATTTTAATTATTTTTAGTATTTTGATTATTTTGATTTTTTATCATTTTCTTTAATTATGATTATTTTTTTTAACTTTCCAAAAAATAATTTTTTTTTTTTTTGTTATTTGTAATTTTTTGTCTTTAAATGATGAGTTCTTTCGAATCTTTTCTTATTTTGTTTTATTTTTTGTTTTTTTGTTTTTTAATTTATTTTTTTTTTATTTTTTTTGTTTAAATTTTTTATTTTTACAAATTATTTTTGCTTTTTTTACACTTTTATTGGTCTTTTTCATATTTTTTTTTTATATTTGGTTTTTTTGTCATGTTTTTTTATTTTATTTTTTTGTCTTATTACCAAGATGAAAATTACCACTCTAAACAAAAAGGACTGAAGTTGCATCAACACTTTTCAAATTAGCATTAAAATCATTAACATTTTGAAACAAATGTTCATACTTGATAAATAAATAAAAAATTAAGTGTTAAAAAAATGACCATTTTTCAAAATCGACATGACATTTAAAAAAAACAAATTCAAAGAAAATTTAAAGTTCCAAAAATATGCTAAAAAGCAAAACATGTTATTCTACATCACCACTTTTCAAAATCAACATCAAAATCATGACATTTAAAAAAAAAAAACATAAGAAAATTTAAAGTGTCAAAAATATGCTCCAAGTAAAAAAGGGTGATTCTTCATCACCACTTTTCAAAATCGGGTAATTTTTCTGCTACCTCAAAAAAACGAGTATCAGGTAATTTTCTCGTTTTATCGATAACTATGTTATAAATGACGACCTTACCTAATGGGAAGACACTTCAAGGTAAAAGCAGATCATGATAGTCTTAAATAATTTTTGGAACAAAGACTATCTTAAGAAGAGCAGCAAAGATGGGTCACAAAGGTGTTGGGTTATGACTTTGAAATCATCTACAAAAAAGGGAAGCTAAATGTTGTTGCAGATGCACTCTCAAGAAAGGATGAGGATGTGGAAGCATTCATTTGTGCCATTTATATTATCCAACCAGATTGGATAATCGAAGCAAGGGAGGAATTGAAGAATGATGAAGAAGTGTGGATACTCATTCAAAAGTTGCAGCAAGATCCCAGTACATATGATACATTTAGCTGGAAAAATGATTCATTATGGTACAAAGATCACTTATATATTTGTAAGAATTTCCAACTAAAAAAAAATATTCTTTTGGAATTGCACACCTCTCCCTTAAAAGGACACTCAAGATTTTTAAAAACTTACCACAGGGTCAAGAAACAATTTTTTGGGATGGCCTTAAATCTGATATTCAAAAATTTGTGGCGAAATGATTGGTCTGCCAACAAAATAAAGCTAATATGATTAAGACGCTAGGTCTGCTACAAACTTTATCCATCCCAAGTCAACGTTGGGAGGAAGCTTCAATGGATTTTATCACAGGTTTACCCAAGTCCGAAGGAAAGAGTGTCATCATGGTGGTAGTTAATAGACTTACCAAGTATGCACACTTTTGTGCATTATCTCATCCATTTAAAGTCAATACATTTGCTATTGTATTTATGGAAATAATTCAAAAACTACATGGAAGTCCAAATATTATTGTAAGCGACAAAGATCCCATTTTCACTGGAAATTTTTTATCGGAATTATTTTCTTGTCTGGGTACTCAACTAGCTCATATCTCATCTTATCATCCTCAATTTGATGGGAAAACTAAGATAGCGAACAAATATTTCGAAGGATATCTTCGTTGCTTTGTATCTGATAAACAAACACAATGGGTCAAGTGGTTACCTCTAGTTGAATGGTGGTATAACACTTCCTTCCATATTGCAACAAAAATGACCCCATTTATGGCACTTTATGGATATCATACATTGTCCATCACATTATATTTAAGAGAAATTTCTAAGGTTCAAGGAGTGGAAGATCACATTGAGCATCAACAACAAGTTCTCCAACTCTTAAAGGATAACCTCACTTTGGTGCAGAATCGAATGAAACAACAAGCAGATCAACATCGCAGTGAAATAATTTTTGATGTAGGCGAATCAGTATTTTTACGGCTACAACCATACAAACAAATGTCCCTCAAGCAGGCTAAGAAGGATATAAATTATTTCCAAAGGAATATGGTCCTTACAAGGTGTTGCAAAAATTGGTGCTATGGCATACAAATTGGAGCTTCCTGCATTTTCCGAGTGCACCCAACTTTCCATGTTTCATGCTTAAAGAAGGTTATAGGTGACAAGCTCCCAGTTCAAACAATATTGCCAAAACTTGACGAGGAAGGAAAAATCATATTGGAACCTAAAGCAGTCAAAGAAACAAGAACTCAACAGGTACATAATCGATCAATTTCAGAGTATCTCATCAAGTGGAAGAACTTACCTACTAAACATTCCACATGGGAGGATGAGAATTTTATACATAAGCATCTAGAACTACTCAAGCATTAAGGACAACATTTGTTTGAAGGAGAGGGGCCTATTAGGTCCCTATAATACTATTGTAGCCCCTTATTTTTATTGTCAGTGTAGCCCCCTTATTGTTATGGTTGTGCCCATGTAGTCCTTATATTGTTATTATTGTGCCCCATAGAAGCTCATTGTTGTTATTGTTGTTCCCTTACATTATTATTGTTTTGTAGGCCCTGATTATATTGTGACCCTTTAGACTCCTATATATAGAAATTAAGTTTTTTCATTTGAATCATCCAACAATTGTTCATTTATGTATTTTAATGGAGGTTTCCCCCCCAAAAGGATAATTTTTAAGTCGTTGATCTATATTTTTTCTATTTTTTGAGCTAGTTGCATAACGATATGCAAGTGCAGTGGGTAGTCTGATGTATGCAACTATCTATACTAGGCCATACATTTCACATGCAGTGGGACTATTGAGCAGGTTTATGTCAAAACCAAGGAAGGAAAAAAATGGCTATAAATAATAAGTCACATTTTGTAACAGGACAGATCGTCCACCACAATGTAGCTTTTACAGATATTCTCCCTCTTAATAAAATAGTGTCTTTAGGGTTTTTTTACTGTGTGTTCTCCTATTTTCTTCCGTCATCTCAAAATTCTAGATCTTAAGGGCCTCCCCCAAAGATTTGAATCAGTGGTATCAGATTCAGGTTAGGGCTCCATGGGAATGAGGTTTAATGCATATTTCAGTTTCAAAGTTTTGCAGCAATAGTCACCAAAAGATTCTCAAGAGGGAACTTCATGCAATGGTGACCATTTTTTCTTAAGGAGGTAGGAATCATCATAATGGAAAGTGGCATCTACCCATGGTATATATCCACTCATGGAATTTACCCATGGTATTGTAAGTGGCATCCACCCATGGTATTCATCCACCCATGGTATTGTAAGTGATATCCACCCATGGTATTTACCCACCTATGGAATTTATTGTGGTATTGTAACTAAAAATGACTATAAGTAATAAGTTACATTTTGTAAAAAGATAAATTTTCCACCACAATGTAGCTTTTGCAGATATTCTCTCTCTTAATAAAAAAAAATATTTGGGGTTTTGTTTACTGTGTGTTCTCCTCTTTTCTTCTGGAATTTCAAATTTTTATATCTTAGGGGCCTTCCCCCAAGATCTAGATTAGTGGTATTAGATTCAAGCTACGACTCCATGGGAATGAGGGTTTAATGTATATTGCAGTTTCAAATGTTTGCAGCAATATTCAACAAACTTCATGCATGTGCTACGACCTCCACAAAACACTTTCTTCGGCAAAGCAGGAATATATATATATATATTGCAGGAATTTTTGGTCGTCGAGTTTGCAGATCAAGTATGAAACTTTTGGTAGATAATTTACAAAAAAAAAATACCATATATGTATTCCTTGCGAAAAAAATTCCCAATTTCAAAAAAACAATCGGCCGAATCAGATTCCGGATGAGGAAGATATTGCTGATTTAAAATCAGTTGTGTTGCAGAAATTTTTCTAATGAAAATTCATGGACGACGAATTTCCTATCCTCTTTTGCAGCTTTTATACATAATTTTAGAAAAACGATTGCATATCTGAGATCCTCTTGAAAAATCACCCAATTTGAAAAAAATAATTGGTCGAATGAGAGTTCAGACGAGGGAGATATCGCTGATTTAAAATCAATTATTAATTTTTTCAGTTTTTTTGTGACAACGGGACAATTGCAGCGTGAATCTGAGTTTCCAAAGTGTCCAGATAGGGATTTCAATCACATGGGGAAGATGCAGAATGGTCATTCTGTTTCTAAAATAGGATATAATAAATATTCTGAGTTATATTGACCGAGTTATTCCCATCAAATAACTGATCTAAAAATTTGAAATTCCAAAAGAGAAAAGGAGAACACATAGTAAACAAAACCCCCAAGAAACTTTTTTATAAGAGAGAGAATATTTGTAAAAGATACACTATGGTGGACAATTTTTCCTTTTACAAAATGTGACTTATTACTTATAACCATTTTTATTTACAATACCACAGGTAAATTCCATGGGTGGGTAAATACCATACATGGATGTCACTTACAATACCATGGGTAAATTCCATGGGTAGATAAATATCATGGGTGGATTAATACCATGGGTGGATGCTCCTTAAAATACCATGGGTAAATTTACTGAGTGGATAAATACCATGGGTGGATGCCACTTACAATACCATGGGTAAATTCCATGGGTGGATAAATACCATGGGTTGATAAATACCATGGGTTGATGAATACCATGGGTAGATGTCGGTTTCCATTCGGATCAGTTTTGTAGGGGGGCAGTAGCCCCCTACACTAGGGTCTGAGGCAGCACCCCGGGAAATATTTTTTTGGCCCTCTATTAGGTGGGTGGACCTACCTATGGTTTTGTGCATGGGATTTGCACATGGTTTTGGGCATGATGGTTTTTTTTTCCATTAAATTTTGTAGATTCGGTCAAGGGAACTACGGTTATCTTCTAATCTAGGGTTAATGGATTGGGGTTTATGAATGCTTCACCATGTATATATTTATATTGTAACATTGAAAGGAATATAATGAAAAATCAATATGGTAGTCTCGGTTTTGGGATCCAGGGGAAATATTTGTGTATATGTGTTTTATGTTTATGTTCTCGCCATTTTTTATTTTATGTTTTAAGAATTCGTTTGAAGGTAATTTATTTACAGGGTTAAAATCTACAACTTGGAAAAAAATTGTTAATATTAAAGACAAGATGTTGCAGGCTTATCCCGCCATTGCCCAGTCCTGCCACGTCACCAGTACACATGTCTCCGCCGTACTTTCGCCCGCCCCCATTCTATATGTTCGTCCCAAGGTAAAATTTCATTATTTTTACGTTAAAAAATCTGCCTCAATGTTTTCTCATGCATTCTCCATTGTGTCATGTTTTTCTCCATTGTTGCCCCTGCAGTCATCATCCTCGTCCGCGCCACGCTGCCACTGTCACTTTCATCCATAAAACCACCTCCATACATGTTTTTAGTAACTGTTTTCATTTTTTGCAGGTTTATTAGGTGGTAAAACCCTCCATGGTCCATACGCGCTATTATTAAGGCGCAGTGCACAAGAGGAGCTGAATTTAGAGCCTGATTTCATAGAAAATTGTCTGGAAAGGTGTCTACATCATAGATTTCATCAAAGAACAGAGTTAAAACTCTGCAAACCCTCTCTGGCGCCATTAAAGCTCAAATTGCACAGACAGAGACAGTACGGGAAGCAGCAGAGAGCTCGAGGCAAGAAATAGAAGACTTTTGAGCTTCTTCAGGGAGTTTAGAAGGCAGAGGTACCAAAATCAAAGACCCCGTGGATTTCTCAGACGGTCCAATGCACAGAAAACCATATTAGCAAGGTTTTAATATCAGTAGAACATTCTTCCATAAAATGACAAGGTGCCCATACATTTCTCATCCTATGCCATGTTCTAGAGAGGTTTTCCAGCCCTGATAATGGTCCTATGCTGCCAGTGCATTAGTTATACAGTATGGCAGACCCCACAGTTGTTCATACACCTTGGTTTATTCACCAGAATTCTGCAAAAGGCTACGGAAAGTACATCAAAGACATACCTTGAGTAAATTACAGCCTGACGAAGATCATTTTTCCATCTGAAAAGCACAAAAGACAAATGCTCAGAATTCAAACCGAATGGAGCCTCGGATCTCCTACTGCTTCAGAGTTTTAATACCACATTAAAGTTTACAACTACCATTGTTATTCTTGCTCCTATAAGAATTCCCGAGAACATTTTGTAAAAGGTTGTTGTTTGGCTGCTGCCGTTGTAGTTAGAGGGATTCAGTTTTGATTGTTAGAACAGTTCTGGGAGAAAGTAGCAGAGTAGTTTGTATTGTAGTAGGCTGGGAGGATAAGTTGGGACTGTAACAGCCATTGAGCTCTGTGTATGTGAATGGTTTTGCATCAATTAATCAAAGCACATTTCACAGGATCCTGGTCTATTACTATTGGTGATGTTTTTCTAACTCTGTTTATTACATTTTCATAATGTTCATTTTCTGCTGGCTTGCATCAGAAATATGGTATAGGATTTACCCTTGTTAGGTACCCTATGCTTCTGCTCTCCTTGCCTTAAATGTTGCTCTTCTAAACATGACTATCTAAGGGTTGATCTAAGTTAATTTAACCAGTGTAGTAGTTCCTTATGCTGCTAGCTAATGTATGAGTTAAATGGAATCTGTCTTTAGTTTTTCTTGTTGGGTTTAAGCTGGAAGATTTGGGAACACTGGGGATTAGAGTTAGCCCTGTCCACTAGGATCCTTGTGCGACCAGCTGGCCTTTCTAAGATCTCTCTGTTAAACTTATCTCTGTTTTTCCCTTGGAGCATGCTAAAGCTGACCTGGAGTTAAATGACCTCTGGTCCGATCTATAAGCTCCCCCTCTGTCCCTCCTTTGAAATTTTCCTTTGAGTATGTCCAAGCAGGTCTGGAGTTAAATGACCTCTGACCTAATCTATAGACAGAAATTGGGTTGTTTTCCTTCTCTCACTTTCTTTCCTTAATGTTCCATCCCACCATCTAATCTAAAGATCCTTTAGTATTAGATGACTTGCCCTCTGAAAGCTTTGGCTAGTTGTTGCATGTAATTACCTTTCATGACTCCATAGCCCAATGGATGGCACTTTCTTGACCTATCCTCTTTGCTGAAACATCCTGCTGCTTTGTCCCTTTTCTCCCATTACTTTCTCAGTCTATGATCTCATGACCAACCCAGCAACCAACCAACCAAATCATTTAAAACCCCCCTTTGTGCTTCATAACTAGCCTAACATCTCATTTGAGCTTTCAAAGATATATCACTCTTTGTTCTATGGAGAGATCCCTCTCTGGGTCCAGGAGGGCTAGATCCTAGGGCCCCAAAGCAGTTCTGATGTTGTCTCATCTTTTGGTCTTGCCAATCTGGCCAAAACATGGGAACCCCAACAGCCTCCTCATCCATGGTCCCACCACTGCCCAAATATGCTGCAATAAATCTGCCCTCCAATGCTCTCTCCCAAGTATGCAAACTGAAAATGATGCTCCTCATGGAAATATAGAAGGTGTAGTGGAATCCTTCCCGCTGGAATGTGGCCTCCTTAAGGTAGGAGTGATTATATGCATGGGATAATTCTGCTCCCAATAATGATCCTCTCATCCATGCTATCATCCAAATGAAAATCTCAACCCCCGGTTTCTGCAATGTGTTGGGGCTGAATGGAGAGTGTGCTTGTGCTTCTCAAGATGGTCCTCTCCATTTGAAGTGTTCATGGGGCTGCCTCTATCCTTGGGCTGAAATAGTATGGCCTCCAAGAATGGCCCAAGCTACCCCATCAATAAAATCATCCATGAAATGCCTCTACAAATTCTCCAAGTGGTCTCTCCCACAAGAAGGTACAAGTAGCAATGTGGTAATCATGGTTTTCCCATGGTATCTCCTACAACATAAAACATGTATAATGGGGAGAATCATGCTCCGAATGGGCTATACATACAATTCTCTCCAAATATTACTCCTTAATAAGTATATAACATCAGAAATACATAAGGATCAATATGCAATAGAAACAAGTTGTCAAATGAAAACCAAAGAGTGGTTCCAAATCCCACTCATGGAACCTACGTAGTGCCTCCTTGGCCTGCCTCAAAATCAAAGTAACAAGTGTTGTACTAGCCGTTTTTTTGCTGCCACCACATCTCCTCATAAGATGAAACATGAAATCACAATTTGGTGCCAATGGTGCACACCAAGAAGTATGTGGCTTCCCCCACAACCATCACAAAATAGCCAAAATCAAGGCTACAAGTAGTTGCAAGTACATCATACCAAGTGCAAGAAGGGATGATCCTCCTTAATCAATATGTTACTCATATAAATTAAAGAGGTACATAATGTGAAATTATACCTTCTCTACCATGTACTTGAGATCTTGAGCTGAAATGGCTCATTTGAATGCTCTCCCTCTCCTCCAATGAGTAAGGGAATGGTTGTGCCAACCTCTCCAAAAACAACCCGGCTCTGCATCTATCCATATGCTGATGTAGATCATGTTGAATTCCCTCCCAAGTGAACTCCTCTAGCAAGGCAAGTATGCATCCAAATGCATAGCTAGGAAGTCCTCATATGTTGCATGCAAAAATTTCTCCTTGAGACTAGAAGCCCTAGCCAAGAAGAGTCTGCCATGGTGGTAGATGATCATATCATCCACTAAATATCTACCATCTCCATCAAGGCCATCCAAGAATCATGCATGCATCAAGATCCTGGGGAATACTCATCCAAATTTGAGTCCTCCACCCTGGATCAATCCTCCATATAGACAACGCTGGTGTTCTACAATCATGTGCTCCATCAGGCTGTTGCCTGCTACCTTGACATCCCCTCATGCCAAATTCATCCCCCAAGTTGCTGCCATGCCCATCATGCAGCTACTCATGCTCAAATAGAAATGATGCTCTCTGAAAATGAGCCTCCCATGAGAGACTATCACCTCCAAAGAATCTCCCGATCCTGGGCAGTATAAGCATGAGTGGCCTCCATTTACTCCAATGCATGAAAAATTCCTTCCTCAAAGGAATTACCATCTCTCTCACCAAATCTATGGAGCAGCCATCCTACATCATGAAGATGCTATCCTCCATCTCTGCAGCAACTATATCAGTGCATTATAACTAATGAGAGTGGGTGATGCTGAAAATGAGAGAGTGTCTCACTCCTCCTTGAGTCTATCCCAAACTCTCTGCGCTGTGCTAAAATCTCCCAAGGTTTCCACCCTCCTGATATCAAAGTGTGAGGCCCCAAATGTGGAGCATCCAACCTCCTCTACTGATCTAGTGGTCTCCTTGGTGCAATGTCTCCATGCAGTGAGACACCATCATCAAGAGATGACTGAATGTATGAATGGAGAAAACCCTCCATGCTTCCACTGCGCAATCCAATCATCATCTTAGGTGCATCAACCTCATAAAATAGACAAGGTGTGTGTTCCTCATCACATGATGCTGATCATCCTCCCTATCTTTTCCTTCTATCTCCATAGCTCTGCACCCTACCAAAAATGGCACATATGTATCATGAGTTGTGCCTTGATCTCTACATGGGAGATCCTGGGGAATTTCTTGCAAAGACACACGAATCCATCTATGTGGAGCAAGAGCTCCTCTTTCCTCTGCATGAGGCACTGGATCAACTTTAGTTATACCAACGCAGTTTCCCTCCTCCTCATCAATGTGTAGGGGCAACTTCTCCAAAATTTGATCTCCTTTTGAAAAAGAGACCTCCATGCTCTCCTGTGCAAGAATGTGAGATGGATACCTTGCCTTCAACAAGGTATGATGCAAGGTGTCAGCCTTCTCATTAATGTTCTGAAGTGGAACTAAGTTTATGTTTCCTCCCTTTACATGTAAAGTCTTGGTTTGTTTCTCTGCATGTGTTTTATATTTTCTCCCACCAAATCCTTCCATCATTGCTTCAATGAATCTGAAATAGGAAGAATTATTTGCATCCTCTAAAGAACATGACTCAAATATCCACCATGCATAGGTCTTACCTCTAAAGTGCAGCGCTGCAAATCTGATAGCATCTCCTTTGGAAACTTTGTGCTGTTGCAACATGGTCTTCAGCTCCTCTACCCATGCTTGGCTGAACATGTAGGTGAACCCCCGAGAGTAGATAGAAAAAATCTATCTTTTTGTCGGCTCCCCTTCACCTTAGACTTGAAAAAATCCATGAAGTGAGATGATCTCTGAATGCCTGAATTTGAGACTCATGCTCTCTTAGAAAATCTCCAAGAGTTTTCTTCTTGGTCACCTCTCCTTCTTTTCCCAACTTTTCCATGACAAAGTTGCACAAGTGACTGCGCTGTGCATCAAGGGATGTGATTAAATGCTCAAATTCCTCATCAGAAACCCTAGAGTTTGTTTCTTCTTTGAACCCTTGTGGAGATTCTTCAAATCTCTCCCTTCCCTTTTGCTTGTGGCTCCTATGAAAGCCCTAGGTGGATTTAGGGAGAAGCTTGGCTAGCTCATCTCCTTTTTATTCTTCACAAAGTGGAGTCTTCCTCATCTTCTTAGATGGCATCTTGGGGAAGATCCACAAGCTGAGCCAATATTATGCTCTGATACCACTGTAATGTTCATTTTTCAGAAACATTTTCAATCGACAAGAAAATCTATTCCAAAGATAGACTGAAGGGGAATTTACTGGTTTTTCACCTTCATAAAGAAGGATGAGCTCCAGAGGCTTCCTGGCCCACTATCAGACTCTGTCTATAGAGTGTTGTCGAGGGACAATATTCCCAAGGGGGGATACAACAAGATTGGGAACCTTTCAAGATAACCCAAAAATGCAGCTACAACAATATAAAGACATAAAATAGAAATAGTAGTGAATAAAATTATGCCAAAATGTATGAAAACCCTTGAGCCATTTTATTATGAATATCAGCAGCAAATGATACAATGAACATCAAAAGAACAAGGCAAGAAGCCTTCCATGAAAACATATGCCAAAATACAAAGTGCTGCTCTATAGCAGAATGCCCATGAATAGGGACTGCGCAGTCATAGAAGGAGACTGTTGTACTGAGTGAAAGACATCATGGATCTGCATATACATGGCTCATAGATCATTGGGAGAGAATATCTAAGCTCCCAATCACTACCTCAAGTCAATCCTAGAAGGATTGGCTGAAATATGCAAAACTGTCAAACTGCCGGAGTTGCTGGGTAGCTGCAGCAACTCAATATGTGGAGTGGAATGGAAAAAGCTGAATGGATGAATCTGATGATGTGCCTTTCTCCAATGATTCCCCAAATTTCAAGCTGATCCTGACACAAGAGAGTTCACCCTCTGAAATATCTGCAACACCCTCACTGCAAATATGCCTCAACAAGAACGCAGTCTATGAGAGGGTCTGCACTGTAACTGATGGTGGTGGTTGGCCTTCAGCCAAAGATAGTGGAATAAGCTTTGGAACCATCCTCACTAACCTCCCGAAAGTATAGAACCTCCCTCCTCTGAAAGATCAGCTCAAAATGGTGTTGTAGTATACCTCCCAGCAACATCCTACAACACTACACAATAATCTGCTACAGACACTGTGCTGATGAAGTAGGCTGATGCCATGGCCTGAATGTCGGAATATGGAGGATGAGTGCAATCCTTCATGAGCTACTCAAGAAGGAGAGGAAATCCTAAACAGGACTCCCTCATGCCCGAGGGAATTGCAACTCTGCTGAACAGCAAGAGGCAGCAATTTGTCTGAATAGACAAATAATAAAATGATCCAAGATAATCTCCATGGGCTGCCTTGCTCCTATTTTAAACACTATGAAGTCTCCTCCTTCCTTCCTCTAGAAGTTTCCTCCCCCATGGAATATTCCTCCACTAAAACTGTGTTGTCCCACTTAGTGCTTTCCAACTCATGCCAACACAGTTTGACTTGGTTAATTAGGCCGTGTCCATTTGCATTTTAACCCCTTTCACACTTGAGGGTGTGAAATCCAGCTCCATGATGATCCCTTTTCACATGGTAAGGGATTTTATTCCTGTTTATTACATGAATGGGTCACTTTACCCACTTTTATTCAACAAAATGAAAATATGAAACTATAATGTTCCATTTTAGCTTGAAGTTAAAATTGGGAACATTACAATAAGTCTCCAAGTCAATCGAAGAAGGAAAGCATCACCAAACTCTGCCAATTAGCCCACACATGCGAAAGTGCAGATGTTTCAAGCAGGACAAGAATTGTAGGACTATGAAAAGGGGCCGCAATTTTAGAGAAGTCGAGATTGGAAGTACGATAAGTCATTTTGACTAGTGTTGACTTGGACAAGAAGAAGAATTTGTGAAAAAATTCTTGTGACTTGGTCTTGGAGAGGTTGTTAGGTAAAGCTTCTTGGTCTTGGAATTCATCACTTGAAGATTATATAAAAAGAAGAATTTGTTTGGGTTTTCTTCTCAAGTTGGATAGGTTTTGGCCCCGGCTGATCGCCTACATATTATTTCCCTTCTCTTATTTCTGTTCATATTTTGATAGTTGTTCGATGAAAATAACATTATAATAATCATGCTAAAGAATAAACTAGTCAAAATAAGTAAAAATATTCACAAGCAGTTATCATTACTAGAGAAATCACATCTTGTCTCTGCCCTTGATTTTTCAACATTTTAGATCACCAAAATAAATCACCAACACTTCAAACTTACACCATGAAACATAGTGTTTATACTATTTAAAATAGAGCCTTCTTCCAAGAATGATGGAAACAAACATAACTTAATACATTGACTTTCATTTGCTTCTCGTTGAAGCATTTATATAGATTTTACATTACAACTACATTGGGATCCTTATGGATAAGAACCAGAACTGAAATGACACCTCATTGTCATGAATTTGTTGAAGTATAACGCATTCCAACTTATTTTTTCTTGACTTGGTGTTGGATGACACATTAGCAAATTGTTTTCCCATGCAATCTGCAAAACTGGGGTTTAAATAACCATGAAAAATCTCCCAAATGGTAAAAAATATGAGGAAAATGCTCGTGTGGAGCCTAATTGAACTTGTATTGAAGAAAACTCAATTTTTTTTTTCCATGATTAATTTTGGTTTGCTCATAAACTACTTCCAAATTTTAATGGTCAAAATTGTTGTGGTTTTCCTTTGATCTCTTGTTGGAGGTTCACACATGCAAGTTGGGTGGAATTTTAACAACACAAATCCATATTGGAGCTTTTAGAAACAAATTCCATGTGTCGGATGTCTTTCAACAATGGTTCTAATACCTCAACTACAAAGATGGCTATAGAAACTGGACTAAGTTGTAAAAGTTTGAATTCTCAACTATCATTAGTAAAACCATGCAAAATACTAATTACTTCATTAAAAATAAAGGAAATAATTATAATAATAAACCGTGTAAACATGTATGAGAGAGTTTAGTGCATTTATTAAGAAATATGGTTAAGAATGATGACAATGGGTGAGTGGAATGGTGCAAAAACGGATGGCTTGATCAACAAAATCATGACAAGTTGGAGGCCCAACAGTAATGATGGTAGAAATTATGTAGATAGATAATAAAAATGTCAATTTCTACTTAAGGTCATTTTAAGATGTTTATTGATTGTTCTTTTCTAACATGTGGAATGCTAATTTGATTCATGTGTTTAGGTATATGATGGGATAATTTATATTATTTAATGTATTATATAATAATAAAAATGTCAATTTCTACTTAAGGTCATTTTAAGATGTTTATTGATTGTTCTTTTCTAACATGTGGAATGCTAATTTGATTCATGTGTTTAGGTATATGATGGGATAATTTATATTATTTAATGTATTATATAATTGTTGTAAATGTTGATGTATATTTAGTAAATTTGAGTGATTAATAAGTCCATTAAGAGATATCATTGCAATTCACTAAGTAGATGGCCATTTAATTTGTTGAAGGTTGTTTTATTTTAAAAAGAGGGGAATATGGTTGTCAAGTATTTTTCTAGCATGTCATGTGCTTTTAGTAAACATCACTAGGAATGGAGTGATACATGAAATTTTATTTCACAATGCTTACATTAAATTTCAAAGCTCCAAAACGGTTGTTCTTAAAATTAGTATAAAAAAACATACAATCCTCGATCCACATATCGAGGATAGTGTCGATAAAAATATTGAATAATTAAGTTCCCTACTACCACTTCAACTGTCATTTTTAATCCATGTTGATGGTGATATAATGTGTGTCTTCCATCAAAGGTTTTCTTAAATAATACTATTGTAAATATGTCTTTAAATATCCATGACCTAAAGTTCATGTCATTGCATAAAATGTCATCAATTAATTATAACACCATTTAATAATCCTTTAACCCATTTTTGATGACTATTACACAAAATCAACATTTGGGAGCCAAGGGAAGGGAGAATATTTCTTTCAAAAATTGATGTAGACTGCACTAATATGCCTTGCTACAACATAGTGGCACGAATTGGTTAATCCTACACATATTTATGTAACAATCATGACTATGGATCGGCTTGAGGCTCGCACCCTGCTACAATTTGTGCTCAACCTTTTCATTAAAACAGAATATAGCTCCAGCTTTCCTATCAATGTGTAATCCGTCAGATTTGTAGCCCTTAGCATTTAAGCATTAACAATTTAGTATTGATGCCCATAAACATGTCCTTAATCAAGGAGGTGCTTATCATTTATGTCTTAGTCCATAACCCTTCTCTTGTTATAATATGATAAATGATCAATACTTCAATATTTTTTTTTAAATTGTGTTTGTACCTCGTATCTCCATGGATGGAATATGAGAATTATGTGTGTTTAAATAAATGATGATGTAAGCTTCATGAGGCATGTATATCCCCATAATTTGTTATGGTGAAAAGTTGTGGTGCTCTAAAATCCACTTTGTAGTGCAAGGTTTGTGGTAAGCCAAAACCACTTGTCATGATAGAGGAAGTTTTGTTGTAAGTTGAAATCATTTAATGAAATTTATGGTTCGTGGTCAATGAAACCATTGATGCAATGCATGGTTCATGATTATCTAGAAACCAATTGATATGATGTATTGTTTGTGAAAAATAGAAACCACTTGAAGATCTGATGGTTGAGAGCAAACCACAAAAACCTATATATGTAATAGTTGAGGGTAACTCAAGGAAACCCATACTATAGTTGCGGCTAATCCAAAGAAAACCTATGATGTGGTTACAATTTAACTAAAGAAAATTCAGGATGATTGCTCATGATGCAGGGGGAGTGATATTGTTTGTAATTGAAGATATGTTGTTGAACCATGTATAAGAAAAAATTCCAAGAGAACGAATAGATACAACAGTTGATGACACGTGTATTCTAGTGGATAGTGTCTTCTTTATATGGATTTCAACAAACACAAACTTATGTTTGGTAGTTACACTTGAAGAAAATGATAGGTTGGACTAGACATAAACTTTATTGATCATAAGGTTCTTCAATTCACAATGGATCATGTGCTATAGAAAAAGACCTCAACTAATGGAGATTAAGAAAAGTAATTGTTAAGGGGGAGTGTTGGAATATGTAACTCCTACTTGTCTTAGACATGATCATGTTAAATGTGGATTGTTAAGGTTAACGGTAATTATTTAGAGTTCATCTCTATGAGAAGACTTTGTTTCTAATATTTAGGAGGTGGTTAAATCTAACTAGTTTAAGTTATATTCTCCAACTAATTAGCTTTCTAAATTAATAAATAGTTGAAATATTCTCTCAACTAAATGATTATGTAATCAAAATAGTTTATTTATCTCAAAATAAATGTTATATATATATATATATATATATATATATATATATATATATATATATAACAAAAACACATTTATATATCATAAAATGTCTACACTCCAAGTTTTTATTAAAATTTAAACCAACTAACATAATAAACCATAAAAATCAAATTATATACTATTTTATATATAAATTCTTGAAACATAAATGCATATTGAACATTTTGGTCACCATTTTTTACATTAATAGGACTTGATTTTGCATAAACCATTAAGCTACACATGGGCCACTATGGCTCACATCTCATATTATGATGGGACTTGAACTATCTAGATGCATAGCTCTCAAGACTTAATGAAACTGCGAGAGCTTTTTAAAAGTTGAATCAAACTAATAGTCCTGCAATATTTTTAATATATTCATGGGCATATTAACTATTCTTCTTCACGATCATGCACAATAGGGGACACGAACAATATATTATCATATCCAGATCAACATCAAACGCATTTTCCTAAAGTGGGGGAATCTTGAGAGAACGTCCATCTCCAAATCGGTTTGCTTATGTAGCTGGTTACAAACAAATTGCTACATTATTGTTTCCAATCACCAACTTCGCCACTCTTTCTTCCATTGTCAACCTCAACATCAAAATTATTGTTTCCGTGATTTAAAAATACGCCAATATGATAATGGAATATGCGAATATGCGGTGGTGATTGTTATTTTTAACAAAATCGTGTTTTTGTCAAAAATATGACAATATCACATTCAAATATGCAAATCTAGGATGGTGATTATCATTTTCCAGTGTATCTTTTTAAATAAAGTTTGAGGAGAGCACATTAGCCAAATATGTGGCAACAAAATGTTACAAAATAATAGAAGAGTGTCTAATAAATTCTAGTTCAATATAGAGGGCTTATTCATATAAGATTAATATAGAGTAATTTAATTATTCTTATAATAGTTTTACATATTAAATTTGATAATAGAAATTGAGAATTCAAAGAACAATACATTATATTAAAGTTAATTTAATTTAGTGAGGAGTGTCAATAGTATTAACATTTTTCTTAATTGTTCAGAAGGATAATTTTTGTTGAGGTTGAAGAGGTCATATTAAAGTTAGCAAAAGGAAAACGAAGTTGCATGTTGGATGGATGATTTTCTGAGACCTCAATCTAACTCGAGAGTGTCCCACACTCATCTTGAACTTGCTACATTAAATGCATGCTTTAAATTAGGATATATCCATTATAGTCTTAACCTAAGCTTCCATGTCGATAAACTAAATTTGTAAAAGGTGAGATGAGCCCTGCAACTCCTTGATTTCCCTCTTATGTTGATAGAGGAATTACTTGAGCTCTTCAAGATCTCGGTGGGCCATGACGATAGTTCTAACAAAGTGGCCCCACAAAGGCAAGGGAGAGCCACCAACAATAGAGGAGAAGTAGCATAAGATAAAGGGGAACTGAAGCAACACTAGCAAAATTGTAGCCTGAAGATGTAGATACCCCAATATGAAGTGTGCCAGCACTTCTCATGAACCATAATGACATTTCCAATCCAAATTTGAGCTCACTCAATGCTACTATAATTCCCCTTGATGAGTAGATCCATCACAGTTTAATAAATCCCACCTGTAGGGAGGAGAAAGTATGGGAAGGATATAGAATGAAGGGAAAGAGATGTCAAACTAACATAACAATCTAGGTAGTTTTTTAATTGACGGTATGAGGTCAAGAACCTACCACTTGGTGTTTAAATCATTGTTCCATGATTAAAGAGCTCGGCCCATTGTGGGATTGGCTACGAGAGATATTGTGGATAGCTCTACTTATGCATTATTCATTCTTAAAGCATGGTAGTTCCACATTTGTGATGGAGATTACTGCTAACTGAATTCGATGAAGAATTGAACTCATATTGGCATCTTGAAGGGTTGTTTCAAATTAAAGATGATGACTTATGTTTTTTAGTCACCAACAATGATTAATTTCTAGATATTTTGAGAGTTTGGTACATTAACCCCCTATAGTACAATGTATACTTGTTTCTATAATACTTTCTAGATATTTTGAGAGTTTGGTACATTAACCCCCTATAGTACAATGTATACTTGTTTCTATATTACTTTCTAGATATTTTGAGAGTTTGGTACATTAACCCCCTATAGTACAGTGTATACTTGTTTCTATATTACTTTCTAGATATTTTGAGAGTTTGGTACATTAACCCCCTATAGTACAATGGAGGCCAGGCCAAGATTCCATGATGTGAACTCGTTATTTTTATTAAAATTGATAAGAACCCTTTCCACATACCACCCTACAATTATTATCTGGAATATTAATATTTACATTGTTTCGGGTTTTTATACAAATTAAAACAAATTCATTACACACATATATTACATCATACAAACATTAACCACCTTGTACTTTTTGGAAGTACTTTTGGAAAATATTGTTACCAAAATCCATTTTAACAACAAAGAAAATATGTGTTTATTAATACTTATCCTTACATCATATTCATTATTAAACACGAATATTGAAAAATAACACTATTTAATAAAATAAAATAAATAAAAATAAATATTACAACGTGTTTATATATATATATATGGGGTTCAAGGTTCTCCAAAATTGATGACCACTAGAATAATTGTGCTAGATAAATGTACTCAAAATGATCATTTTCTACCAACTTAATCATGAAATTTAACCTCGAGAGTGTGGAGAGAATTAAACTTACTTTTGGAAAATATTGTTACCAAAATCCATTTTAACAACAAAGAAACTATGTGCTTATTAATACTTATTCTCACATCATATTCATTATTAAACATAAATATTGAAAAATAACACTATTTAATAAAATTAAAATTAAAATAAATATTATAATGCGTTTACTCTATAAAAAATATATATATATATGGAGTTCACTGTTTGAATATTGATGACCATTAGAATAATTATGCTAGATAAATAAAATTAAAATAATTACTTTCTACTAATTTAATCATAAAATAGAATGTCTAGAAAATTAAACCTATAACTTCTCACAACTAACACTCAACCACCTAAACTAACTCTTAAAATTATTATATTAACTATGCAAATGATTTTCATATTCTAAATATAAATGATTATGAGAAATGGTTAATGAGAATGAAGAAAACATTGGTGGATCACACCCTTATCTTAAACCAGGTAGGTATACCCTAATTTAGTGTATCAAATCAAATGCTTTTCTCGAATTGCAAGAGATTTATATTGAGTCATTTCATTGGATTCAGCACCAATCAAAATTTAATCATGATAGTGACGGTAGAAAGAGAGAATATCCCTTGGAATTAGTTTCGGGTTGAAAGAAGTATCAATTATTTACATCTTAATATAGTGCATGTGGCCCAAACATGATAGTTAGGTGGCAAGATATTCCCACTATCTCTTCGAAGATGGAGAGGAATATTGTACTATGTTTATGTCATGAAAAAAATAAGTAATTGATGGTAGGTGGGTTTTGCTTTTTCATATTTTGTGAGGATAGCATTGTTCGTTAGGTTGTACATGGATGGTGCTTGTTAAGATGAGGTGGTAGAGGGTTTGATATGTAAGTGTGATCTCCAATGTAGGTGGGTTTTGATTTCTTACTTGTTGTGAGGATAATATTGTTCATTACATTGTATATTGATGGTGATGGTTAATACAAGGTGGTGGAGAGTTTGATTTGTGTTGTGATTGGTTGGGTATTTAGGTTTTTATTTTTCATGTTTGGTAAGATAGTAATGTTGATCACGTTATATGTTAAGATGTGGAAAAAGATTTAATATGTATGTGTGAATAACGAATAGGGTATATGGATGAAATTTTGAATATGTCATACTACGATAATGATGGCAAAAATTATGTAGACAAATAAGAGGATTGAACTGGTTATATTGACAGTATTATAGGGATGCATATTGGTATTCTTTAATGTTATTATTGTTTGATACATGGTAGAGTACTAATTTGATTTATGTATTTATGCATATTATGAGATAATATTTTATTTTATTATTATATAGTTGTTGTAAATGTTGGTGACATAAATTTAGTGAAGTAGAATGACCAAGGAGGCTCTCGTTGAGGAGAACGATGGAGTCCACGTAATAGGATAAGAATATGTTTTATTGAGGGTTGTTTGTCCAATTTCACATCAAGAGGGGAGTATGGTTGTTTTAAGTTTGTTTAATTATTTCACTAGCATGCAACATGTGATCCTAGTAAACTTTTTGGTGAATCAAGTGACACATGAAAGGTTCTTCTACATTGTTTACAATCGACTTTAAAGCTTTAGAATAATGCTTCTCAAATTTGGTATTATACAATGTGTGATTTTTTATTCACATGTGGTTAATATTGATGGAAATATTGAATTTTTATGTGTGTTACTACCACTTCAGCATTTTTCTAACTATGTTAACTATAGTATAATGAATGTTTTCATTTGAAGGATTTTTTAATAATACCTTCTAACTATGGCTTTCAATGTCCATGACCTCAAATTCATATCAATGCATATAATTTCATAATTTAATGATTAACTTATTTAATAATCTTTTAACTCTTTTCAGATTATTGTTACCCATAACAACATATTATCATTACTCATAATCAACATTTAAGAGTTTATGGAGGGGAGCATATTTCTTTCCTAAAAGTTTTTATGATGGCATTGGTGTTGGACCCTCAATCTACCATAGCATGAAGAATTAATATTCAATGAAATTAAATAGAAATTAGAAGGTATGATTTGGTTTCTCTTCTAATAGTTAGTTTATTAAGTATAGGATGCTCTTATTCACATTTAAGTCACACAATGAGGTAAAACAATAAAACATTTTTTTTAAAGGTTGGACAAGCTTTATCGATCATAGTAAGGAAAGTGGGATGCATTCAATTGTTTCATATTGCCATCCAATTTTACTTGTGTGAGCTACAACTTCTTTGTCTCACAACTCCTTAATCCCCCTTGGTAATTCTCAACAAATGATGCATACAAAGTGGATACTCCATGTTTAGAGCACATGATAAATTTCAATCCTCAACCATAATATTAAAATTTGAAAAAACAAATGACTATATAGAATAACTACATTATTACCTATATCTTGAGAATCTAATGGTAGGGCTATTGTAGCAAAGAAGGGAAGTTTTGTTGTATATTCTTATGCATGTAAGGGTTGATGGATGTAACCATATGAGTATATAACTTTGATAACTCGATGGATTAATTCATAAAAAATGTGATAGTCACCACATGGGTGTGATCTAGACTTCTTGATTTTATATAGTGGAATTAATCATGGTCGACAAAAAGACTCATAAACTTTCATTTGGATAATTGGATGGCGGCCAAGAATGATAAGTCCCTACAATACACATTCAAAACAACTTGGTTCTCTATTCATCCTTGGATATAATTCCACAATCAATATTGTGATTGATTTGGTAATTGTGCTTGCATCATATAGATGTTGGCCCAATTTGATTATGCCATGGTTGCGTGGAATTATTATATCCAATCCAACATGTCATCTTGATTATTCAGGATAGTATAGCATAATGAGTTGGAGGGGTGGAATAAGTTCTATGAGAGACATTATAGTCAATGTAAACTAGTGTATAAGAACAAACTTGACTAGGGATAAGTTGCATGGGAGGCAATTGAAGTGAGATCGAAAGGTTTCAAGTGAGTTTTACAATGTAGATACATAGACTTATACTCAATCTATGGTGCAATAAGATTACGATGATAAATGTTATAGATAAAATATAAAACTATCATATAATTTATAACTATATAATATACACTTCTCAAAAAATTATATTTATTAAAAATATTTACAAAATATTCCATATATTTTATAAATAGTATATTAATTTATTTATTTTTATAAATAAAAAAATTATGCCTCATTATTAGATTATACATCTCTAATAATGTGGAAAACATTTCTCAATATAACATTTTTTTTAATTTTTTATTATTTAATTAAAAAAATATATTAATTTTTTTTTTTTTTTGTAAAAATTGATAAAGTTCTTTCAAAAAGGTTGAGAATGATGAGTTATTATAGTTATGTCAGGTATAAGTGAGTAGAAAACATAAACTCTTTATACTTTTCATTTTATTTTAAAATTAGTGAGAAAAAATAGCTTTTAATTTTATTTGAAAATTAATTGAAAAAAATTTAAAAGGATAAATTTTCCAAAAATTCTCATATTGACAAGAGAATTTTCAACAATGTAAATTCAGTTTAAAGAAATTAAAATAGAAAACCATGGTTTTGACTCAGAGTACATTACCACTGAAACATTAAGAGACCAAAGTCCTCACTTCCAAAGCCATCACCAATCAGGACATCTCATCTGGGCTAAATTCAATTAATATTAATAAAAACATTGTCTTGGTGGCCCAAGACAACAATTCTCATAATTATTACAAACAAAATGGTGCACAGCATTATTCAAGCATAGTACATGTGAAACCTCACTGGCTTTTATGCAATATCTATGCTACCAGTATTTTCACCATTTTCACCATATGCTTGACTGTACAGTGTACTCTGTATGAACTTGTCCCTAGCCTCAGCATCCTTAATAAAATATGGACCCCAGAAGATAGTGAATTTTCTTAACCTGCCCAGGGATCAAAGGGCAAGGGAGGATTGATCACGTCTTCTCCATGTTCTTCTAACATTTGAACAACCCTGTTCATGCAAGGACGATCAACTGAGTTGTATTGAATGCACCACAATCCAACTTTAGTCAGTCTCCTTGCTTTCTCCTCCTCTTCTGCTTCAATCCCTCCTCTCAATCTCCTCCCTAACTCCCCACTTTCAAGCAGTTTGAAAGCCCAGTGAGGAAAGTAAAATTGACTGGAACAGCTCACATTCCAATTGATGTTCTTTCTTCCTCCAACCATCTCTAGCAAAAGCATTCCAAAACTATAAACATCTGATTTATCTGTAACAGGACCCATTTCCCTGTCACACACTTCTGGTGCAACATATCCCGGAGTCCCTCTCCCGCCCGTCATTGACACATGGTCATCTCCCCTCCCACAAAATTTTGCCAGACCAAAATCAGAAACTTTTGGTATAAACTCTGCGTCCAGCAATATGTTGTGAGGTTTGATGTCAAAGTGTATGATGCGCTTCTCGCAATCTTGGTGCAAATATGCAATTCCTCGAGCAGCACCCAAAGCAATTGAATAAAATTGATCCCACCCTAAAACTCCCCCCTTCTCTTTTCCTGCAAATATAAATTTATCTAGAGACCCATTAACCATGTACTCATATACCAGTGCGCTTGTAGGGTTTTCGAAACAATACCCCAACAGCCGAACCAAATTAACATGATGAACCCTTCCTATGGTGGCCACTTCGTTCATGAATTGGGTCTCGCTGTGCCTGTGCCTATCAAGAATCTTAACAGCCACCAGGGCGCCATTCCGAAGTTTACCTTTATAAACCACACCAAAACCCCCTTCTCCCAGCCTTTCTGCGAAGTTGTTTGTGATCTTCTTGAGGTGAGAATATGAATATCTGGTTGGCATTTCAATAGCATATTCCATTAGAAATTTCTCCACCTTTGAAGTTGAGATACTAGGCCCAGCAGGTTTCCTTCTCTTTGAATAAAACTTGAAGAACAGTACTAATGCTATTGCTATTGCTGCCAGAGCAACTCCTATAACAGAGCAACCTGCAGAGGAATGACCAGATTAATGTCAGCGTTATCTTAATCTAGCCCCAAAGGGATTCTAGTATATAGTTTTCTGTGGTGGGAATTTTTAATTGTTGATTAATAGAGGAAGATACAAAGTCTTGAAGATGAATCCAGTTTGTGGTTCCTAAACTTGTACTGGAACTCTTTTCATTAATCTGAAAGAAATTATTCTTGGAAAGATACTGAATTTGATATTTACCTATCATAATTGGTGACATGTTTCGACCTCCTCCTGTATATGGAGTACCTGCAAGAATCCCCAGTTTTTGGTAAGAGAATTCATATTTGACAGATACCAAAACACACATACATTAATAAAAGCCCAAAGCTTAGTCTAAACAATCCATGATTTTCCCCCCAAAAAAATGGTTTTTCAAACACTGATGGTGGCAATCAAATATGCAGAAGGCTGTCAGAAACCTTACCATTGGCAGGGCATATGTCTGTATGTGTGCTGCCATCTGGACAATAGCAAAGGAAAGTTGTTGGTTTCAAAATGTCATAACCACAACTCCCATTACTCTTCAAACAAAGTGCACAGCTTTCATCTATGTTGGAGTCTACATGCCATGTAACCTCAAAACCCTGCTCTAGTAAAGTTTGATTATTCAGGGACTTCCCAGAGAGGTTTTCCTTAATTGGTAGCTGAAATGAGTTACAGGAAGGTGTTCTCTTTAAATTTAAGTGTGGATTCAAACTGTAGTACCAATCCTCGCCACATAAACTCAAATTTCCAGAAATCTTGTCAGGAATTTGATCACCACAGTGCTTCCAAAGCGTGAGATTAGTGTATGTCTCCAGGATCTGAAAATGGGATGCGGGCCACCAGAATTGAGAGTAGTTACCTGAGAGATTGCAATTGTTTTCTCCCCGCAGATTGTCATTAACAATGGTCAATACTTTAAATACGCTGCTGTTCGCCAAGAAAGAGGACTGCAATATGTGAAATTCGTTTCCACCGATATTGATCAGAGGATGGCTCTCTGAATCACATGAGTGGAGCTGAAACTCAGGATCACCACAGCCGCTGCCATTTATCCCAAAAGGGTACCCCACTTCAATGCCCCCACATGTAAATGTATTTGAAATACAGTCCTTAAAGTTACCGCCGAGACATGATGTTGCAGAACAGAGGAGCAGAAGAGCAAATGCAACAATTGGGAAAATAGGAAGGGTGAGAGACATTGAATTGGGAACCAGAGGGGAAATATGAAGGGTGAGAGGCATTGAATTGGGGAGAAGAAGAAGAGCACGTAATCTCAGGCTTTGCTCTGTAATAAAGAAATCAAAATTATCAAAATTGATCAGTGGCTATATAATAAGAAAGTTCTGGTAATACATAGAGAAATGGAATTGGAGACCGTGGCGGCATTATCCAAAGGCAAAGACTGGAAGGTCAAGCCGCCTGCACGATTATTAGACCGAAAGTTTAATTTCGTTTTCGCTTTTTTTTTGGACATGAGGTTTCCGTATTGCTTTTGCTGTCCACTGAAAACTTTGTGAAATTTCACGTGGCTATTTGTATCACTTCATTGAAAGTATCACTCCATTGAAAGTTGAGGCTGGGTGTTCTTTACAAATTTAGTTGTTTTTTTCAAAGGAAAGAAATCGTGTTTGAAGTTGCTTAGTATTGGACCACAATATTTGTGAACCAAATTTTTCTATTTGATGGTTGGACTACATTCTCGAAACTTTATAAATTTAATTATGGTGTAGTCTTTAATGTGGCTTTTTGGAGTTTTCTGTTAGAGATGTTGTCCATTGAAAATTTTGTAAAATTTGACGTGATTATTTGTATCACTACATTGAGAGTATCACTCCATTGAAAGTTGAGACTTGTGCTTTTTACAAATTTAGTTTTTTTTTTTCAAATGAAAAAAATTGTGCTTGAAGTTGCTTTCAAATTTATAGTCTTGATTAGGATTGGATCATAAGACTTTAGGATTGGACCACAAAACTTGTGAACCAAACCTTTTTACTTAATGGTTGGACCACATTCTCGGAACTTCCTTACAAATTTAATTATGGTGTTGTTTTTAATACGACTTTTTAGGGTTTCTCGTTGGAAATTAAAGACAACTAGTTTATTAGTTTCTCAATATGATATATTTAAAAACAAGTTAACTTTAATTTAATTATCACAAAATATTTATGGAATATTTTTAATAATAATCGGATATAAAAAATTGAAGATTTTTTCAAAGGTAATTATACTCTTGTACTTATCAAATTAACTTTAAAAAAATATGTCATATCCACTTTTAATTTAATTTAGTTTTTATTTATAACATTATTATTTATTGTTATTTTATTATGTTTTTTTTTATATGTTTTTAAAATGTAACTCATATCTTAATTTTGTTACGAGTACTCATAATAATAAAGTTAAATTCAGATATTTTTTAGGTTTATTTTCATATGTAAGATTTATTATAAAATAAGTGTCTTGATATCATGAATTAATGCTTACAAATATTTATCAATTATATAATTTATATAGTTACACTAGTTGTATTTCTTTTATGTATTTGTAGATATTTTTATAATTTAAAATAAAAGAATGTATAAACTTTGCCTTGATATTTATTATGGTGTTAATGATAAAATTATAATAAAATAAAATGTTTAATATTAATTATATATAAATATAAATAAAAATATATGTAAAATAATTAAATTTAACTAATTTGTTATTTATGAATTCTTTTTTACATTTTAATAAATTTAATTATCATATGAAAGATTTTAAATTAAGATGATTCTAATTTTATATTAATATCTTGAAATAAAATTTTAATTATAAATAAATATATAATTCAATTTACATAAATAAAAAATAAAAAATATTTTTTTAAAGTTTATTTAAATGCATTTCTCATGTAGGCACAATTAAAAGATAACCAAAAGGAAATTATTAACCTAATTAAGAAGATAACAAAAGGAAATTATTAACCTTGGTAATCCATTTCAACATGTTAACAAGTTTTATAGTTATATTTGGGTTTCAAAATTAAAATTATGAATGAAAAATCTATGTTACATTTTATTAGTGTATAAAGGTTGTATTCATGGTAAGAATATCATGAAGTAGTAGGGAAATTTTAAGTATGAAAAAATATTTTGAAGTGCAAAAACTATGGCAAATTTTACTAATTCTTAATCTACAAACTATAAAATGTTTGACAATATTTTTCAAAAAATATTTAAACTAGTGATTTATTATTTGACAATATTTTTCAAAAAATATTTAAACTAGTGATTTGAGAATTTTACTAATCCTTAATCTACAAACTATAAAATGTTTGACAATATTTTTCAAAAAATATTTAAACTAGTGATTTGATGTAGACTTTATAAAATTTTAGTGAAATTTAAGGTAAAATAATTTTATCCTATGAAATTTGGGCTAATGAGGGTTATATGGGCTTTCTAAAAGAGGAGTTGAAGGTAGACTTGTAGTCCTTCATGGATGTTAAGATGTAGGGCCCCTAGATATATGTTGCTTGGTAGTGCAGAGTTCTATGTATGTTGTAGTAGGAAGTGAATGTGTGAGGTAGCAAGTGTGAACGCCTTGTAGATTTACCAAGTGACAAATGGATGGTGATCTAGAGGAGCTCGTGGCTTATAATCTTATCCCCCGCTTACAATAGAGTTTTATGGCCACAATCCAATTTTTGTTGGTCATCTCTACCATCACTAGATTGGTCGGATTCTGACCCCCTTGTCTATTCCCCTCTCTCACGACATGTGTTAGACGACACCCCCAGTGGAAGTTGTCCAACCCCTCCCTCCTACCTTGTGGTTTCCTTGGTTCCCTACCCACCATCCCCTTCTTCTTCCCATGTGATCAATCCTATGTTGGTTTCTTCCCATTCCACCTGTGCCTAAGAAGCTTCTCCAACTCTTAACTGTTCATCCCCTTCTTACAAGAAAGGAAAATGCATTCAAAGGCAGCACAAGGTGGTTATATTGAGAGTGGGAAAGGATATTAGTCTCACTAGAGTAATGGATTATGAGGGAAAACCCTATTTGTTCATTTCCGGGTTACAGCTTGTTATGAGGTTCCCCTGAAGAAATGGGTCTCCTCATCATGGATCCCTCGAACGTATCAGTGGTTCACACTTTGTGTTAAAATATAGCAAGAAAATGATTCATTTGACTTGTGCCTTAGTCAAATGAATAAATTTGAATTTCCACTTCAACGGGATGAGCTTTTAAGCAGTTAGCAGGAGTGACATGGCCAAATCACTCAGTTAGGTCAGTTAATTCGAGTTTGTAGGCTAGGAGTAGAGTTCTGTGCAAATTGGTGGCTAAGATCTAGCTATCTAGAGGAGTTATCTTTAGTGAAAGTCAATTGTCTGAGCTCTAGTCTAGAATAGAGTCAGTATGAGTTCATTTGAGTAGTTGTAATTGTTGTAAAGGCTCGACTAACTCTCCGTTAACTAGACAATTTACTAAAAATAGCCTTAGTCATGCATGCAATTCAAATTTCCTAGTGAAGTTGGAGGAAAACGACATATTCTAATCATTATTGTTGGCTTGAAGGGTCTTGACCTAGGTTTAGAGGTTAAGGTTTGCCAACAAACCCTTATACTATTGGCCCTTTCAGCAATGACCTACTTTCACAGGCCAAGGTCTCACCCGAAGTAGTATGAGAGGGTGTTGGAACCAGGTTTCTGCACCCTGGGAGAGAGTAGGTAATTAAGGCAGATTGGCATTGTAACTATCAGGTTCACACAGATCGAGTCTATTAGCAGGCTTCTAATAGTATAATAAATAAGTAAAATCTACTATCATTACAGATCTGATCAATACATTCGCACCACGTGCGCATCATCAATTACCATCATAGAACATTATAATCGCAACTAATTCCTAGATCGTAGATACATTTGAAACTTAACTAAATAACACAGATGCACTTCAGTAATAAACACGATCAGTCCAGATATCATAAAGATACTTCAAATATAGTCTGCATTCATTAGTATCCAAAAACCCAAAACACAACCCACACACACAGCCAGTGGGGTCCACACATAGTAAGACTGAGAATCTCCGCGCACACAACCATCAGGAGTCCTTACCCAAAACAACCCAAACAGATCTCAACAATTCACACGTAGCATCAATCTTACTTCTTTCTTGCCTACTAGACCCAACAGCCTATCTATTTATAACATCCTAGCCTTTGCTATCCTATGGTCCACAAAATGTGGTTTGCAGACCCTAGAGCTACCCTTTAACCCATTACAAAGCATTGGGGGCTTTAACCCGCCCCAAAACCCCTATGCAAGAACCACTATTACAAAATTATATAAAAAACACAGCTTAGGGAACCCCGTTCCAACAATTATTGTATACTAGTGAGTGTACAGAGTTTTCATTGATTGGGTGAGCTAATTCTCTTGGGATTTGCGCAGGAAAATTGGAGTTTCCCTATTCTTTAGGAGCATGAATTATGCAAGGAAATATGAGGAAGAATGAGGCCTATTTTGGCTAAGCATTGGCCAGAGAAAACTCAGGAGAAGGAAATCAGTATTGCAGTGCAAAGGTATATTCAAGCATTGAAGTTGTCATTGTAGTATATCATTGTTCTCATGTGATTTGATACAAACAATGGAGGGGCTTTTCCGAGTTTGGTTCCCTAGTAAAAATTGTGTTCATTGTGAATGAATGATTGCATGTATTTCTATTGTTAGTTTTCCTTCTGCGAAATTTAGTAGAAGAAAATTGTTTCGATTGATTTAAGTCTAATTTCATTAGCAGTTGCGAATTTTGAATTATTTATACATGGTATCCGAGCTATTGAAAACTACATAGAAACTAGGTTCCTGATCATCTCTCAAAGAAATTTCAAATAGAAGAGTTTGTGGTGTAGGTATTTCTTCAGTGCAGGAACAATGTCTCTCAATGGATTGAGACTTGAGTATGCATTTGAGGGAACTTTGAATTTCTTTGCTTGGAAAGACATAATGGAATTTGCGTTGGATGACAATGGAGTATTAGAATACATAAAAACATATATTCCAAAACTAGCAACATCAAATGCACAACAGTTGGCTCAGTGGAAGAAAGATATTGCAAAATCCAAGAGGATTATCCTAGAGGAAGTCAGATTAAATAATTTAGGGAAAATTTTAGGGGCTAATATTCACAGGTGGGCTAATATTCCGTGCTTTTTCGAAGAAAAAATATTGCCAATTTCTATTTTTTTTTTAAAATGAATTCGCACAAATTTTATAATACAAAATTATTTTACCTTAAAAATTGCCAATATTATATATTGTCTAATATAAAATAATTAAAAATCTAATCATTTTTACAAAATTATCATCAAACATTTTAAAATTAGGACTAGCAAGATTCACCAAGGTTACTAAAATTTAAGCTAAACTTCCATCCTTAAAATTTTCTCTCAGATACCTTGTGGTTTTGAATTTGCACGGAAATGAAACTGCTTATGCAATGTGGAAAACTCTCACAAACCTATTTGAAAGAAACAGTGATGTCAAGAAGTTGGCATTGAAAGATAAGCTCAAGAACATTTGAATCAATAAAAATGAAACTATTGTACAATGCCTTTCCAAATTCACTCATGTGAGAGATGACCTTGGAGGAGTTTGAGAGATTGTTCAATCATCTGAACTTGTGAGCTTAACACTCCTTGGTCTTCCAAAGTATTGGCACAACTATTAGGATTCAATTAATGGAAGAGACAAGTTCCCAGATTTGGAGAGACTTTGGTCTGACTTGGTGCAGGAGGAGATTAGAAGAAACACTAAAGATGGAGTCTCATCTAGAACTGATGAAGAAGAAAAAATTTCCTTAGCTAGAAAAGTGAAGAGAGAAAAAGGAAAGAAGGCTCAAGGAAAGGCAGAATCTAGCTAGAACCATGGCAAGAAGAAAGACCTTAGTAAAATTAAATTATTTCACTGCCATGAGTATGGACACTATGCAACCAAGTGTCCACACAAGAACTCCAGTAAGAAGCTTGCAACAAGAGTAGGAGGAGATGCTCTTACATCACAATTTGATTTGGATTTCACCCTCATTACTTGCATGTAAAGTATTGTACGACGTATTGTATGGTACTTAGACTCTGGTCCTTCATTTCATATGACAGGAAAAAAGGATTTCTTTAGCAGCATAGAGGAGGACCTACAATTACACATAGATCTTGGAGATAATGGAAGGTATTGTACCAAATGGATTCTCATTGTCACCTTTAATAGGGAGTTAGGCTCCCATATTCACCTAAATAATGTAATGTATGTGCCCGGTGTGAAGAAAAATACAGTTTTTTTTAGATATACTTGAAGATAAAGGATATGATGGGGTGCTACTGGACAAGTAAAACAAATTTGTGTTAGAGTTAAAATCTCTACAAGCTAGAGGTGGATGCATGTGTTGCATTGAGTAGCAAGGCATAGCATGTTCATGGTTGAGATGTGTGAGAGATCTGGCATAAGCGCATGGGAAAACTACACCATGGAGCTTTGAAAATAATGCAGCAGATCACCATTGGACTTCCAAAATGAACCTTTGATCAACATGATGTTTGCAAGGTATGAACTCTTGGAAAATATGTTAAATCCTCCTTCCAAGTCTGAGATAACAGAGTTGGAGCCATCTTGGAGTGAGTTCACTCAGATGTGTATAGACCATTTTCCACAGTCTTAATTTCAAAGCACATGTATTATGTGATATTCATAGATGATTTTTCCCACAAATATTGGATCTATTTCATGAAGAAGAAAGATGAGGTTTATTCAAAGTTTGTTGAATTTAAAGCCTTAGTTGAAAATGAGACTGGAAAGAAAAATAAATCCTTGAGAAGTGATAATGGAGGAGAGTATGTGTCTAATGCCTTCAAATAGTTATGTGCCAAGGAAAGTGTTAGAAGGGAGTTGATTGCACCCCACAACCCACAACAAAATGGGCTTGCAAAGAGGAAAAATAGAAGTATTGTAGGAGCTGCTAGAGAAATGTTGCATGACTAGGGATTGCCACTATCCATGTGGGAAGAAGCTTGCAATGCAATTATTTACTTGCAGAACAGGATACTTCACAAAATTATTGGAATTACACCTGAAGAGACTTTCACTTGGAGGATTCCATATGTCTTTCCCAATTTCACATTTTTGGATTCATAGTCTATTGCCATGTCTCGAAAGATAGTAGGAAAACGTTGGAGCCCACTATAGAAAGGGGGACCTTTCTAAGGCTATATTGATATACCTGATATTTATCGTATGTACATTCCCTCACTCAAGATCACTGTTATGAGGAGGGATGTGAGATTTGATGAGGAGAAATCCATGAGGATCTCTCTAGAGTGAGAGTTGATAAAACCACCAGAGGAAGAGCTTCTAGCTCCAAAGGAGGAGCCTCCGTTAGATCCACAAAGTCATATCTTGCTCAAAGGCAAGAGGATATTCCAGGAAGATGATGTGGAGTAGACACATGTCAAGGAGTAGAGAGCAGACCGAGTGGAGGGACCCACTCACAAAGAGTCTTCCAGAGAAGGGAGGAAGAGGACTAGGATGGTTGATAGGTTGGTGCAGGAAGCTCAGGAGCAAGTTGAAGATCCTATCTCCTTGCGCAGACACAGGAGATCACCATATAGATATACAAGATATATGGTACTCATGTCAGAGTTGATCAATTCTAAACCATCTTCTTTTGAAGAGCTTGTTTCCCAACAAGTCAAGGTAGATGCCATGGTGGAGGAGTATAACTCCATCGTAAAGAACGATGCTTGAGAGGTCATGCCTAGACCCGAGGACAAATTTGTTATTGGCTCCAGATGGTTGTATAAGGTGAAAAATGCAACTGATCACAGTATTGAGAAGTACAAGGATAGATTTGTGGCCAAAAACTTCTCATAAATAGAAGAGATTGGTTATGAAGAGACCTTTTCCCTTGTGACAAGATACTCATCTATCGAGACTATACTACCATTGGCAACACATTTTGGGTGGAGGATGCACCAAATCGATGTTAATACTACCTTCCTTAATGGAGTGGTTGGTGAAAATATCTACATTGAGAAGCTCGAGGGATTCAAAACCTTTAGTAAGAAGACACGTGTGTAGGCTCAAGAGAGCCCTATATGGTATCAATCTTGCACCTCGTGCTTGGTAACACACATAAACTCAAATTTCCAGAAATCTTGTCAGGAATTTGATCATCACAGTGCTCCCAAAGTGTGAGATTAGTGTATGTCTCGAGGATCTGAAATTAGAGGCGGGCCACCAGAATTGAGAGGATCTGAAATGTATTTGAAGCACAGTCCTTAAAGTTACCGCCGAGACATGATGTTGCAGAACAGAGGAGCAGAAGAGCAGATGCAACAATTGGGAAAATAGGAAGGGCGAGAGACATTGAATCGGGAACCATAGAGGAAATATGAAGGGTGAGAGGCGTTGAATTGGGAAGAAGAAGAGCACGTAATCTCAGGCTTTGCTCTGCAATTAAGATATAAAAATTGATCAGTGGCCATATAATAAGAAAGTTCTGGTAATACATAGAGAAATGGAATTGGAGACAGTGGCGGCATGATCCAACGGCAAAGACTGGAAGGTCAAGCCGCCTACACGATGATTAGACTGAAAGTTCAATTCCGTTTTCGCCTTTTTTTTTGGACATGAGGTTTCCGTGTTGCTTTTGCAGTCCACTGAAAACTTTGTGAAATTTCACGTGGTTATTTGTATCACTTCACTCCATTGAAGGCTTGGTGTTCTTTACAAATTTAGTTGTTTTTTCAAAATGAAAGAAATCGTGTGTGAAGTTGCTTAGGATTGGACCACAAGATTTGTGAACCAAACTTTTTTATTTAATGGTTGGACTATATTTTCAAAATTTTACAAATTTAATTATGGTGTAGTTTTTAATGTGATTTTTTGGAGTTTTCTATTAAAGATGTTATCTATTGAAAACTTTGTAAAATTTCATGTGGCTATTTGTATCACTCCATTGAAAGTTGAGGCTTGGTGCTCTTTACAAATTTACATTTTTTTTTTCAAATGAAAGAAACTGTGCTTGAAGTTGCTCTCACACTTATACAATCTTGATTAGGATTGGACTATAAGACTTTAGGATTGGACCACAAGACTTGTGGACCAAACCTTTCTACTTAATGGTTGGACCACATTTTCAAAATTTCCTTACAAATTTAATTACGGAGTTGCTTTTAATTTCCTGTTGGAGATTAAAAGACAACTAGTTTATCAGTGTCTCAATATGATATATTTAAAAACAAGTTAACTTTAATTTAATTATCACAAAATATTTATGGAATATTTTTAATAATAATTGGAAATAAAAAATTGAAGATTTTTTCAAAGATAATTATACTCTTGTACTTATCAAATTAACTTTAAAAAAAGTATGTCATATCCACTCTTAAATTTAATTTAGTTTTTATTTATAACATTATTATTTATTGTTATTTTATTATGTTTTTGTGGTTATATGTTTTTAAAATATAACTCATATCTTAATTTTGTTATGATTACTCATAATAATAAAGTTAAATATAGATATTTTATGAAAATTTTATGTTTATTTTCATATGTAAGACTTATTATAAGATAAGTGTTTTGATATCATGAATTAATGCTTACAAACATTTATCAATTACACAATTTATATAGTTACACTAGTTGTATTTCTTTTATGTATTTGTAAATATTTTTATAATTTAAAATAAAAGAATGTATAAACTTAGCCTTGATATTTATTATGGTGTTAATAATAAAATTATAATAAAATAAAATGTTTAATATTAACTATATAAATATAAATGAAAATGTATGTAAAATAATTAAATTTAAGTGTGAATTTATTATGTATGATTTTTTTTTACATTTTAATAAATGTAATTACCAGATTTTAAATTAAGATGATTATAATTTTATATTGATATCTTGAAATAAAATTTTAATTATAAATAAATATATAATTTAATTTATATAAATAAATAAAAAATTAAATTTTAAAGTTGATTTAAATTCATTTGTCATGTAGGCATAATTAAAAGATAACCAAAGGGAAGTTATTAACCTAATTAAGGAGATAACCAAAGGGAAATTATTAACCTCGATAATCTATTTTAACACGTTAACAAATTTTATAGCTATATTTGGGTTTTAAAATTAAAACTATGAATGAAAAATCTGTGTTACATTTTATTACTGTATAAAGGTTGTATTCATGGTAAGAATATCATGAAGTTGTAGGGAAATTTTAAGTATGAAAAATATTTTAAAGTGGAGAAATCTTGGCAAATTTTACTAATTCTTAATCTACAAACTATAAAATGTTTGACAATATTTTTCAAAAAATATTTAAACTAGTGATTTTATGAATTTTACTAATCCTTAATCTACAAACTATAAAATGTTTGACAATATTTTTCAAAAAATATTTAAACTAGTGATTTGATGTAGACTTTATAAAATTTTAGTGAATTTTAAGGTAAAATAATTTTATCCTATGAAATTTGGGCTAATGAGGGTTATATGGGCTTCCTAAAAGAGGAGTTGAAGGTAGATTTGCAGTCCTTCATGGATGTTAAGATGTAGGGCCTCTAGATATTTGCAGCTTGGTAGTGCAGAGCTACACGTATGTTGTAATAGGAAGTGAATGTGTGAGGCAACAAGCGTCAACCCCTTGTAGATTTACGAGGTGACAAATGGATGGTGATCTAGAGGAGCTCATGGATTATAAGCTTATCCCCCACTTACAGTACATTTTTATGGCCAGAATCCATTTTTTGTTGGTTGTCTCTCTCATCACTAGATCAACGAGATTCTGACCCCCTTATTTATTCCCCTCTCTCACGACATGTGTTAGACGACACCCATAGTGGAATTTTTCCAACCCCTCCCTCCTACCTTGTGGTTTCCTTGGTTCCATACCCACCATCCCCTTCTTCTTCCCATGTGATCAATCCTATGTTGGTTTCTTCCCATTCCACCTGTGCTTGTGAAGCTTCTCCAACTCTTAATTTTTCATCCCCTTCTTACAGGAAAGGAAAATGCATTCAAAGGCAACAAAAGTTGGTTGGATTGATAGTGGGAAAGGATATTAGTCTCACTAGAGTCATGGATTATGAGGGAAAACCTTATTTGTTCATTTCGGGGTCACAACTTGCTATGAGGTGCCCTTGAAGAAATGGGTCTCCTCATCATGGATCCCTCTAATGTGTCAGTGGTTCACACTTTGTGTTAAATTATAGCAAGAAAAGGCTTCATTTGACTTGTGCCTTAGTCAAATGAATAAATCTAAATTTCCACTTCAGCGGGATGAGTTGTGAAGCCGTTAGCAGGAGTGACATGGACAAATCACTCAATTAGGTCAGCTAATTTGAGTTTTTAAGCTAGAAGTAGATTTTGTTGGAATAACGATTGTTGTTAGACCAAAACCCACAGGCATTAGTCTCCGCTACAATTTCCAGAGTTAGGATCCACGAGAGGTGGTTAGTCCATGTCGTGAAACACACGGGGAGCGTTGAACCCAATGTCCAACAATCTCCCCCCCAACGCGAGCCAGGTGAGTTTCGAACTCGAGACCTTTCACTCTGACACCACTTGTTGGAATAAGGATTGCCGTTAGACCAAAACCCACAGGCATTAGTCTCCGCTACAATTGCCAGAGTTAGGATCCACGAGAGGCGGTTAGTCCATGTCGCGAAACACACGAGGAGCGTTGAACCCAATGTCCAATAGATTTGTGTGCAATTTGGTGGCTAAGATCTAGCTATCTAGATGAGTTATCTTTAGTGAAAGTCAGTTGTCTGAGTTCTAGTCTAGAATAGAGTCAATATGAGTTCATTTGAGTAGTTGCAATTGTTGTAAATGCTCGAATAAATCTCTGTTAACTAGTCAATTTACTAAAAATAGCCCAAGTCATGCATGCAATTTGAATTTCCTAGTGAAGTTGGAGGAAAATGACATATTGTAATCATTATTGTATACTAGTTAGTGTACAAAATTTTCATTGCGCAGGTGAGCTAATTCTCTTGGGATCTGCGCAAGAAAATAGGAGATTCCCTATTCTTTAGGAGCATGAATTGTGCAAGAAAATATGAGGAAGAGGGATGCCTATTTTGGCTAAGTATTGGCCAGAGAAGACTCAGGAGGAGGAGATTAGTATTGTAGTGCAAAGGTAGATCCAAGCATTGCAGTTGTCATTGTAATATATCATTGTTCTTGCGTGATTTAATGCAAACAGAGGAGGGGTTTTTCCCAATTTGGTTTTATTAGTGTCTCTTATTCCTGTCAGTCACCAGTGATCAAATTAATCTCTTTCACATGGTTGATAGATTCCTAGGGAAAATTTGTATAGTTTCTATAGGTTTTCAAATAAAAATTTGATCATTGGTTAGTCTAATTAGGTCATTACTACTCCTTTCATCTTCATGGTAAATAAAAATCATCATGGTTAGCCCATTAATTTTTGGGAGAATTTCTTGGTCATTATGGTCATCATTCAGGTTATCATTCCATTTAGTTTCATCATTAGGTCATATTGTCAAAATCAGGAAAATAGATCATGTCATCATTAAAATCACCATTAAAAGGAGTATTAAGACGGAAAATTGTTCAATAAGGATTTATAAATTTCATTTGGATATTTATTAAGATGTAAATATATGTAATTAGGTTTCAAAGCTACAATACACAAGCAATCAATTCAACTGGTCAAAAGACAAGGTGGGGCCACATCACCACCAAAGAGAAAAATCAATTTCCAACCATTTAAAAGACCAAAAAAGAATGTCATTTTCTCATTTCACCCTCATGAGACATCATTCTGTCATAAAGGATCTTTCTACCCTCTGAAAATCATTTTCTTTCCTTGGAAAGCTAAATTCCATTGCTACATTGTGCTTTTCTCTTGCTGCACTATGCTTTTCTAAGATTTGCTACGTTTTTGATCAATTTGTTGTGAAAAATGATGAAATTCATGCTCATACACCCTCCCCCTCATTTCATATACCATCCTTGACACTTCCCCTCTTCCCTTTCCCTCATTTTCATCATTTCCCTACAAACCCTAGCCTACACTACACTTTCCTAGGCTAGGACTGCGTTTTTCCCTTTTGCACCTTTTCCCCTCACTCATTTCCCAAAATTCCACTTCCTTACACTCCCTAACATCTATCCCTACCACCCTAAAATTTCCCAAGAATTTAAACACCCTCAAACACCTTCATCCCCCTCTATTCCTAAAACTGCCGAAAATCCCTTGTTTTCCTAAGCTAAAACCCTAATTTCCCTTCCTATTGAGGTAGGGTTTCACATGAATTCAGAGATTACTGACTAAAGGTGACATAATGGAGGTCAAATCATCAGATATGAACCCACCATAGTATAGGATATCATGGCTTCACCATTTATCAAGAAGTCATTCTAAGATGCAGGTTGCCTTACTTTTTGCTAAAAGATTGAAGAACTTTGTTTTAGTGATAAACTTACAAGCACCTTTGTGACTAGTCTAAGGAGGGATAAGGTGACCATTTTAGGGGTTGTGTTTAATATTTCAGCAAAGGCCATTTCCATAGCCACTGGGATCCCAAATCATGGATATTTTTTGCTCAAAAGAAGAGACCTAGAGATTGAAAATTACAAGATGTTTTTGAAGCCTCCTTACAGAGCTGCTCCAAAGCACATTTTTCCTTTCAAAAACTTGCTTGAAAAGTATGCCCCTCTCATGAAGACAATCATGAAATATTTCACATGTGAGGGTAGGTTTTCAAGGATATATCAGTACCATGTTAGATTACTGATGCATTTCACTGGTGTTAAGGATCTTAACCTACCCCACTACCTTGGTCAAAATGGCAGAAAAGGTACATAGAAAAGGGAAAGATCATCATGCAAGCTTGTTCCATCATGGATTGGTGAAAATAATTGTTTTTCATCATCTCACACAGATCAAATTGTCTTGGGAGGGATTCATACATTTGGCCTCTCTTTTGCCTACTCTAACCCAATCAAGCAGATAGTCTACACCATTGACTTCACCAAGACAACAAGAAGTGGATTCCACAAGAAAACCTGCAACAAGAACACCTAGGGCTGAGGTGATTAAAACCTATACTAGAGGAAAAAGGCTATTTTTTTCTCCTATAAGTGTGGAAAGGGCTCAACCTACATTAGTGGAAAAATAGACATCAACACATCAACATGAAACACCATTGCAAGAGGAAGAACAAGTACAATTTGACACTAACATGGCAGACATAGAGATGCATGAGGAGGAAAAATATTCAAATTAGACCATCAAATAGAAGGAATATGAGATTAGAGAGCTAAAGGAAAAATTATCAAAGGCAAATTTCATGGTCACATTTCTTCAACAAAAGAAAAAACAACTCCAAGTCAAACAACTTTTACTTAACAAGCCCAAGGAAAATTTAGAGAAGGATGGTGGCAAAGGTAAATCAGTGGTTGATGTTTATGATCTTGAGGATCAAGAAGAGAAAATAAAACCAAGGAGGTCAAGAAAAATAGGTCTCAAGAGGAAACAAGAGGAACAAAATGAACCATCTCTATCATTAGGTCAAGAAGACTTTGATGATTTGATTGCAGCAGAAATTGAGAAATATAAGGAATTTTGGCTTGAGAAGGTCAATTTTCAATTAGAGAAGCTTCTTTAGAAGGCTAACCGAAACAATAAGCTTTATAGGCACATGGCTATGCACTATTTCACAAGGAACATGATCTCTCAAATCAGAATAAAGCATTTGAAGAAGAAATTGAGGAAAACCCTAATTAGGCAAAAGGAGAAGTAAAAACTTGATTTGTTGGTTTAGGACTCTCTCATTGCCTAAAAATCATATTCTCACTTCAAGGGGTAAGTTTGGACAACTTTTGAGAAAATCTTGGAAAATTTTGAAAGTTTGGTGTTTTTGGCTAAAACAGGGAAATGCAACTAGCCAAAAGCACAATGCCTTTGCGCTGTGCTTTTCCCTCAAAGGTCCAAATAACCTAAACTCTACATTATTGTATAGCTTATGAATTTCATATCTCAACTATCTACTTTTTGTGCCATGTCAGCATTCAGGTTGGGAGGAAAGTGAAAAAAACATGTTAAAAACACACTTTCTGCCACCTTTTTCACTTAGGTGATGCACTTTTGGAGTAACCTTGGGAGAATGCATTTTTATCAGCCTTGGAGAGGCCATTTTGCTTTCTGTAGGAATATTTTGATAACTAGACATCCTAAGCTTCCCAATGGTACCTTTAGATCAATATTTGGAGCATAGGAAAAAAGTCAAAGGTGCCCTGCAAGATACCACTGTGCTTTTCCTTGGAGGTCAAATTTTCGAGTTTATTCAGTAAAATTTGGTTTCTCATGATGAAAATTATCTTGTTTTGAGCTGACATGATGTATATGAATGTAATTAGTCTTGTAAATGTCATTTTCATGTAATTATGAGGATCATTAATGATGGGTAGGTCAGTCAAAGGCTAAAAGGAGAGTTTGTTTTAACCTCCCTAGTCGTAGGTTTGGTTGGAGAAATTTGTGTGAAATATTCCTATATTGAGGGATTTGACCCCTGAGAGAGGGTAATATGGTTTTGGTATGTATGTATCTAGTTTTCAGTCAAATTCAAGGTTGGACATCGTATAGTAGAAGGCTTGGAGCTTTGTGTACAATTGATATTTGCATAAATACAAGTTCAGTTGCAACTATTATATAGGGATTCATGTGGTATGATTTTGTGGTAGTGTTTTTCTTCTATAATTCACTTTTATGAATGATTAATTCATATTATCTCCATATGTATGCTTTTTGTGATCTTCCTATAATATGTTAAACATAATTTTTTAAACTTATGCTCTGTTTTGGTAGGAATTTCATGTTTATGTTGTTCATCTTATGATAAATGAACTCATGCTTGTCATGCTTATTTCGATCCTTTTCTTTTCCACCCTACACTACAAATGAAAACCTCAAATTGTCACTGAAAATACCTACCATTCCACTTTGAATCCCTGAAACAAAAATCTTTTAGATCTGAGCTAGTTTCCTTGACCTCTCCTCCTAATCCAACAAAAACTATAAATTTTCAAACCCCAAAGCTCAGACGTAGCCTAATATCTTTTACCCTTATTCAATCATATTTTGGCTACAAGATCACAGAGAGAGCCCTCTCTGATTTTGTAGGGTTAGCTACCAAATCCTAAGTGGTTCGAGGTTACCTCCGTCGGTTTCCATTCTCAGCCTTGGGACACTGTGGAGGATAACAGGTTCCCCAGTAAAAATTGTGTTCATTGTGACTGCATGATTGCATGTGTTTCTATTGTTAGTTTTCCTTCCGTGAAATTTAGTAGAAGAAATTTTTTTCTATTGATTTAGTCTAATTTCATTAGCAGTTGAAAATTTTGAGTTATTTATACATTGTATCAGAGCTATTGAAAACTACATATAAACTAGGTTCCTGATCATCTCTCAAAGAAGTTTCAAATAGAAGAGTTTGTGGTGCAAGTATTTCCTCATCGCAGGAACAATGTCTTTATATGGATTGAGACTTGAGTATGCAGTTGAGGGAAATTTTAATTTATTTTCTTGGAAAGACATAATGGAAGTTGTGTTGGAAGCCAATGGAGTATTAGAATACACAAAAACAGATATTCCAAAACTAGCAACATCAGATGCACAACAATTGGCTCAGTGGAAGAAAGATACTGCAAAGTCCAGGAGGGTTATCCTAGAGGGAATTAGGGGCTAATATTTTCAAGTGGGCGAATATTCCATGCTTTTTCAAAAAAAAAAAATTTGCCAAATTGCATTTTTTTTAAAATGAATTCGCCCAAATGTTATAATATAAAATTATTTTACCTTAAAAATCGCCAATATTATATATTTTCTAATATAAAATAATTAAAAATCTAAACATTTTTACAAAATTATCATCAAACATTTTAAAGTTTTGATATTAGGACTAGCAAGATTCGCCAAGGTTACTAAACTTTAAATTAAACTTCCATCCTTAAAATTTTCCCTCAGATACCATGTGGTTTTGAATTTGCATGGAAAGGAAACTGCTTATGTAATGTGTAAAACTCTCACAAGCCTATTTGAAAGAAGCAATGATGTCAGGAAGTTGGCATTGAAAGATAAGCTCAAGAAAATTTGAATCAATAAAAATGAAACTATTGTTCAATATGTTAGTCATCAATAATTTTTGCTATTTTGTATATGACTAAATGCTTATCCTAGATTTCTAAAAAAAAAATCATGAATATTGTGAGTTTTAGAAATCTCACTGCCTTCATTATCCTTAGGATAAATTTTCACTATCTCACTACTCTATCATGTCATGGTCGGCCTACCACTCCCAAAAGACCCATCATGGGCTCATGCCACTCACCTTCATTATGTTTTTCCACCTATGACCTCAACACTTTGTTTTTCCTTTGCCTCACCCCTCCACTCGCCACCTAAGATCACCAACTAGCCTACTTTTCCCCCTATTCATCAAATGCCTCAAGCATTGATGGTATCAAAACTATCTCTGTAGGATCTTTAGATAAATCAAGTACATTGGATTTGGGTCTTCAATACATCAAATTGTCAAAAACTATGTTTTTCATACTTAAGGGCCCTAAGCCAAGCTTTCAGTCAAAGACAAGTCTAGAGAGCCTCCCACTAGGTCAGTAGGGTTTCATAGGTTATAGGTTTGTCTTTAATGTTCTAAAACGTTGTTTTTCTTGTGGCAATAAGATAAAACCAAATATGAAATAAGGTCAAGCAACTGTTTGTTCAAATTAGATCAGAAAGGCCTTCAAGAAGGATTACTTTGCCAAAGACAAACATTCAGCAAGAGGATAACTGTGCATCTTAAACATTTATGTAAGAATTATTGAGATAGCTATCATACAAAGAAATAGGCAAGGTAAGAGGCCAACTCCTCACTAAAGGACATCCACAGCAAAGAAAAGGAAGCATGCCTATGTTAAAAAATAATCAGGGTTTTTTAAGGACTGATTGGCTAAACAATGTTTCCAAGAAAGAAGCCAATGCAAAAAACCACAAGGATAGAGGCACATCCACACAACCAAGCATAAATTGAAGGTTTTTGGAAGTTATAAGTGAATAAGGGAAAAGGGTGAGGTGAACTAAACAAAAATTAATGAACTTGAAAGGGCTATAGAGAACTTAGAAGACAACACTAATTATTTTTCTCTAACAACCCTAAAACCTAAAGTTTTGGGAAGATAGAAAAAGTAGGTGAAATGAAGATGATGGGCCTCCATCATGACAACAGAAGGTTTTCAAAAGCTATTAGAGGTGACTTCTAGGGTTTTCCAAGGTAACAATGCTTCACTACATCAAAGAGAAAGAATGCAAAGAGTATCAGTGTGAAGGAGATCAAGCCTCCATTTTCAGTCATAGCCCTCAAAATGTCAAAGGAAGGAAAGCATAAGGTTAAGTTTCAAGACAAGAAGTCAAGCTAATCATGAGTTTGATGTTATATGACTGAAGGTTGTCAAACTCCAAATAATGACAAAGGAGACCAAAAAAAACTATGTCATGGCACCTGCAACAAATTAGAAGTGGCCAAGAAAAGACATAGCAGGCATGATTTATAATCTTTGTCAAAATGAATGTGTCACAGTCAAAATTAATAAGAAGGTAAGGAAATATGTTTTCAGATCACTTACACTCAAAAATGTCAAAAAGGGATAAAACATGTTTTTCAGTTTCTCAGTGCAGAAAGAGGTTTGACACCGCCAAAATCATCAAAGGTTAAAAATGACCTCTTCATCTCTCTAGCAAGCCATCACCAAAGGAAGAAGAATTACCTTGAAAAGTTTTCAAATCACCTGCAAAAAGGTCAAAAAGGATATCAGTCAAATGATAAAGTGACAAAAACTTAGCAAAAGTGGGTTTCTGATTTTAATTTATTTTTCCAAGGGTATAAAGGCATCTTAGCTATCATTTTAGCTCATTGTGCATTTGAGGAGAGAAAAAACCCTCAAGGAGAAAATTTCAGAGTTTGAGGGAAAACTTCTGGGTAAGTTCACTAGCGCTACGCTCACAGACCCTGGCGTTGCATGAATAGCAGGTGGCGCTGCGCTTATAGCCTAGCACTGCGCCTAGGCAAACCAAAACACACAGGGGCATGGCACTAGGCCGACTCAACACCCATTTTTCTACCCGACGCTGCGCGCATAGAGCACCCGAAAGGCCTGGCGTTGTGCCCAAGGGCCGGTAGGCTTGCACGATACGTGCATCGTTGCACACAGAGCACCCGACTCACTCGACGCTACATTCAAAGGCACACGACAAGCCCGGCACTGCGCTAATGCAGAAAGTCCTCCAAATTGGAAAAAAGTTGCCACGAGTTAAGGGAAGCACCTCCAAATCGCCTCCAAAGACCTACAAACAAGCTAAAATATGGTAGGTGGCTTTTCCTCCTTGTCCTTCAAGAATTTTTCATGATTTTGTGATTAAAATAAATGATTAAAATCTAGTATTTGCAAGCCCTAGGTCTTCTTGACAAGCAAACCTCTATTTTTAACCTACGAGCAATTAGTTGTCATTTGAAGGGGAGTGAAATAGGGTAATATCAATTAATTTCATGTAAAATCCCTCATCAAGTTCAAAAGCACTCAGTCATATACCTCACCTCCATATCACTCATTTGCAAGAGCTGCCCACCATCATTTTCATTTTACTCCTCTTGCCCAAGTTTGACCACAAACAACCCTAATCACCATGTCAGTGGCAAAAGGTAGTAGCAGCAGTGAAAGAGGCCAAGGGCCTATGAGGCCAAACCACAAAGGAGGGAAGGTAAACAGATTTGAACCTTAGAGCACTGTAGAGATCACTTCCTCTCCCATGATCCTCTCATGTTTTCAGAATGTGAGGTGCTTCCAGTTTTGTGAGAGAATCAAACAAGTGAAAAATCACCTAGAGCATACAAGTCTTTTCATTCTTAACCTGCACAACAAAAAATCAAGCCTTGTAGGGGTGGATTTTGAAATATCAACATATGCCATCTCTAATGCTATAGGTATACCTGCTGTTGGTGAAAAGTGGTTTAAGAAAGCTAAATTGAATAAGAACTATTACGAGCCATTTGTCAATACTAGGTACAGAGAAGGTTGCAAGACTATTTTTCCTTTCTCACACCTGAAACAGAGGTTTTCACCCTTGATGAAGGTCATTATGAAGTACTTTACCTGTGAGGGGAGAAAATATAGGCTCTACTCCTACCATGTTAGATTCCACATGCATTTTACCAAGGTTAAAATGCTTCACTTGCCTTACTACTTATGTAGGAGCATTGACAAAATGTCTTCTGTGGTCCGAAGGAGAAGTTATGCCCAAAAAATGCAGAGTTTGTTCCACCACTCCTTGATCAAGATGTTGGTTCTACATCAGTTAGAAAATAATGGCATACCTTGGGAGGTATTCATAGTCCCTGAAGTCTTCACAAGCCCACAACCTTCTCATCAACCAAACTTGCCCTCATCATCTACACAAGTGTCCTCACCTCAAGAAAACCTCCTTTCCTCCCCTTCTCTTGATGCATCAGATGAAGAAGGAATTGGAAATGAAAAATAAAGTGAAAATAAGGATGAAGGAAATGATCAGTTGAGCCCACAAGAGGTAGAAGGCATGGGAACAAAGGAGGGTGATGATGATGAACAAAGTGATGACAGTGAAGGTGATGAAATCAGTGAGGAGGAAGAGGATGATAAAGAAGATGAGGAGGTTCAAAGTGAGAATGAATTGAGCATTAATGAAGATGAGTTCAGCAATAAAACAAATGACACAGAGGTAGAGAATGAAGAGGAAGAAAATAATGATGAGGTAGAAACAGAAAGAGAAGAAGGAAGTGGACAAGACAACATGGAAGAAAAAATCATGACAGTCATGACAACAGTCAGCTCCTTAGTAATAATGAGAATGATGACAGTGCAGAAGACAAAGAGGAAAGCAGTCCTGATGATGAACAAGATAAAAGCGAATAAAGTGCAGAGGGTGATAGTCCAAATAATGATCACAACAGTGAAAGGGCAAGTAGTTGCAATGAAGGACAAAATGAAGAGTTTGATGACAGTAGCAAAGATAACAGCCATGAGGAAGACACCAACAAGACCACAATCACACCTCTTTCATTGACCTATCAAAGAGGGCCAAGGCTTGTGTTTTCTGCCTCCAAAAGGCAAGGGACCATGCCACCCACCTCAACTCAACCACTAGACAAAGGAACACAAAAGGTAAAGGAAAAAAAAGAAGATCATGAGGTGGAAAGGGAGTTTAAAATAATTTAGGTAGACAATGATGAGGAGAATGAAGCAAGAATCTCAAACTTGCTCATCCAAAACAAAAATGCACTCATTGAAAACCTCCAAGCCAATCTGGATAGGGTCAAAAGTATAAATGATGCCCTTGACTTGGAGAACAGGCATCTAGGAGCACAAATTTCAATCTATGAAGCTAGAGCCATCAAGGCCCGGAAAGAAGCCCAAAGGGCATAGGTAAAACATAAGAGTTCATGGGAACTTATGAAGAGAGCGAGGATGAGAAGGAGAGTCAAGAAGGAGACCTAGAACCATGGGCTTGAAGAAGGCATTAGCCAAACAAAGGGAACAAGAATCATCTCTAGCAGAACAACTCCCTCTAGATGAGCTTTTGGACATGGAGATAGCACATGATCGGGAGCCTTGGTTGGAAAGAGCCAACATACACTTGGAGGCTAATATAAAAAAGGCAAATCAGGATCTTAATCTCCAAAGGAGGATGACTAAGCATTATGCCCAGAGAAACCAAGTTGCAAGGGCTAAACTGAAAAAGGCCCAAACCAAGATTCATGCACTAAAAGAGGCAAAAGGCCAAGTTAACCTTGGAATTTTGGCACAAGCTTCTCTACAGGTCTCTCAAACCACATGAGGGATACATCTAACAATTTTGAGGAAATTTTGACAAATTTTTGTTTTTTGTGAATTTGGAGGCCTATAAGCGCAACACCCATGGCACTACGATTTTCCCTCAGGCATCCTCAGAGGGAGAAATTTACATTTTGGGATTTCTCATGCCTATTACACTATTCTTGCCAAATTTTAGAGTATTTGGAGTATTTTTGACCCCTTAAAAGGTCAAAAAACACCTCATTTTTCACCTTTCTGCCTCATTTTCAGGCTTGGAGCTGCGCTCATAGCAGTTTTGGAAATTTGACTTTTTAAATAGGTTACAGATGCTCTATCAGAAAAAAAAAGGTATATCTGGAAAGAATACTTAGCAGGCTTTTCAACAGGCCATCACGAAGAAAAATACGACATCGGGAAGCTCCCCAAAACTTGGCTACAACAGGACCTATTTTCTACCTAGGATGGCGTTGCGCTTATAGACAAAATTGTGTGTTTTTGGCCAAAAGTAAAAAAAAACACACTCATTTATTGCAAAATTATATTTTAATGGTTTTTTAAGGCAAATCACTCTAGAATTAGGTGCTAGAAGTTATCTTGGCATTTATTCCATGGGATATTTTGTGCCTTGGGCCTTGCATGGTCTCTTGGGAATTTATGACATTTATAAGTGATTTTGACATTTTCCAACCCTATCTAGGGTTTTTTCCCTCCTTTTCTAGATAAATAGAGCATGAGGGTTTCATTGTAAAGGTTGGAATTTGATGAATTTTGAGAGAAATACATGGTTTTCTTGAGTTTGAAGAAGAAATTGGTGTTGTGGAGTTTGTGAATGTCCTGCTTTAATTGATGATGAAGGAGGATAGCTTGCAGGATCCCTGAGCATGATTAATGGTGATGTGTCTCTATTCAGTTATTATTTCCTTATGTATCATTTTTCTACATCCTTCTATGTTGCAATAGAACATAAAATTACAGGCTAATAAATGTTATTTGAGGCACCTTAGTCTTTCTTGTTTTCTATTGTCTTTATGTTTTCCTCTACTAGGTTAGTTTAAGGAATTCTTAGTTGCTTCTTAGTCCTACCTATGCTTGTTTATTCCATGAATGGTTCAATATAGTAGTTTTCAAATATGTTTTATGGTTATCCTTACTTATTTGATGCTATTTAAAATCTATTTTGGAATCTCTCTTTAAAGTACTACTTGTTAGGTTTTAGCCAAAGAGGCCATGCTCTGATCATGCCCTTTATCTATGCTTGAGAAGTTGCCTTAAATTTATTTTTATCTTGATCATAGATGCTTAGGAGTTACCTCTTCTTTGATTAAAGTTATATGTTATCTTGTATGTTTTCTAACCTCGAAGGTGAAATCACTAGAAGTTAGATAAGTTTCTTGCTTTCTATGGTTCACTGAATTGTTCATCTTGAATGCTTGTTTTCTTAAGTATAATCAAAAAGCTATTTTTTTTCCTTGTCTTATGATTATGTCCTTATGTTGATCAGTATTCGAGACCATCTTGTTTAAAAAGTACTTGTTTAAGGATTCTTTACTGCCCTTACACACCTACTATGCTCACATACTTTATGTTCATTTCACTTCACACATGCCTTAAAGATCCATTTTTCCATGCTAGATTTTCCCTATTATGCATCCTGTTTCATTGTTGAGATATCCATGACTTTCATAGACTCCATAGCCCAATTATTTGAAGACCTCTCACTCCACCTATTCTACTTGATCATCTTACCCAACCAAAACAAACAACAAAACCTACATTTAACAACTAGCCTAAAATCAAACCCTAAAAGCAAACAAGTTCACATCCTTTACATACAATAGAGAGAGCCCTCTCCAAGTCCAGGAAGGCTGGGTCCTAGGACTCCAAAGACTGGTCTGATGTTACCCTGTGCATTTGTTCTACCAATCTACTAAATCTCGGGACACTAACATAATGGCGATCACGGTGGGACCTTCTGAGTCAATAACCATAAAAGTATTCCTTAAGACTTCAAAAACCCTTATTACACAACATCTATTGATTTATCTCTAACTCATAGCGTAAAATAATTGGAAAATCAAGGTGAGAGGCTTTCTGGGATTAGTGACAATCTAAGCACTTCTTAGAACTTTAGAAACCCTTATCAAATCATAGAGAACTCAAACTATTAGCCATAAGTAGAATCTGGTTATTTCACCATCCTATAAAAATGATGACTCAACTGTAGGACACTCATATAAGCCTTAGGGCTACATAAAGGAACTCAGAAAACCCCAAAAACATCCCTAGATTGGTTTTTGTCAGTTATTGGTGGTGGACCATAACATACATATCCTCAAAACAACTAAAAACATCCACCTGGCGACTCCACTAGCCTCTAGTAGGCCTACTAACCTCACTAGTTATCATAGACTTCCTTGGAAATGAATAAATCAATCCTCATATTGCTGATGGTGGACAACAAAGTTGAAATCTTCCACCTGGCGACTCAACAACTCTCAATAGACCTAGAGATTCCATTGGTAGAAGACTCTAGACTAGTTATAAATATGCAATGACCCTTTTTTGGACTGATTGAACAAAATTTCAAGGTTGGTGGCAGACCTTCTATATAATGAAATTTCAAATAAGTTATCAGAGCTTCAACTTGATGATGATCTCCCAAAAGATGGCTTCCTAATTTTAAGGTCAAGAAAAATTAACCCTGAAGTTAAGAAAATTTTTCTAGAGATAATGGTTGAAAAATATGAAACTGACATTGAACTTTTAAATTCAAAATATCAGTCATACAATTTCTAGGACCCTAAAGAATTTTTGGAAGGTCTCCCTTCCCCTAAGCAAGAATAAATTGTATTACCCTTTGACTTGCAGAAAAAATATGATTGTGCTTTCAAGGACCAGATTGAAGATGAGGTTTTCAAAGGTAATGTTTGGGATGAAGATAACCAACCAGTCATGAAAGGCCTAAGAGAAGAAAGTTTACATCATGTTTTTATTTATCCTATAGCAAATTACATGGAGGTCCTGATTGGCTCAAGTTATCAGGCATGGGTTCTTTACAAGAATCAAATACATCAGAAGTTGTCACTTCCTATGGTAACCTTGATTTTGAAGACACATAATCAAGGTATATTGTGGTTCCCTCTGACAAGTAGTCAGATTGTCTGCCTATTTTTGTTACTCCTCAACTGGTTGCACTGGCACTATTGCATCACCTAGAACAGAAAATATTTCCAAGTTAGATTAGGGTATATAGGCGAAAATAAGCTCAACCTTTGAGCATATTTTTAGTTTTAGATTTTTTTGAAAAATGAAAACACAAAAAAAGAGAAAAGATGAAAAAAGAGGGCATATTTAAAGAAGAGGTACAAGCCCATACCCAAGAAATAGTTTTTGCTGAAAGTGAGCAAGTATAAATGCCACTACTTGTTCAAAAAGGGGTCTTTTTCAGTCATCTAGCCTAATCATGGCTGAACATGTTTTCAATTTATTGCTGATAGCTTAGTGAAAAAGAACTTGTAAAAACATCTAAACTTGACCTGTCAGAAGGAATAGATTAGGAAGAAAAGATACTGGTTCTCCATGATCAAATCTGAACCAAAGAGAAAGATAGGGATGATTAACAAATGATGAAACACATCCCTCATACTTTCTAGTTTTGTTTGTACAAAAATAATGTTTTTGTGCAACTTGTTCCAATGCCACAACCCATGGTGAATCAAACTGCTTAATCCTAGTTCAAACCATGTTTTCAATTTCATGTCAATAGCTTAGAGAATGAAGTCTGTCATACAACTTAATCTTGAGAGTCAGTTAGTCTAGGTAGAGAATAAAAAGGTTCACTAGTATAATTTGAACTCTTGGGAGTGATAAGGGTAGAAGTAGATAGTTTGTTTTTGTTTTCAAAATAAAAGAATGACATGGGTTTGTTAGTTTAAATGCACCCAAGGAAGAAAAAATGCGAGGAAAAGTAGGCTGGGTAGGTAGAAATGATGTTGAAGTAATCACGTTTTTCAAATTCCTAAGATCATACCTTCAAAAGAAACATTAGCAAATGAAAGAATGAAAATCTGCCCAATGGATGAGGCATTGGTCTTCATAAATTCATAGATTGAATATTTTAAGTTCTAGACACCTCCTAAAAAGGAGTTTCCCTCCCCAATTGGAGCCACTGTTAGTCATCAGTAATTTTTTCTATTTTGTAGATGACTAAATGCTTATCCTTGATTTCTAAAAACAAAATTCATGAATATTGTGAGTTTTAGAAATCTCACTGCCGTCATTATCCTTAGGATAAATTATCACTATCTCACTACTCTATCATGTCACGGTCAGCCTACCACTCCCAGAAGACCCATCATGGGCTCATGCCACTCACTATAATTATGTTTTGCCACCTATGACCTCAGCACTCTGTTTTGCCTTTGCCTCACCCCTTCACTTGCCACCTAAGATCACCAACTAGCCTACTTTCCCCCCTATTCATCAAATGCCTCAAGAATTGATGGACTCAAAACTATCTCTGTAGGCTCTTTAGATAAATCAAGTACATTGGATTTTGGGTCTTCAATACATCAAATTGTCAAAAACTATGTTTTTCATACTTAAGGGCCCTAAGCCAAGCTTTCAGTCAAAGGACAAGTCTAGAGAGCCTCCCACTAGGTCATTAGGGTTTCATAGGTTATAGGTTTGTCTTTAATGTTCTAAAACACTGTTTTTCTTGTGGCAAGAGATAAAACCAAATATGAAAGAAGGTCAAGCAACTGTTTGTCCAAATTAAATCAGAAAGGCCTTCAAGAAGGATTAATTTTCCAAATACAACATTCAGCAAGAGGATAACTGTGCATCTTAAACATTTCTGCAGGAATGATTGAGATAGCTATCATACAAAGAAATAGGTAAGGTAAGAGGCCAGCTCCTCACTAAAGGACATCCACAACAAAGAAAAGGAAGCATTCTTATGTTAAAAAGGAATCAGGGTTTTTTTAGGACTGATTGGCTAAACAATGTTGCCAAGCAAGAAGCCAATGCAAAAAACCACAAGGACAGAGGCACATCCACACAACCAAGCATAAATTGAAGGTTTTTGGAAATTATAAGTGAAGAAGGGAAAATGGTGAGGTGAAATGAATAGAAATGAATGAACTTGAAAGGGCTATAGAGAACTTAGAAGACAACACTAATTATTTTTCTCTAACAACCCTAAAACCTAAATTTTTGGGAAGATAGGAAAAGTAGGTGAAATGAAGATGATGGGCCTCCATCATGACAACAGAAGGTTTTCAAAAGGTATTAAAGGTGACTTCTAGGGTTTTCCAAGGTAACAATGCTTCACTACATCAAAGGGAAAGAATGCAAAGAGTATCAGTTTGAAGGAGATCAAGCCTCCATTTTCAGTCATAGCCCTCAAAATGGTCAAGGGAAGGAAAGCATAAGGTTAAGTTTCAAGACAAGAAGTCAAGCTAATCATGAGTTTTCTGTTATATGACTAGTTTTTATACTCCAAAGAATGACAAAGGAGACTAAAAACAACTGTGTCATGGCACCTGCAACAAATCAGAAGTGGCCAAGAAAAGACATAACATACATGATTTATAATCTTTGTCAAAATGGATGTGTCACTGTCAAAATCAGTAAGAAGGTAAGGAAATATGTTTTCAGATCACTTACACTCAGAAATGTCAAAAAGGGATAAAACATGTTTTTCAGTTTCTCAGTGCAAAAATAGGTTTGACAGTGCCAAAACCCTCAAAGGTTAAAAAGGACCTCTTCATCTCTCCAGCAAGCCATCACCAAAGGAAGAAGAATTACCTTGAATTTTTTTCAAATCACCTGTAAAAAGGTAAAAAATGATATCATTCAAATGATAAAGTGACAAAAACTTAGAAAAAGTTGGTTTCTGATTTTAATTTATTTTTCCAAGGGTATAAAGGCATCCTAGCTGTCATTTTAGCTCATTGTGCATTTGAGGAGAGAAAAAACCCTCAAGGAGAAAATTTTAGAGTTTGAGTGAAAACTTCTGGGTAAGTTCATTGGCACTACGCTCAGAACCTGACGCTGCGCTCACAGACCCTGGCGATGTTCGAATAGGTTTCTCCACAGTGAATTTTTTCACTGTGTTGCGCATATACTGGGCAGCGCTGCACATATAGCCTAGCGCTATGCCGAGGTAGACCGACACACAGAGGGGCACGACGCTGCGCCCACAGGCCGACTCGACACCCATTTTTCCGCCCGGCGCTGCGCACACAAAGCACCTGACAGGCCCGAAATTGCGCCCAAGGGCCGGTAGGCCTGCATGAGACATGCATCACTATGCATAGAGCACCCAACTTACCCAAAGCTACACTCAAAGGCACACGACACGCCCGGTGTTGCGCTAATGCAGAAAGTCCTCCAAATTGCAAAGATTTTGCCACGAGTTAAGGGAAGCACCTCCAAATCACCTCCAAAGACCTACAAACAAGCTAAAATATGGTAGGTGGATTTTGCTCCTTGTCCTCCAAGTAATTTTCATGATTTGGTGATTAAAAGAAATGATTAAAACCTAGTATTTGCAAGCCCTAGGTCTTCCTGACAAGAAAACCTCTGTTTTTGACCTATGAGCAATTAGTTGTCTTTTGAAGGGGAGTGAACTAGGGTAATCTCTAATCATTTCATGCAAAAGCCCTTATCAAGCTGAAAAGCACTCATTCATTTACCTCACCCCCTTATCACTCATTTGCAAGAGCTGCCTACCATCATTTTCATTTTACTCCCCTTGCCCAAGTTTGTCCACAAAAAACCCTAATCACCATGTCAAGAGTAGAAGACAATAGTAGCAATGAAAGAGGAAAAAGGCCTATGAGGCCAAACCACAAAGGAGGGAAGGTAAACAGATTTGAACCTCAGAGCACTGTAGAGATCACTTACTCTCCCATGATCGTCACATGCTTTCAGAATGTGGGGTGCTTCCAGTTTTGTGAGAGAATCAAACAAGTGCAAAATCACCCAGAGCTTACAAGGCTTTTCATTCTTAACCTGCACAACAAACAATCAAGCCTTGCAGGGGTGGATTTTGAACTATCAGCAGATGCCATCTGTAATGCTACAGGTATACCTACTGTTGGTGAAAAGTGGTTTAAGAAAGCTAAATTGAACAAGAACTATTATGAACCATTTGTCAAGACTAGGTACAGAGAAGGTTGCAAGGCTACTTTTCCTTTCTCACACCTGAAACAGAGGTTTTCACCCTTGATGAAGGTCATTATGAAGTACTTTAACTGTGAAGGGAAATAATCCAGGCTCTACTCCTACCATGTTAGAATCCTCATGCATTTTACCAGGGTTAAAATGCTTCACTTGCCTTGTTGCACTAAAAACTGTCACCTTGACATTATGTTGATTGTATGAGCTTATTGTCACTCATAATTACCTCCTCTGCAAGTCTTAAAACCTTTACTCCTCATGTCAAGCCCTAAAAACAGGAGAAAAACCTTAAAAAACTCCAAAACCCTGGGTACGCAGGTAATGTGAAGCTTACCTACGTTCGTGGTTGGGGTACGCAGGTAATGTGAAGCTTACCTGCGTTCCAGAATGTAGTTTCTCTGTGTAATGCCTACGTACCCCTATCAAAGTCAAAAGGGTGAGAAAGTAAAGTGAAAAAGCTGATTTTTGGTCAATTCTAGAAGCTTCTGGATGATATTTTTTGGGGGTGAGTACGCTCTTGTAAGGTTCATGCATCCCACACCTTAAGGAGCTAACCCCTTGATGTGAGGAGCCTATCCCTTTGAAGGAGGATTCTATCCCTTCATAGGTGGAACCCTAACCTCCTCATCTACACTATAAAAAGAGGTATTAGGTAGCCTCAAGGGGAGTTCAAGCTTTAGTGTGTGATTGAGGTGAAGTGTTGTTGAGATTTAGACTCCTTTCTGCTAAGCTTTTGTGAGGAAATATCACATACCTCTATGTGCTCCTGGAGGAAGAGTGCAAGGCTTATCAAAGTAGAGGAAACTCCTGCTTCAGACCCCGGGAAGGCCTGTTCAACATCAAGGCTAAGGTTGTAAGGTTCTTCTATTATTTCAAAGTTAATACAATCAAGTTTGTTTTTCTCAATAAATTGTCATTCGATTGTTTATTTCAATAAGCTGTCGTTTGATCATTTATTTCATAGATTCCTTGATCACTATGATAGGTATGTTTTATAATTATTTGTTATACAGGTGTTATTTAATATTTTCTTGTTTGTGATTGCAGGTCTTTAAAGACGACACTTTCAAGTGACGGAAGAACTATTGTTGCGACGAAAGAACTACTGATGCGACGGAAGAACTACGGTTGCAAATAAGCGTTTGGATCTAAGGTAGGATAGACACCTTTATAGCATTTACTTGTAAAATGAATATATTTAGAGAAATACAAAATTAGTTGCTCATTTGTTGCTAGATTGTCTTCTGACACTAGGGAGATCGATCTTGTCTGCAAGATTGATTTATCTGGCCAACAAATTGGCAACTCTGCTGGGGAAAGAACTTGTTTTGATTTTCCTTTGTTTTGATTTGAGAAAATGATTTTTTATAATTTTTGATTGATTTGTACGGGCTTGGGTAACTTAGATTTACTTTGCTTTGAAAAGTTTTGAAGTCTTTTTTGTTTTTCTTGAACTTTTCTGGGGACTGCACATTGTTGCAGACCCTGTTAAAAGTCTTGAAAAACTTAGATTTCTTCTTTCAGTTTAGTTTAGATTTTATTTAGGATTCCTAGTGTCTGCCCAAATCTGTATGTTTTCTGTCGAAAATCTCTTGTGAATGAGTTTCATATCACTTTTGTTTTGAATGATTTCTAGAAGTTTTGCATTTTTAGAGTGTTTTTCGCTTTGTCTCTGTAGTGACCCAAAGATTAGAAGCTTAAAAGTGTCTTAGATCACCTTGGTATCTTTTATCTTCTTGATGAGTCTGACTTGGTTGTGAAATTCATTCTTTTTGAGAAAGAGATCTAGTTTTCTCTTTGTAAATATTTGAACAAACTTTGTTATAAGTTCTGAATTTCATTTTTACAAAAGAAAACATATCTGGATTTTTTTTGATTTATTTGTTATTCTAGGAAAATGAATCCTTAGTTTACTGAACAACTAAGAAAAACATTCTCAAAAAAAATTAAAGCTTTTATTCAATTAGATTTTCAAATTTTGTAGATCTCAAAATTAGTTTTTCATAGTTTTGAGTGCTTTTTAGAACTTGTAAATTTCTTTTGAAAGAAAAGTTGTTTTTTGTAGTTTCGAGTTTTGAAAGAGAAAGGGATTTATTGTGAGCATTGATTATTTGTCTCGTTTTGAGTTCTTATTGAAAAAACAAAAAGATTTTCTTTTTATTTATTCTTCATGTTCAAAGAAAGAATTGTCTCTTAAAGAAATTGCATTCTCGAACTCTTTCTTTAGCTAGAATAGAAGATCTGCGCGCATTACAAATGGTAAACCTCGGATTAACCATTTTCGAGGAGCCTGGGGTCACTTGGTAAACCTTGGATTGACTATGTCGAGGAGCCTTCAAGGGGATTGAGCTTTGTTACTCTGCCCTTGCGCGTGGAATTGGATCGTAGACTGTTCCCCCACTTGTATTTGTTACTGTTGGTAACCTTAGTGTCCATAAACTTAAGATTATTTCCTAAGGTGACGGTGAAGGAAAGAGCTCACTGTACCTGGAGCAGACGTCGACTAGACTCACTTGGACTCTCTGGGGGGTTTTGTTCATGCGAGATGGTTTTGTGAAGAAACTTGTGCCAGTCTGTTTCATTAAGCAGGTTTTCGGGGTAACTGTTCCAACCGCCATTTCTGTATTAAACTTCTACTAAGTTGGATTTCATCACCAACTAGTGTTTTTAGTACGGGAAGTTACTGTTTGTGCATGGTTTGAACTCTTAGATTTTTTAGGCGTGTGATTGAGCTGTTTGTTCCTTTAGAGACTTTAGGTGTTTTTATTGCAATTTTCTTTGTTTGCGTGTGATTTATTAATATTTAATCATGGAGACAGTCCCAAAGACTTCAGGGGAAGCCCCCTGAGTATACACCAAGTCAACTTGAAGGGCTGCGTACTCTAGTATCATCTAGTAGAGGTAGAATTAGATCAACAGAAGTTGGAATTTCATCTATAGTTGTTCATCCTAATCATCAAATACCCACAACAGAGCATATTCAAGAGCCGATTTCAGTTTCTGAAGTTATTGGTAGTATTTCTCCTTCTAGTGAACTAGTTGAAGAACCTGAACTTTATGAGCCTGACACTGAACCTTATGTTTTGGAAACATCCTCAGGATTTATTACTCCAACTTCTAGTGATCCTGGTTCACCTAGGGTAAGAAATATTATTACTGAAGATCTTCCATTTGGCCTGATTTCTATTGAAGAACTTGCCAGTCCAGACGAAGAAGTAACTCTTCCTGAATCCCCATAGTATTTGAATCTTAGGGAGTGTGAATCCATTTTATACAACCCTATTAGGAGTGACGCTTGGTATTTATATTTGACAAATTTTTTAGAAAACCCAGGCCTTGCTTTTTCACCACCTCAAATTCCTTTTCATCCTACGCCCAGAGGTTACTATCCTTCATCGATCATGTCAGGAGAGTCATCTATGTTTTCCCAAACACCAGAAATTTTTTTATACGGTGGTCCTTCTGTTCCTTCGGGGTACTAGGCTCTCTCTGGTACTTTCTTAGGAGCAACCCCTTGACTGAATGAACAAGTATTATCATCTGGTATTAATGGAATTAAAACTGAAACGTCGATCACAGAACCAATCTTTATGATGTCTGGTAATATTCCAAATCCTCAACCTCAGGGTGGTCAGTTACCTCCTGGAGGGCAACCTCAAGGCAGTCAGTTACCGCTTAGGGGGCAATCTCAAGGCAGTCAGTTACCGCCTGGGGGACAACCTCAAGGTAGTCAGTTACCGCCTAGGGGGCAACCTCAAGGCAATCAATTACCGCCTAGGGGGAAATTTCAGGGTAATTTTTTCCCAGGACAAACTATAGGACAATATTATTTTGGAGAACAACCTCAAGGACAGTACATACCTCAAGGTTATCAACCTTCAGGACAGTACATACCCCAAGGTCAACCCCAAACTCAGTATATTACTCAAGGTCCTTATCAACCCTAGATTCAGTACACGTCTCAGGGTTATCAACCTCAAGGTCAGTACCCAACTCAAGGTTTTCAACCACCTTCTGGTCAATCATTTGTACAAGGAATTGGAAATTTACCACTTAATTGTCAACCCTACGTTCAACCAGGCTATGGTCCTTCATATGTACAACCTTCTATGGGACAACACCCTGGAATGAACATGGTGTGGGATCCATCCCAAATTCAACAGACTATGCAACCTAATGTGCAGTTACCTAGTCAACCTGGATAGCCTTTGGTTTCTGGTCTAACCCAGCAACCTGTCCAGCCTACTGTTCAAATCCCTACACCTGGTTTTGTTTATCAGCCTAGGCCTAGTACACCTTAGACTCCGCCTCAAACTACTACAACTACTGCAACATCTATTCAACCTATAACACCTATTTCTAGAGTATATGTAGCTCCGATTTCTTCTATCCCTGCATCTGTGCAAATTCCTCAAGTCTCTGTACCCCAGTCAGGAACTACAGTTCAGACTTCGGTCCAGATACCTACAAGACAAGCTGGTACATGTACGATTGTCGCAATTCAACCGAAATTCACATATCAACTATACCAGGGACAGTATCAATTCGGTCTCATTGCACAAAACCCAGTTTATCAGTATCAACCGTATCCTGGCTATACTTATCAACAACCTCAACAACCACAGTTTGGTCCGGTTAATCCTGGTTTCCTGGAAGGTTATACCATTCCTAATGCAAATCTGATTCCCAATTATCCTGGGTATCCTCCTCCCAGAACTGCTCTTATTACTCAAGGTTTTCACGACCCTAACTGTCAGTTACCATTTATTGCAACTTTGGATTTATATGATTTTTCACTCCTTATGAATGATCCAATTTACTATCATTCGTATTGGATGCCAATGCCACATAAGTTGCCCAATGATATATCAAAATTTGAGGGTAAGTCACGAGAGGATCCGTCAAATCACATTATGACTTATCACCTCTGGTGTGCATCTAATTCAATAATTGATGATTTAATTCGCTTACGTCTTTTTCAACGAACTCTTATTGGTCTTGCTACCAAATGGTACATTGAGTTACCATGAGGCTCTTTTAATAATTTAAATCAGTTAGCAACTGTTTTCTTAACTCATTTTCAGTTGCCTGTCAGATACAAAAATGTCACAGAACTATTGAATTCACTAAAACAATCCACGTCCACATATATTTCTGATCATATTCACGAATGGCGATGTAGAAGGTGTTTAGTGAAAGTTTTCATTCCGGATCAAATTTTGGCAGAATGGTTCATTAAATCATTATTACCCAAAATCACTGAAGATGTAGCTAAGGGAGGAGTTGTTACTGAAGAGCAAGTCATTTCTCAAGCTCAATACCTTGACCTCATCTACACACAGTCAGGTACTTTACATGAAAAAATCCCCGATCTTCCAAAACAAGGTCAAATACTTGCAGCTCCTTCAAGGTCTCATGTCGTTGATGGTATGATTGGTTCAGTTAGTACTAAAAGTAAGAAGAAATATCCAAAGAAATCTTCTCTTATAATAACTTTACCTGATTCCCTGAAAGGAGAATCTTCTGCTGAAATTTCTGCCGACATTCATGTCGTAGATATATCTATGGCCAAATATAAATCTGGAGGTAAAAAGAAGGGAAAGAATAAAAAAAAACAAAATTCAAAAGATAAAATAGATAAAAATGAATCTAATGACGAAAAATGCAAAACTCACTATCCTTGTTTCATTTGCGACGAGGATCATTTTACCAAATAATGCCCGCATCGAGCGGAGGTTTCGAAGTTCGTTAAAGGTTCTCAACAACCTACTGTCTTGAAGGATCATTTTCCTACTCAAGATAGTAAGATGATTGGTTCTACCTCGAACGCCTTATAAGAACCCGTTATGATGATGTCTCATGTCAGGATTGCGACGCGATCGCAAGATTATGATAGTAAAAGTCCTGTTGGTGGTAAAGAAGCAGAATCTTCTAATTCAAACACATCAACTACACCTCCTCTTGTTTCTGATCCACTACAAATCGAGAAACCCAATTCAGAGTTAGTAATCAAACCGCCTGCTAAAGGTGTACTTCGTAAATCAGCTTTCAATCCACATGCGAGAGCTGCTCAGAATTACAACATTGTTGAGGACTTAACTATTTCCCCTTCAGCAATGTCGGCTTTGGAAGTGCTGCAATCATGCCCAGCACAGCGTAAATTACTTTTGGCTGTGATAGGAGCTGTCGATATTTAGGATTCGAACCTAATAATCTTCGATTTAGAGAATAGTACACCCCGCCTACCTCATCAAATGGCTTTCCAGATTCTAGTATTAGTAAAAAACAGACCCGTTTTTCAGACTGTGATTGATGAAGGGGCTTCTACGTGTATTATGTCGATCCAGTGTTGGAAATCTCTTGGTTCTCCTACACTCAATCAGTCTCCGACAATTTTGAAGGCTGTTGATGGCCGAGGGTTCCATCCTTTTGGTATTTTGTAGGATTTACCTATAGGGGTTGAAGGCAAAACCGTAAATCTAGATGTGGAGGTGGTTGATGCCCCTCTAGATTACAACCTTCTCCTAGGTTGCAGTTGGTCTTATGCTATGACTGCTATTGTTTCATCGATATTTCGGCTTATCAAGTTTCCACATTAAGGAAAGATCGTTACAAAAGACCATCTCACTTATTTCTCATCCGATCCAGCCTCTACAGAAAATATCCAGCACATCGGTAAAATGACTATCCCTTACAAGGATGTTGGTGTAGGTTTGATTAAAGATTCTGGTTTACTAGGAACTTTTTCCTTTCCTGTTCCTAACGTATCACCTCATATTACGAATATTCATATGATTTCATCGAATACTGTTACTTTTGATGATCCTTGGATCGTACATTCCGATTCCAAGGTGGATTCATTTAATGGCGCGATGCCTTTGAGTCCCTTTGAAATTGCATATCAGGCTGTACAGTCGTTTTATGAACTTTCTTCAACCGAAACTGATCCAATGAATGTGATCCATGAGGAATCACTTTCTATATCTAGCTCAGCCACAACGAAATTTCCTGATCTTGTTCATACTGATGAGAAGATTCGTGAAATTTTGTCTATTGACAATTTACCATGGGAAGATATACATCACTGATCTTCATTCTTACCTGAGCTGGATCATTTTGACAAAGATTTATCTTCTATTCTTACTGCTGAATATGTCAAAGAGCCGCAGAATCCATTGCAAAATCCTGATTCTGAGTTAAATTTGGAAAGTATCTCTTGAACGATTCCTATTGACATTTCAGTTAAGCATGGAATAACTGAAAACATTTATATAGGTGATTCCTGTACGAACGATGAAATCCAAACTTATAAAGCCTTATTTCAAGAATTCCATGATGTGTTTGCCTGGTCATATGAAGAAATGCCAGGAATCGATCCGTCAATTGTTGTACATGAAATTAAGACTTACTCGGATGAAAAACATATCCAACAACGCTTATGTCAAATACATCTGAGAAAAGCTACTGCTATCAAAGCCGAAGTTGAGAAATTACTTCGTGCAGGTTTCATTTATCCAATTCCTTTAACAGATTGGGTATCGAATATTGTTCCTATTAACAAAAAACAAGGAACGATAAGAGTATGTATCGACTAGAGGGATATTAATCGAGCTTGTCCTAAAGACAATTATCCAACCCCATATATCGATCAAATCATTGATGATTGTGCCGACAATGAAATGTTCTCCTTTATGGATGGTTTTTCCGATTACAATCAAATAAACATACTCCCTGCTGATCAACCTAAAACAACATTCATTTGTCCATGGGGGACATTTGCTTATTGCAAACTACCTTTTGGCTTGAAGAATGCTGGGGAAACTTTTCAAAGGGCTATGTCTTACGCATTTCATGACATTAAGCACATTGTGCAGCCTTATCTCAATGATTTACCTGCTCATTCAACGTGTAGAGCCGATCATCTCACTTTTTTACGAACTATCTTTATGAGATGTAGGCATTATCGAATTCGGCTGAATCCACACAAATGTGTTTTCTGTGTAGAATCGGGTCGCTTACTGGGATTTATTGTTTCAAAAGCAAGCATTCGTGTTGATCCGTCGAAGGTTGAAGCTATTGTCAATCTACCTCCTCCTTCGACTTTATGCCAACTCCATAGTTTGCAAGGGAAAGCAAACTTTTTACGTCATTTCATTCCTAACTATGGTGAGTTAACAAAGGGTTTTACCAGGTTGTTAAAACAGAAAGTTCCATTATTTTGGGATGAGATCGCTGATCGATCTTTTGATGCACTAAAACACACGTTGACCCATGCACCATTACTACATCCTCCCAATTACAACCAGGACTATTTTTTGTACCTCGCCGCCTCTCATTCGACCATTGGGATGGTTTTAGTTCAGGAAGATGAATTCAACAATGAACATGTGATTTACTATCTTAGTCGAAATCTGCATCCGACTGAGATCAAATACACGCATGTGGAGAAATTTTCCTTGGCAGCTGTTCAAGCTGTTCAAAGATTCCGTCACTACATCTTATTACAAAAAACCATAGTAATTTCTCACTGTAACCCTATGATGTACATTTTTACCAAACAATTTCTAGGGGGCAAGTATTCCAAACGGATAGTTATCCTACAGGAATTTAATTTGGAATTTAAAAAATCCAAGTCAAAGAAATCTTTGTTTTTGCAGAACTGATGTGTAATTTCCCGTCTACTGATACTAAAACTGTGGTGGAGCAACCCATTGCGGACTAATCCTTGTTTTTGATCAGTACTCTTGATCCTTGGTATGGAGATATTATTGTTTATCTCCAAACCCAATCTTTTCGGCCTGAAATTTCATGATCTCAGCGACGGAAAATACGTTTCTAGTCCCAACAATAAAATGTTATTGGTGACACACTCTATCGTCGTGGAGCAGATTCTCTTTTCTGACGCTGTCTTACTCATGAAGAAGCTGAGAAGGTTCTAAATGACTGCCATTCTGGAGCATGTGGCGGTCATATGTCTAGGTATGCCACAACCCAAAATATATTGCGCGCTGGTTATTTTTGGCTGTCCTTATTCAAAGATTGTATCTATGCAGTCCGGAAATGCCATAATTTTCAGGTCTTTGATTGTAAAATGTGTGCACCACCTGCTCCTCTTCACCCTATAATTACTGTTGGTCCTTTTTCAAAATGGGGTATCGACTTTATTACATGTAACCCTCACTCGGCCGGGGGGCATGCGTATATTATCTTAGCAGTATATTATTTTACTAAGTGGGCCGAGGCGATGCCTACATTTTCGGCAGATGACAAGACTGCTGAAACTTTCATGTTCAATCATATAATTTCTAGATTCAGTGTTCCTCAAGCCATTATTACAGATCATGGAAGTCATTTTCGAAATATCATGATGACTGAACTAACAGATCAACTTCGCCTGCACCACGATAGTTCTACTCCATATTACCCACAGGCTAATGGTCTGGTTGAAGCTATCAATAAAGTTTTAGTCACTATGATTAAACAAATCATTGGTATTCATAAGTAGAATTGGCATTCCATGTTATTTTCAGCACTTTGGGCATGTCGGACCTCAGTAAAACATCAACTAGTTTCACTCCTTTTCAACTGGTTTATGGTTTGGAAGCTATGTTACCTATTGAATGCGAAATTCCGTCATTAAAATTAGCCATAGAATTACTCCCAGCTACTTCTGAAGAGGAGAAAATTTTTTTGTACTTAGCTCAGCTAGATGAGAATCGACGAACTGCTGCTCTAGCAAACGAAGCTCATGCAAAACGAATGAAAGCTCAGTACAACAGAAATGTTACACCTCGTAATTTTTCAGAAGGAGACCTAGTTTTAGTGTACGATCAAGCCAACGATAAGCTAGGGGCTGGAAAATTTGTGCCTATGTGGCATGGTCCTTTCATTGTTAAGCGAAAGCTGGAAAAAGGGGCCTATGAGTTGATATATTTCGACGGTGTCCCTTTAGATAAACCCAGAAATGGGCTTTATCTGAAGAGATATTATGCTTAAATTTGGTGTGGAGATTTTTGATTAGATTAGTTTATTTACTGTTGGTGTGTTTTAGATTAGAAAAGCGTGCCTAGTTTAGAGTGTGCTCTTATCACTATTCCTGTTTATCTCATTTTTACTCTTGATATTGCAGATGTCGACGTCTCTTCAGACATACATTGGTTTTGCTGATGGTGCTTGTCATAGTACACGGAACATTTCTTCCGCAGCTTGGGTTATCTATTCACCCTCCGACGAGTTAGTGTCTATGCATGGGGTAAGCCTCAGTCAAAAAATGAATGACATTGCAGAGTATAGTGCAGTGATTGAGTTATTATCTGAATCCATCTCATTTGGGATTTAAAGTTTGATTGTTAGGTTGGACTTTGAACTCGTTGTATTACAACTTAACAGGGTGTATGCCATTAGGAATCCAGTGTTATTAAGGTTATTTTTGAGAGTTCATCTCTTGGAACGTGAATTTGATTACATTGAATATCAGCATATTCCAAGACATTTAAATACATTAGCAGATGAAGTTGCTTCTAGTATGATAAATAGACATTTGCAATAATTAAAACAGTAAATTAAACAACATTCGATAAAATGTACACAGATAGCCGGTAATAGTGATATATCATAGCATAGAAGTGTGTTTCAAAACATACATCGTCTTGTTTTGGACGATTTAAAATACAAAAAAATTAGGACTTAGAAAGTGTTGAAAATGATTTTTACTTGAATCATCCCATTGCTCTCCTAGAGGAAAATCCATGTATCTGTCACCGCGGTAGTCCATCCCGGCGTATGGAAAATCCTTAATGACAAAGAGTTGGTTGTTCAACCAAAAAAAATATGCCGACAAAAATCTAACAATCTCGATGCCCTCAACATGAGATTGGCAACACGTAATGCTGCACTCCTGTACAGTTTAGTAACAGTGAAGACAATAAATTTGAACTCAGGACGGATGATAGTTTTGATATCTATCCTTTTATCCTTAGGGTCTACTCAACCATTGAAAAACTCTGCTTTGATACTAGCAACAGACTGGCTACCTGGTCTAGTCCCGAATAGATATAAGTGTTCGCCCCTCTTAGACAAACCAGTCAAAAAATATATGTCCTCCAGCTCGACTTCAAGCTGGTGGCTACCAATCAAGAAACACTGGTCCTGTGTGTCCCACCTATTCAATAGCCATATCAGGAGATCAACTTGGGCCCTCATATGATCTGACGGTTTTTGATTCCGACGAACGGATTTTCCAGAATATTCACAGGAAGTTTTTTTTTTTAATCCAAAAGCTCTCACTTTTTCACTCTGAATTCAAAAAGTAAAAATGAAGTTTAAAAAGTCCTTTTTATAAGTTTTTTCGAATAAATGAATTCTTGATTTGTTTATTTTTCACTTTAAAAAGGTAATTTGGAAAATATTTTTACTTATCTTAAACAAGTATGTGTAATTGTTTCGAGTTTTTGTGTAGAATATTGGATTTTTCGGTAAAACTGATCATTTTTCAACAAAGAGCATATTTTTATCACTTTTTTCGGACTCTTTAAAAAATTTATGAAAAAGTGAAGCATTGGAGTCCTCTTTTAAGCCCTTTTCAGACTCTCTAAACATGAAAATATTGCCGAGCACTTGATTATTTGAACTCGTTAAAATAAATGAATGATCGTCCCTTCAATATAAATTTACCCCTTTTACGGACTGAAATGGACTATTTACGAAAAAGGCATATATTGAATAATTACAGTCAATAGAGTTCTCTCTCGCATTATTTTATCCTTTTTCGGGCTCGAGAGACTAAATTTACAAAAAAGTACCCCCATGGAGTCTTCTTAAGTTTTTTCTTCTGACTCCCTAAAATTGAAAAAACACTGAGTTTTTCCTATACTGGACTCGTTAAAATTTAATAGTAAAGATCCTGTTCAATTTTAAGCAGGAATGAACCACTCCTTCTTAGGGTTTGAATCTTAAACTAAGTTGGACTCATCGAAAGGATGAGCTTATAAACAAGCAAATGTTATCCTCCTCAAGCTTGTTAAAAATAAAGAGGTACTTTCCAGAAATGGTGGGGGAAAAGAGAGAAAAACAAACCTGTTTGTTGCATTTTGATTATTCGAAAAACTGTTAACCACTCTTGAACACGACACTTTTTTTCACCTGGGTTGGGAAAATCCTTTTCCTAACAGTTAATCAAACCATATTGAAAGTCTTCAGCTAGTTTCTAGGTATTAGCTTTGGGTCAATTGTCACCAAGCCATCTGCAGTGTCATTATGTGTTCAAGAGGATAGTTCAAACAAACCATTCATCTGCAAAATATTTGTCTTCCATTTTGACCATCCCTGAGTCAGTCCTTGCCAATGTATTTCTTCAAAACTTGATCTATGATTTCATGTTGTGGGTTTGCCTACGGTGGATCACTTCCTATTGACGACAACTCATTATCTAGGAAGTTGATCTAGAAATCGTTAGTACCTTGAAATCTGCATGCCTCAATGGCAGGTTTCTCGCCTTCAATGACAGGTTGCATCATTGACCTTCGATCGAATGATTCCGTGACATGTTCGAATTCAGCTCATTTATTCACATTTCATGGATTGTACTGAGTACTTTGAGAGCCATTGAAATTACTGGTGGTTACTCTCACACTTTTTAACAGTTTACATTATTGACTGGTAATCAAGTGGTTTCTACCATGTTCGACTTCGATACATTTATTCACATGGATAGAATCGTACTGGTTCAAGAAACGGAAATCAAGACCCTAGATCTAGTTTCTACCATCCAGGCTGCGAGGAATTTTTTTATTCGTTTATACAGTGGAATATTCTTAAACAGATGGTTGCGTCCATACTGTGTCTACACATGTCTATACTGTTGATGTATTGAAAATCATTGTTGTATCAAAATAGTTTAAATCAGTTTTCTAGTTAGTTTTGATCTGAGTATGGGAATGCCTACCTTAGCAATGATATGTTTACATATATATGTTTTGCATTGAATTTTTTTACAGGTTCCGACTGGGGTCTCCACAGGATGATCCTTGAAATGATAAAGTACTTCACTCTTCATATATGACAGACTTCATCTTCATCTATTCCAGAATTTGCACTTTAGGGGGAAATATGTTGCACTAAAAACTATCACCTTGACATTCTGCTGACTGTATGAGCTCATTGTTACTCATACTTACCTCCTCTGCAAGTCTTACAACCTCTACTCCTCATGTCAAGCCCTAAAATAGGAGAAAAACCCTAAAAAACTCCAAAACCTTGGGTACACAAGTAATGTGAAGCTTACCTGCGTTCCTGGATGGGGTACGTAGGTAATGTGAAGCTTAACTCCGTTTCAGAACGCAGTTTCTCTGTGTAATTCCTGTGTACCCCTATCAAAGTCAAAAGGGCGAGAAAGTAAAGGGAAAAAGCTGATTTTTGGTCAATTCTAGAAGCTTCTGGATGAGATTTTTTGGGGGTGAGTACGCTCTTGTAACGTTCATGCATCCCACACCTTAAGGAGCTAACTCCTTGATGTGATGAGCCTATCCCTTTGAAGGAGGATTCTATCCCTTCATAGGTGGAACCCTAACCTCCTCATCTGCACTATAAAAAGAGGAATTGGGTAGCCTCAAGGGGAGTTAAAAGATTTAGTGTGTGATTGAGGTGAATTGTTGTTGAGATTTAAACTCCTTTCTGCTAAGATTTTGTGAGTAAAGATCACATACCTCTATGTGATCCTGGAGGAAGAGTGCAAGGCTTATCAAAGTAGAGGAAACTCCTGCTTCAGACCCCGGGAAGGCCTTTTCAAAATCAAGGCTAAGGTTGTAAATTTCTTCTATTATTTCAAAGTTAATACAATCAAGTTTGTTTTTCTCAATAAATTGTCGTTCGATTGTTTATTTCAATAAGCTGTCATTTGATCGTTTATTTCATAGATTCCTTGATCACTATTATAGGTATGTTTTATAATTATTTTTTATACAGGTGCTATTTAATATTTTCTTGTTTGTGATTGCAGGTCTTTAAAGATGACACTTTCAAGCAACGAAAGAACTATTGTTGCGACGGAAGAACTATTGATGCGACAGAAGAACTATGGTTGTAAATAAGTGTTTGGATCTAAGGTAGGATCGACACCTTTATAGCATTTACTTTTAAAATGAATATATTTAGAGAAAGATAAACTTAGTTGTTCGTTTGTTGCTAGATTGTCTTCTTACACTAGGGAGATCGATCTTGTCCGCAAGATCGATTTATCCAGCCAACATGCCTTACTACTTATGTAGGAGCATTGAAAAAATGTCTTCTGTGGCCCGAAGGAGAAGTTATGCCCAACAAATGCAGAGTTTGTTCCACCACTTCTTGATCAAGATGGTATTCATAGCCCATGAAGATGGGAGGTATTCATATCCTATGAAGTCTTCACAAGCCCACAGCCTCCTCATCAACCAAAATTTCCCATATCATCTACACACGTGTCCTCACCTCAAGAAAACCTCCTTTACTCCCCTTCTCTTGATGCATCAGATGAAGAAGGAAATGGCAGTGAAAAATCAAGTGAAAATCAGTTGAGCCCACAAGAGGTAGAAGACATGGGAACATAGGAGGGTGATGATGATGAACAAAGTGATGATAGTGAAGGAGATGAAATCAGTGAGGAGGAAGAGGATGATAAAGAATATGAGGAGGTTCACAGTGAGAATGAATTGAGCATTAATGATGAGGAGGTCAGCAATAAAATAGAGGCAACAGAGGCAGAGAATGAAGAGGAAGAAAATAATGATGAGGCAGAAACAAAAAGAGAAGAAGGAAGTGGACAAGACAACAAGGAGTAAACAGTCATGAAAAATGTTAGCTCCTCAGTAATAATGAGAATGATGATAGTGCAGAAGATAAAGAGGAAATCAATCCTTATGATGAAAAAAATAAAAGTGAAGAAAGTGCAGAGGGTGATATTCCAAATAATGATTACAGCAGTGAAAGGGAAAGCAGTTGCAATGAAGGACAAAATGAAGAGTTTGATGATAGTAGCAAATATCACAACCATGAGGAAGACACCAACAAGACCACAATCACACCTCTTTAATTAAACTATCAAAGAGGGCCAAGGCTTTTGTTTTCTGCCTCCAAAAGGCAAGGGACCATGCCATCAACCTCAGCTCAGCCACTAGACAAAGGCAAACAAAAGGTAAAGGAAGAAGAAGAAGATCATGAGGTGGAAAGGGAGTTTGAAATCATTTAGGTAGACAATGATGAGGATAATGAAGAAAGAATCACAAACTTGCTCATCCAAAACAAAAATGCACTCATTTAAGACCTCCAAGCCAATATGAATAGGGCCAAAAGTGTAAATGATGCCCTTGACTTGGAGAACAGGCAACTAAGAGTAAAAATTTATATCTATGAAGCTAGAGCCATCAAGGCCCAGAAAGAAGCCCAAAGGGCACAAGTAAAACTAGAATATTTCATGGGCACTTATGAAGAGAGTGAGGATGAGGAAGGAGAGTCAAGAAGGAGACCTAGAACCATGGGGTTGAAGAAGGCATTGGCCAAACAAAGGGAACAAGAATCAACCCTAGCAGAACAACTCCATCTAGATGAGCTTTTGTTCATGGAGATAGCAGATGATCAGGAGCCTTGGTTGGGAAGAGCCAACATACACTTGGAGGCTAAGTTGAAGAATGAAAATCAGGATCTTGATCTCCAAAGGAGGATGACTAAGCATTATGCCCATAGAAACCAAGTTGCAAGGGCTAAACTGGAAAAGGCCCAAACCAAGACACAGGAACTAAAAGAGGCAAAAGGCCAAGTTAACCTTGAAATTTTGGCACAAGCTTCTCTACACGTCTCTCAAACCCCATGAGGGAGACATCCACCAATTTTGAAGAAATTTTGACAATTTTTTGTTTTTTGTGAATTTGGAGGCCTATAAGCGCAGCACCCCTGGCACTACGCTTTTTCCTCAGGCTTCCTTAGAGGGAGAAATTTAAATTTTTGGATTTTTCATGCCTAGTACACTATTCTCACAAAATTTCAGAGAATTTGGAGCATTTTTACCCCTCAAAGGTCAAAAAACAACTCAATTTTCACCTTTCTGCCTCATTTTTAGGCCTGGCGCTGCGCTCAGAGTAGTTTTGGAAATTTGACTTTCTGAATAGGTTACATATGGTCAATTAGAAAACCAAATGTAGATTTGGAAAGAATACTCAGCAGGATTTCCAACAGGGCATCATGGAGCAAAATACGACATCGGGAAGGTCCCCAAAACTTGGCTGCAATAGGACCTATTTTTTTCTTAGGATGGCACTGCGCTTATAGACAACACTGTGTGTTTTTGGCCAAAAGTCAACAAAACAAACTCATTTATTGAAAAATGTTATTTTAATGTTTTTTGAGGCAAATCACTCTAGAATTAGGTGCTAGAAGTTATCTTTGCATTTATTCCATGGGATATTTTGTGCCTTGGGCCTTGCATGGTCTCTTGGGCATTTATGACATTTATGAGTGATTTTGACATTTTCCAACCCTATCTAGGGTTTTTTTCCCTCCTTTGCTAGATAAATAGAGCATGAGGGTTTCATTTTAAAGGTTTTCATTTGACGAGTTTTGAGAGCAATACATGGTTTTCTTGAGTTTTAATAAGAAATTGGTGTTGTGGAGTTTGTGAATGGCCTGCTTTGATTGATGATGAAGGAGGATAGCTTGCAGGATCCCCGAGCAGGATTAATGGTGATGTGTCTTTGTTAAGTTCTTGTTTCCTTATGTATCATTTTTCTACATCCTTCTATGTTGCAGTAGAACAGAAAAGTATAGGCTAAGAAATGTTGTTTTAGGCACCTTAGTCTTTCTTGTTTTCTATTGTCTTTATGTTTTCCTCTGCTGGGTTAGTTTAAGAAATTCTTAGTTTCTTCTTAGACCTACCTATGCTTGTTTATTACATGAATGGTTCAATATAGTAGTTTTCAAGCATGTTTTATGGTTAGCCCTACTTATTTGATGCTATTTAAACTCTGTTTTGGAATCTCTCTTTAAAGTACTACTTGTTAGGTTTTAGCCAAATAGGCCATGCTTTGATCATGCCTTTTGTCCATGCTTGAGAAGTTGCCTTAAAGTTCTTTGTAGCTTTATCATATATGTTTAGGAGTTCCCTCTTCTTTGATTAAAGTTATGTGTTATCTTGTATGTTTTCTAACCTTGAAGGTGAAATCACTAGAAGTTAGATAAGTTTCTTGCTTTCTATGGTTCACTGAATTTTTCATCTTGAATGCTTGTTTGCTTAAGTATAATAAAAAAGCTATTGTTTTCCCCTGTTTTATGATTATGTCCTTATGTTCATCAATATTCGAGACCGTCTTTCTTAAAAATTACTTTTTAAAAGATTCTTCACTGCCCTTGTTTAGTCAATTTAGTGTTTCTAAATTGCTTTCATTAATTATCAACCAGGGCTAGTAAGCTGATGAAGTGTGGTGCACCATATGTGCTTAAGAAACCTATTTATTACTTCGTTGTGTTTGTGTTTTATATTGTTTTTAGGGGGGTTTTGTTCTTTGATATGACTAGCCTAGAATTATGAAAATATTTAAGTTAATCTAATTTAATTTTAGAAGGAACAAAAGGAAGTGTACTAAAACTAATCTAGTTTTCATAAAATCAAACCTAAAGCTAAGAGCTAATTTAAGACCTAGTTTTAAAAATCAAAGCATCTATCTAATTGGTTTGTTAATCCTAATCCATGGATCTATTTTAAAAAGACTATAATTTAAAATGACTATTCTTATGAAAGAAGGAAATGAATCAACTATTGTACCCTCAATTATCTCTCATCCAATTGTTAGGTGCAACCTATTGAGATGGAGTTTAGTAACTGCTAGGACTTTAGTATGCTAAGGATCTAGAATAGAAAACAAGGAATGCAAATGAAAGTATCTAAGTTGTGTCTAGCTACCCCAATTATTCAATTGTAAAGAGTGACCTTCTTTGAAGTAATCTCTGAGTAAGCTAGTTACATATGTTTTAAATTAAAACACTAGGAAAGCTCTGTAAATAACCTAGAAGTTGCATTACATTTAATCACTTTACCAACCTTTCTTAATATGTTCAGATTAGTTCCTTGTAGAGTGGTTTTTAGAAAGATTATTGTTTGCAATCAAATGAAGGTATTGAAAGTGAAAACATGCAAAGTCTAACTAAAACCAACCAAATGTATAATTGACTTATCAGAACTACTAAAATGTGAATCTTTTAACTTCTTGAAGTATCTTTGGAGAAATCAATTATGCCTCTGATTATTAGCAAGAAAATGACAAGAAACAAGGGAGATTCAACTACTGCACATGTGAAACATTTAACCATTAATATAAATTCTGTATATTGAAAATGGCTTTCATGAATATTAATTTGACACAGTAAATGGTAATTCTATTTTATGAAAATGAAAAGGCAAGACTAGTAAAGCTAAACAACCATGGTTTCTAGCTCTTCAATCCTTATTTCAATATTGAAAACAAAATTTCTATCCTCTTGAAACGTTTTGGAATAAAAAGTCTTCACAGCTGCAATCTATCATGAAACTATTTGAAAAATATTGGAAATGAAGCATAACATAAATTGCTAAACAAAAAGAAATAAATCTAACTAGAAAGCATATAAAAACCTCCTTTAGAAGTAGGGGCCCTCTACTACTAAGTTGGTTAACTCCTAGCTTGTCAAAAGTGAAATCAAACCAACATTTGATAACTAAACTTCTTTATTGAAACAGATTCTGGAAAAACAGAGTATTACAACTCTGAACTGTACTAAAACTGAACTTAACTTAACTATCCCTTGGTTCTGTGGAACCATTATTTAAAGAGGAATTACATAAATAATTGCGAGCTAAGTTAGCTACAGGTGTCTGACTTGAATTAAAATCAAAATACAACAATTGGACTCATGATTTTCCTTGAAGAGAAAATCAGGAGTCCTATTGTTGTAGTTATCGTTCTTTGACTTGTATCTTTGACCGTAGGTTTAGGCACCTCCTTATGTCGATATGGATCAAATGAGTAGGATATAATCCATGTGGGAAGGATTCTAGAAACACCCATGTAGCTGCAGAATGCAGAATGCACAGTTAGCTGTAGAATAGGTTGCATTCTGGAGCTAATTTGCAAAAACCTATCAAAATAGAAAAATCATGAAAGTGTAAAATGAAAATCATTTAAATGTAACCTTGAGACAAAAACTTAGCATTCTTCATTGATTAGGATTTATGAACTTATGTAAAAGTGGTGAAATGAGAAGAGAAAACTATAAAGGAGAAGATAATATTGAGGTTCAACATATCCCCACTACAAAATCATTGCATGTCCTCATGCAATTTACCAAAATTATAAGTTCTTTCCCCTTACTGCATGTGCTCAGATACTTCAACTAGGACATCCAACCTTTTCCTTCTGTTTCTCTTTGAAGTTAATGTCATTCTTGGCTTCTTCATGAGAATTTTGAATCCGAGGTTTATGATTGCTCTATTCAAATTCTTGTTCTTTTTCTTCAATTTCTTATTTTCCTTGTGAAATAGCCCTAGCTACAGAGTAGTATTATCTTGCTTTTCATTTTTCAACTTGATCTAATCTTTAAAAATCTCATTTTCATTCTTAATGTGCCTGTTCAATGTCTCTAATTCATAGTTATCTTGCTTAAGATATCCAATTAGAGGTTCTTGTGAATTGACAAGTGTTTCTTGGTTCATTGAGGCATTTATTTTTAATGACTCCACATAATCATATATCTGTTGTTGAACTAGATCTATATCAGGAGATCTTCTGCTGGGGCCTTATTCAAAATGATAAACAGGAGGGTTTTGAGGACTATACTCAGGAGAATTATCAACAGGTGATGGGATTGGAGTTTCTTCTTCTATATTTATGGGCTTTGTCTCTTTAACCGTTGTCCTCTTCATAGTGCTTCAGAGTCTAGAGTTTCTTCTTAATTTTGGAGGAATGTCCTTTCCTTCATTTATAACCTCAATCTCTTTTTTTTTTCTTTCCTCTGGCCTTAATTTGTTTTCTAATTTCTGTAAGCTCTTCAAAGATTAATTTTTCATTATCCCTCTGTGGTGAAGTTTCAAGTCTGTCTTTCACAATTATACTAGTTCTTTTTCTTTTACTTCTCCTGACATTTTCTTCCTTAGGTGGCGATTCTGGTTGTTCTTGAAAATCATTCCTAAAAAGGAAATCCTCCCAATTATCTCCTATGTTTCTTAAGTGAAACTCAATCAGTATTTTCACTAATCCATGATGATGCATAGTGGTCTCTATAAATTGGATTCTCTTTTGTACATTGAGGCCATTATTTTTAGACTACTGAGCATAAAGAAGGTAGGTTGATCTCACCATTCTCTAGAAAGTTCATTAATAGTCGGATATGATAAACATACATGGTTCTATACCTTCCCTCACAGGTTATGAATTTTTGCAAAATCAAAAGCATATTTCTCCATTTACTTTTCAAAGCAGTACTTGGAATTCCTTTTTCTAAATACTGAGACATCCATACCTGGGTTTTTAAGTATCACCTTCCATGGTTCATTACGAAATTATTTGTTCTTGAACCATCTCTCTCCATGCCTCGGTAGTTCTGTAGCTTCAGCCAAGAATGACTCTGTTATTGTGAATTTAATGTCTCCACTCTCCACCTAAGTTCCATCAAAAGATCTGGCAAATGATTTGTTAATTTCCTTATAAAGGCCATCAAACGTTTCTATAAACCTCAACCATCTAGCTTGTTGTAGTATCTCTCTAACCTGTGGATATCCTCCCATGTATTTTACCCCTACTGGCTATGTTCTGACAATCAAACCCATCCTCCTTCTTTACAGAATGCTTCCAACCTTCAAAATTACCTCTCTGTGGTGTGGAAATGAATTGGCTGAAGAGTTGACAGGGATGAATGAGCTGTGGAATCAGTGTAGATGAAATGAGCTATGGATATGATGGAGGGTTTATGGTGAGCTGTAGGAATTAAGTAAATGATATGGTCTTGAGGAGACGCAAACAAATAGGTTACGTCATGATTATGACCGTTAGTCATTAATCAGGGATTTTTAATGATGGACCATTGTGAACCGTTATTTGAGGGATATGGTTGAGATATATCATGATGAGGATTAATCAATTTGAATGATAGGTTATCAAGGAACATATTAATGTACACCTTATACACATTTCATGTTTTAATTTTTGCTATTAAAATAAATTTCTACACTTACCTCAGAATTTAAACTTGTTTTTTGTTGTTGCTTGATGTTGTTCCTTAGCTTCTTTTTGTAGCATGATGACCTTCAAAACATAATATTTTAGGCCCTTTTTCAATTATCATGTCAGTATTTGAAATGGTTTCAGAATCAAATTAGCTGCAGAATAGAATCAATTTTTCAAAAATGTGCTCAGCTGCAGAATATGATGAGCTGCAGAATGTAATTTTTTTTTTTTTAGGTATGAATCATGAGTGAAAATATGGAATGAGAGTGGAATGAGATGGTATGGATGTGAAAAATGAAATGGAAGTGAAATGAAGTGGAATGACAGTGGAGTGAAATGGAGTAAAACTGGGTTTGTAGATTATGGATTGCAAATATGAATGTAGTTTTCACTACTTTATTACAGAAAGGAAAATGGAAAATACAGGGTGTCAGAGAGATATGATTTTCACCCTGTATTTTCTGTATAAGTATGCGAATCATTGATTGGTTTTCATACTTATATATATATATATATATATATATATCTATGTCTATATCTATCTATATCTCTCTCTCTCTCTCTCTCTCTCTCTCTCTCTCTATATATATATATATATATATATATATATATATATATATATATATATATATATATATATATATATATATATATATATATAACTAATGTAGGAAAAGTAAAAGCTAAGTTAGTGAAGAAGAAGAATTCTTCTTCACTAACTCCATATCAACATTATCTTGAAATTTCTTGAAAAACTCTTATTTTGAATAATTTCAACCTATGAACATTCACAAGAAGATATACCTTTTCTTCATCTATTGTTCTGATCTTTACTGCTCCATTATCAAAGAATTTTTCAATCTCATATGGCCCAAGCCAATGAGTCTGAAACTTCCCTTGAAAATTCTTGAATTTTGAGTCAAACAAGAGTGCCCAATCTTCTTCTTGAAACTTTTTCTCTTTGATGTACTTGTCATGCCATTTAGTCCTTTGCTGCTAGACTATACTGGTTCTTTGGACTGCATCTTGTCTGATTTCATCTAATTCATTGAGTTGCTCCAGTCTATGCTTCTGATAAATCAAGTACCAATTGGATTGCCATCTTGAAGGTTTTGATTTGAAATTCTATAAGAAATAGGACTTGCTTCCCATAAAAAAGTTCATAGGGAGTATGTCCTTTTGTGTTCCTCCATGTAGTTATGTAGGCCCATAAGGCTTCAGGAAGCCTTTTTTCCCAATATCTTCTGTGTAGATGAACATTCTTAGTGAGAATCCCTTCAATCACCTTATTGCTAGATTCAACTTGACCATTTTCTTATGGATGGTAAGGGGTAGACTTTCTGTGCTTGATCTTGTAATCTTCTACCATAATTTTCACCATCTTTGATGTAAATTGAGCGCCCTGATCTATTACAATTTCTCTTGGAACACCAAAACGAGTGAAAATATCCTCAAAGAGAAAACTAACTACAGATCCTTCACTAGCAAAAGATAATGCTTTAGCTGCTATCCATTTAGTGACATAATCAGCGCATACCAAAATATACTTCCTTTGTTTAGATGGAGGATTAATAGGTCCAACAAAATCAAAGGCCCATTTTTCAAAAGCTTCAATGAGTACCTGAGGTTGTAAAGGAATTTCATTTGAAGGAGTAGGTTTCCCTACCCTTTGGCAATTGTCACACCTTTTGACATATTATTTGACATATTTGAAGATGGATGACCAATAATATCCTAAATGAAGGATTTGATAGGATGTCCTCTTATCAGCAAAATGTCCACCACAAGGTTCAACATGACATGCCTTAAGAATTTTAGGCATTTCATCCTCTCGAACACATCTTTTGATAATGAGATCTAGACCTGTCTTATACAATTCATTAGTAATCCATGAGTATTTTGCACTTATTTGAATGATTCTTATCTTTTCTCTAGAATGCATATGTGAAGGTAATTTCCCTATAACTAGTAATTGGCAATATCTACAAACCAAGGGGTTCGAGTAGTTATTTCAAAAAGATATTCATCAGGAAATTTATCTTCAACCGGAGTATTATCTTTAATATTTTGAATTCTAGAGAGGAAATCAGCAACTTTGTTTTGTTTTCCAGACCTATCTAGAATATTAATGTTAAATTATTGCAAGAGAAATAACCATCTTGTAACTCTACCATTAGTAAGATATTTGTTCATTAAATACCTAATTGCAGAGTGATCTGTATGAAAAAAGGTTTCATATCCTGTTATGTAATGTATAAACTTATTGATAGCATGAACAATAGCTAAAAATTCCTTTTTAGTTACAATATAATTCAAGTCTAGGGGTGTTAAATTCTTACTTGTGTAATATATGACATAAGGGATCAAGTCTTTTTGTCCTAACACAACTCCTAGAGCTGTGTCTGAAGCATATGTTGAAATATGAAAAGGTAGTTTCCAGTTAAGCCCTCTTAAGATGGGTGCTTCAGAAATTTTTGCTTTTAAGGCTTCAAATGCTAACTGGTAGTCAAGATTCCATTTGAATTCACAATCTTTGGTAAGTATTTTGAAGAGTGGGGATGCTATTTTGGTGAAATTTTCTATAAATATTGTGTAATAACCTGTGAATCCTAGAAAAATTCTAACATCCTTTTGACAACTTGGAATTGATAACCTAGAGATGACATCTACTTTAGACTTATCAAATTTAATTCCATCCCCTGAAATATGATGTCCTAAAACAAACCCTTTAGTAAAAATCATGCAACATTTCTCATGACTTAATGAAAGGTTTGCTTCCTTACATATTTTAAGAACTTTTTCCAAGTTTTCTAAAGCCTCCTCAAATGTATTCCCATAAACTGTAAAGTCATCCATATATACTTCTACACAATCATGTATTAGATCAGAGAAAATTCCTAGTATTGCCCTTTGGAATGTTGCAGGTGCATTGCACAATCCAAAAGAAAGTACTCGGTAGGCATAAGTTGCCCAAGGACAGGTGAATGTGGCTTTATCCTGATCTTTAGGTGCAACCTGAATTTGATTATAACCAGTGAAACCATCCAAGAATGAGAAATACTTCTTTCCTGCTAATGTATATAACACTTGATCTATAAAAGGTAAAGGAAAATGATATTTAAGAGTAGCTTTATTCAATTCTCGATAATCAATGCATACCCTTCATTTGCCATTTTTCTTGGGTACAATCACCAAAGGAGAAACCCACTGATTGTCTGAAATTGGATAAATGAAGTTTACATTTAACAACTTTTGTAATTCTTCTTTCACAATTTCCCTAAGATTTGGATTCATCCTTCTTTGAGGTTGTCTAATAGGTTTCCAATTTTCCTCAATGTAGATGTGTTGTATACAAGTCTTAGGACTAATTCCTTTCATGTTAGTGTATTCACATGCATATGCAGATGAATGTTGTTGCAATGTTTTGATTATCTTTTCTTGTTGTAATTTTTCCAAGTTTTTGTTTATATTCAAGGTTTTCCCTGGAAAGATTTCAACTGTAGAGCTACCAAATTCTTCCATAGAGTAAACAGACGTTTGCCTAGATGAAAAGTATTCAATATTAGATCTTTATTGAAATTGATCATGTTCATATTCTGGAGACGATTCATAATTTTCTATTGTATTTAAGATTTGGCTATCTTCACTAATGTTTGAAATAGTGAAGAGAGGTTGTATGTCTTCTTCATCATCAATCCATTGCTTATCATCTATTTATGTGATTTTTCTTGCTGGAGGATACAGAGTGAATTTCTTAGTTGAATTACCATAAAAAATATACATATCACCAGATCTAAAACTAATGAAAGCATTAGTTGTAGCCAACTAAGGTCTTCCTAGAATGAGTGGGTATCCTCCTAGATTTTTCTTAGGGGTTAATATCATAAAATCAACAGGATACTCCCAAGAATCTAGAGATACTAAAAAATATTCTAACACACCATCTGGTTTGATTACAGATCTATCTACTAATTGCAGTATTGTAGGTGTATAAAGAAGATTAGGAAGTTTGAGTTGTTCCATGGTTTTTTTACTCATGATGTTTATTTCTGCTCCTAAATCAATCAATGTATTTGGAATTTCAATCCCATTGATATGTGTTTTGACTACTGGACTTCCGGGATCTAAATTTTTTGAATTGCAATTTTTCCCATCATCATGTATGCTATTTTTCCTACAAGCTGGATTTTTTTGTATTTCTTTTATTTTTCTTCCTAGTTTCTTCATACTCAACTCCTTTATTGTTTTTACTAAAATTGGAATTTCCTTGATGGCTTGTAATAAAGGGATTTTGATGCAAATATTTCTCAATTCATCTAGGAAATCATAATTAGGCAACATAATATGCTTTTCTACTCCTTTATCAATTTGTACCCTTTCAGGAAAAGGAGGTGTAGAAGTAGATATTGATGGTTTCTCTATAATAGGAGTTGAATTTATTTGTTGTTTTTGCTTTTTATCTTCAGAATTTTGGTTTTGAAGAGCTACTTCTTCCTCAAAAATTTTATTGGTTTGTAGAGAATCCTCCTCAGAATTTTCTTGTTCTTGAATAATTATAGAAGGCTTCCTCTTTTTTAATATTCTGCAAGATCTTAGTTGGACATCATTAAGATCTAGAGGAGTAGTCATATAGGTTGGGAATTGCTGACCTTCTATCATATAGGTATTCTAAGGATTTTTATTGTTGGGGTTTGGTAATGGTCGGGCAGGTAACTAATTAGGTCACTGAGGAAATGGTAGTGAGAGTTGTGGATTTGGGTTTTGGATTGGAGGTTGTTGATTTTGTTGAGGATTTTGCTGGGGAGGATAATTTGGATATGATGGAGGATATTGATAGTACTGAGAGAATCTTCCTTGATCCCATGGTTTAGATTGAAATTGATATTGGGGCCAAGGTTGCTGCCAAGAATTCCAATTTGGTGGGGGCTGAGTATTCATTTGGTTGTTAAACCCTTGAACTTATGGCCCCTGCCATGGTCTTCTAGAGACAAAATAGAGAGATTATGTAGGATTTGATATTGTTTCTCCTTGGAAAACAACCTTAGGACTAGGAATTGAAGGAAATTTCTTAGTCTCATGACTTTCAAAACAAATCACAAAAGTTTCTACTACTTTTTCTTCAAGAGGACATTCTCTCAAACCATGTTTCTTTCTGCATTTTGGATAGAAAATAGCCAAAGCATCAGTCTCTGCCTTTTGCTTGTTTTTTAACTTAAGGGTGTATATTTATTCACTAAGACTCCCTAAGATGTTTGTTTTGAATTCATCATGCATGTTCCCAATTTCTGCTCTACTTACTGTTCCAGCTGTAGATTTGTTTACCCTAGCAAGAGTAGAATCTCTTGGTCCTTTCAGAATTTTTGATTTTCCTCTTGAGAGATTAATACACAGTTCTCCAACATCAGCTAATGGAATTTGAGATATGTCTCCCTTCCCCATCATGTTAAGGATATATATCCATTCATCTCTAATAGTTTTCAACAAAAGAGCTTTTAGAGTATCTTGATCTATATTTTCCATTTTTACTTTCTTAATGTTATAGTCAAATCTTTCAAGTAAATCCTCCAAATTTTCGTCCTCTTTCTGCATGATTTTAAACACCTCCTCTTTGTGATTAACAGGTATGCAATAGTCCAAATACCTTTCTAGAAATTCTCTCTTCATATCATTCCATGTCCTAATAGATCTAGTGATTAGACTCATAAACCATTTGAGAGATGCTCCTTTCAATGTTGAAGGAAATAATTTGAGTTTTTGAGCATCTTGTAGATAATCATAAGTTATCCACAAGACTTCAAATTCAAATAAAAAGGTCTCAGGGTCTTCACTTTTTAATCCATGGAAGTTTGGAAGAACAAAAGGTGAGATATTTTTCATGCTAGCATTTGTTTCTTCATCTATGATAGGAAATCCAAAAGAACTTTCAGTTTCCCTATTTCCTCTACCTCTACCTCCTTCTGCATTTCCCCTACCTGTTCCTCTATCTCCTCCTCTACCCCTACCTCCTCCAAATAGTACATTTCCCCATTAAAAATTTCTCCTTCTCCCTCTCCTCCTTCTTCTCCTCTTCCTGCCATGATAGATTCTTCAGAGCTGATATAGGATTCAACCTGCAGGCTTAACTCTTCCTCCGGTTCTTCTACCAATGGTATGTTGAAGAAATATTCTTCTTCTTCCTCTTCACCAGGGATTTCTAAATATTCAGCTAGGATATATTCCCCTGTAGAAGTGAAAAAGGTTACTCCTTTTGTTCGAGTCCTAGGGTCTTCTTCCTCTAAGATTGCTTTAGTGAATGATGTAGGAGATCCTTCAAATTGAATATTAGATCGTAATACTTCTGGAAATCTGCGACCAATGAAATAAGGGATATGAGTTTGGGATGGTGGTGTACTACTTCTTGGCCTAGGTGGAGTGAGTGGTGTTGTAGGTATTAAGCTTCCGCCTCTTAAAAATCTACCCCTAGAGTCTCTTTCTCTACACATATCATTGTTTTTGGGATGTAAGAAATAAGGCTACCTAGTTACACTTCCCTGGAAATGGCGCCAAAATGTTTAGTCAATTTAGTGTTTCTAAATTTCTTTCATAAATTATCAACCAAGGCTAGTAAGTTGATGAAGTGTGGTGCACCATATGTTCTTAAGCAACCTATTTCTTATTTCGTTGTGTTTGTGTTTTATATTGTTTTTAGGGGGGTTTTTTTCTTTGAGATGACTAAACAAGAATTATGAAAATATTTAAGTTAATCTAATTTAATTTTAGAAGGAACAAAATGAAGTGTACTAAAACTAATCTAGTTTTCATAAAATCAAACCTAAAGCTAAGAGCTAATTTAAGACCTAGTTTTAAAAATCGAAGCATCTATCTAATTGGTTTGTTAATCCTAATCCATGGATCTATTTTTAAAAGACTAGAATTGAAAATGACTATTCTTATGAAAGTAGGAAATGGATCAACTATTGTACCCTCAGTTATCTCTCATCCAATTGTTAGGTGCAACCTATTGAGATGGATTTTAGTAACTACTAGTACTTTAGTATGCTAAGGCTCTAGAACCAAAAACAAGGAATGCAAATGAAAGTATCTAAGATGTGTCTAGCTACTCCAATTATTCAATTGTAAAGAGTTACCTTCTTTGAAGTAATGTCTGAGTAAGCTACTTACATCTGTTTTAAATTAAAGCACTAGGAAAGCCCTGTAAATAACCCAGAAGTTGCATTACATTTAATCATTTCACCATCCTTTCTTAAGATGTTCATATTAGTTCCTTTTAAAGTGGTTTTTAGAAAGATTATTGTTTGCAATCAAATGAGGGTCTTGAAAGTGAAAACATACAAAGTCTATCTAAAACCAACCAAACGTATAATTGACTTATCAGAACTACTCAAATGTGAAGCTTTTAACTTCTTGAAGTATCTTTGGAGAAATCAATTATGCCTCTGATTATCAGCAAGAAAATGACAAGAAACAAGGGAAATTCAACTACTTCACATGTGAAACATTTAACCATTAATATAAATTATGTATATTGAAAATGGATTTCATGAATATTAATTTGACACAGTAATTGGTAATTCTATTTTATGAAAATGAAAAGGCAAGACCAGTAAAGCTAAACAACCATGGTTTCTAGCTCTTCAATCCTTATTCCAATATTGAAAATGGAATTTCTATCTTCTTGAAACGTTTTGGAAGAAAAAGTATGTATAACTGCAATATATCATGAAACTATTTGAAAAATATTGGAAATGAAGCGTAACAGAAATTACTAAACATAAAGAAATAAATCTAGCTAGAAAGCATATAAAAACCTCCTTTACAAGCAGGGGCCCTCTGCTACTAAGTTGGTTAACTCATAGCTTGTCAAAAGTGCAATCAAACCTGAATTTGATAGCTGAATTTCTTTATTGAAACGAAGTCTGGATAAACAAAGTATTGCAAATCTAAACTGTACTAAAACTGAACTTAACTTGAGTATCCCTTGGTTCTGTGGAACCATTATTTAAAGAGGAATTACATAACTAATTGCAAGCTAAGTTAGCTACAAGTGTCTGACTTGAATTAAAATCAAAATACGACTATTGGACTCATGATTTGCCTCGAAGAGAAAATCAGGAATCCTATTGCTGTAGATAACGTTCTTTGACTTGTAGCTTTGACCTTAGGTTTAGGCACCTCCTTTAGTCGATCTGGATCAAATGAGTAGGATAGAATCCATGTGGGAAGGATTCTAGAAACACCCATGTAGCTTGTTTCTTCAAATGACACCTGGAACTTAGTAAACCATAAGAGTAGCTATGAAACACATAGTTAGCTGCATAGCAGGCTGCATTCTAGAGCTAATTTGCAAAAACTTATCAAAATAGAAAAATCATGAAAGTATAAAATGACAATCATTTAAATGTAACCTTGAGACAAAACCTTAGCATACTTCGTTGATTAGGGTTTATGAACTTATGGAAAAGTGGTGAAATGAGAAGAGAAAACTTTAAAGGAGAAGGTAATATTGAGATTCAACAACCCTTACACACCTACTATGCTCACATACTTTATATTCATTTCACTTCACAAATGCCTTAAAGATCCATTTACCATGATAGATTTTCCCTATTATGCATCCTGTTTCATTGTTGAGATATCCATGACTTTCATAGAATCCATAGCCCAATCATTTGAATACCTCTCGCTCCACCTATTCTACTTGATCATATTACCCAACCAAAACAAACAACAAACCCTACACTTAAAAAATAGCCTAAAATCAAACCCTAAAAGAAAACAAGTTCACATCCTTTGCATACAATAGAGGGAGCCCTTTCCGAGTCCAAGAAGGCTAGGTCCTAGGAATCCAAAGACTGGTCTAATGTTACCCTATGCATTTGGTCTACCAATCTGCTAAATCATGGGACATTAACACAATTCCTTTGTAGATTCACTCAGGTGGGAGATGAGCTTTGAGGAGTTGGAGAGATTGTGCCACCATATGAAATTGTGATCTTATCACTCCTTGGTATTCCAAAGTCTTGGCACAACTATTAGGATTCAGTTAATGGAAGAGACAAGTTCCGATATTTAGAGAGACTTTGGTCTGACTTGGTGCAGGAGGAGATTAGAAGAAACACTAGAGATCGAGTCTCATCTAGAACTTATGAAGACTTTTTTTTTTCCTTAGCTAGAAAAGTAAAGGGGGACAAAGGCAATAAGGCTCAAGGAAAGGAAAAATATAGCCAGAACCATGGCAAGAAGAAAGACCTTAGTAAAAATAAATTCTTTCACTGCCATGAGTATGGACACTATGCAACCAAGATTCCACACAAGAAATCCAGCAATAAGCTTGTAACAAGAGTAGGAGGAGATTCTCTCACATCACAATTCAAGTTGGATTTCACCCTCATTACTTGCATGTAAAGTATTGTACGACGTATTGTATGGTACTTAGACTCTGGTCCTTCATTTCACATGACAGGAAAAAGGGAGTTCTTTATCAACATAGACGAGGACCTATAATTACACATAGATCTTGGAGATAATGGAAGGTATAGTACCAAATGGATTCTCATTGTCACCTTTAAGAGGGAGTTAGGCTCCCATATTCACCTAAATAATATGATGTATGTGCCTGGTTTGAAGAAAAATCTAGTTTTTTAGATATACTTGAAGATAAAGGATATGATGTGGTGCTACTAGACAAGTAAAACAAATTGGTGTTAGAGTTAAAATATCTACAAGCTAGAGGTGGATACATGTGTTGCATTGAGTAGCAAGGTAGAACATGTTCAGGGCCAAGATGTTGGAGAGCTCTGGCATTAGCGCATGGGACACCTCCACCATGTAGCTTTGAAAATAATGCAATAGATCACCATTGGACTTCCAAAATCAACCCTTGATCAACATGATGTTTGCAAGGTATGAACTCTTGGAAAATGTGTTAAATCCTCCTTCTAGGTTTGAGAAAGCAGAGCTGGAGCTATCTTGGAGAAAGTTCACTAAGATGTGTGTGGACCATTTTCCACAGTCTAAATTGCAAAGAACATGTATTATGCGATCTTCATAGATGATTTTTCCCACAAATGTTGGATCTATTTCATGAATAAGAAAGACGAGGTTTATTAAAATTTTTTTGAATTAAAGCCTTAGTTGAAAATGAGACTGGAAAGAAAAGTAAATCCTTGAAAATTGATAATGGAGGAGAGTATGTGTCTAATGCCTTCAAATAATTATGTGCCAAGGAACGTGTTAGAAGGGAGTTGATTGCACCCCACAACCCACAACAAAATTGGGTTGCAGAGAGGAAAAATAGAAGTATTGTAGGAGTTGCTAGAGAAATGTCGCATGACCAGGGATTGCCACTATCCATGTCGGAAGAAGCTTGAAATACAATTATTTACTTGCAGAACTGGATCCATCACAAAAATTTTGGAATTACACCTAAAGAGGCTTTCACTTGGAGGAATCCATATGTCTCCCACTTTCACATTTTTGGATCCATAGTCTATTGCCATGTCTCCAAAGATAGTAGGAAAAATTTGGAGGCCACTATAGAAAGGGGGGCCTTTGTAGGCTATACAGATATTCCTCATATTTATCAGGTGTACATTCCGTCACTCAAGATGGCTATTATGAGGAGGGATGTGAGATTTGATGAGGAGAAATCCACGAGGATATCTCTAGAGAAAGAACTAATCAAACCACCAGAGGAGGAGCTTCTAGCTCCAAAGGAGGAGCCTCAGTTAGATCCACAAAGTCATATCAACTTGCTCAAAGGCAAGCAAATATTCCAGGAGGATGATGTGGAGTAGCCACATGTCGAGGAGTAGAGAGTATACCGAGTGGAGGGACACACTCATAAAGATCCTTCTAGAGAAGGGAGGAAGAGGAATAGGATGGTTGACAGGTTGGTATACGAAGCTTAGGAGCAGGTTGGAGTTCTTATCTCCTTGTGAAGACAGAGGAGATCACCATATAGATATACAAGATATATGGCACTCATCTCAGATTTGATTGATTCTAAGCCATATTCTATTTAAGATCTTGTTTCCCAACATGTGTGGATAGATGCCATGGTGGAGGATTATGACTCCATCGTGAAGAACGATGCTTGAGAGGTTGTGCCTGGACCTAAGGAAATTTTTTTTATTAGCTCCAAGTGGTTGTATAAGGTGAAACATGTAGTTGATGGCAGTATTGAGAAGCACAGGGATATATTTGTGGCCAAAGGCTTCTCACAGGTGGAGGGGATTGATTGTGAAGATACATTTTCCCTTGTGGAAAGATACTCATCTATCGAGACCATACTACAATTGGAAACACATTTTGGTTAGAGGATGCAAAAAATCAATGTTAATACTACCTTCCTCAATGGAGTGGTTGAGGAAGATATCTACCTTGAGAATATTGATGTATTTGAGACCTTTAGTAGGAAGAAACGTGTGTGTAGGCTCAAGAAAGCCTTATATGGTCTTAAGCATGCACCTAGTGCTTGGTACACACATAGATTATTATTGTTGGGTGTGGAGCCTGATTATCTTCTTTATTTTGTATCACGGCATTGGACCCCTGTTCTTAATGGAGCGGAAACACTGCCCGTAATTGTATGCTACCTGGGGGGTCCAAGGGGGGGTGAATGTGAGTTTATGGATCCCCCCCTAGCAGGGGGTTTCGGGGGAAGCGCCCTCAAAGTTAAAAACGGATGTAAAATTGCCTTGTAAAAGTATAGTAATTTCTAGTCAATATGGGCTGTTCATTAGGCAGATGATCTAATGGTAGAAGTTTTGTTTAGTTTAGGTTTTTTTTCCCTAGAAGGCAACCCCTCTTTTGTATGAGGGTATTGTATTGCGGCTATGTATTGTATGTGTATTCTTAGAGTGAGAAACAGATAAGGAGACTGTGAGAGAGAACATAGGATATTATAGTGGATCTGTTATAGTTTGTGTCTCTTCATTTTGATGGATAATAGAAAGGAAGGACTAGCTGTTTGGGGTGGACGTAGCCCAAACTGGGTGAACCACGTATATCTATGTCTCTCTAGTTTTATGTGTTTTGTGTGTTTGTGTTTTCTGCATATTTTATGTGTTGCAGTGCTCTGTAATATATAATTTTCTAACAATTATCTCAGTGGATTAGGATTCACTAAGATTGAAGCGGATGGAAATCTCTACTACATTATGGTAGATGGCATATTGCTAATATTAGTTCTCTATGTGGATGATTTGATACTAATAATAGATGACAGGTTGATACAGTCTTGCAAGGAGGACCTTGCAAGAGAGTTTGAGATGAAGGATATGGTTTTGATACACTACTTCCTTGGCTTGGAGGTATGACAGGGATTTGGAGAGATATTTGTTGGACAAGGGAAGTGCAACTCTGATATCCTTCAGAGATTCCATATGTAGGATTACAAACCCATGGATACTCCTCTAGGTATTAACTAGAGGAAAGAGGATTATTCTATGGGAGAGGTAGTAGATGGCACTATCTACAGACAGTTGATGGGGTCCTTGATGTACATGGTGAACACAAGGCTCGATATTTGTTTTGTAGTGAACCAACTTAGTCAATTCATGATGGATCCTACCAAGATTCACTAGAAAGCAACAAAACATGTTCAAAGATACCTCAGAGGCACTATAGAATTTGGTTTATGGTATAGGAAGACTGCTGGAGTGAAGCTCCAAGGATTCACAGATGCAGATTCAGAAGGGATTCCCTCAGATAGGAAGAGCACATTAGGAGTAACCTTCAGTGTCAGGTCAATAGCAGTTTCTTGGTGCAACAGGAAACAAATATTTGTAACACCCAGCTCAACAAAGGTCGAGTATATGGATACTAGTCAAGCATCATGTGAGGCTATTTCTATGAGGAAGACCTTGGTTGGTCTCTTTAGTCAGGGGATGTAGCCTACATTGATCCATTGTGACAATGATAGTTGTATAAAACTCTATGAAAATACAATTTTTCATGATAGGTCCAAGAATACATACTTCAGGTACCATCACTTTAGAGATTGTGTGTAGAGTGTTGGGAATGGAGCCTGATTATATTCTTTATGTATCACCACATTGGACCCTTGTCCTTAATGGGGTGAAAATGATGCCCATCATTTAATCCTTGTCAGGGGGGTACAGGGACGACGATTTTATGAGCCTCCCCTGGCAGGGGTTTTGGGGGGCAACGCCCCTGAAGCTAAACAAATATGTAAAATTTCCTTGTAAAATATTGTAATTTTAAATTCAATCTGGGTTGTTCATTAGGCGGATGATCTAACAGTAGAAGTCATGTTTAATTTAGGGTTTTTTCCCTAGAAGGAAACCCCCTCTGTTGTATGAGAGTATTGTATTGCAGATGATTATTGGGTGTATACTCTGAGCGAGAAATAGAAAAGTGGACTGTGGGAGAAAGTAGATGATATTACAACAGAACTATTGTAGGTTGTGTCTCTTAATTGTGTTGGATAATATAAAGCAAGGGCTGGTTGTTTCCATGGACGTAGCCCAAATTAGATGAACCACATATATTTGTCTCCCTTGTTTTATATGTTATTTACGTGTTTGTGTTTCCGCATATTTTATGTGTTCAAGTGCTCTGTAATATATAATTTTATAACAACTGGTATCAGAGCTAAAGGTTTATTTCGCTGATAAACTCGCAGGAAAGAAGGTTCTTGGTTCGAGTGGGAGAAAAGGTGGAAAATGGAAGGTTTAGGGTTGATAAACTTAATGACAAAAACTACCCACTGTGGAAGATGCAGATGGAATATTATCTGTATCAGAATGATATGTACCTACCATTGAGCGGAAAAACAGAGAAGTCATTGGGTTTGGAAGACGAAGAATGGGAGATTCTCTATAGAAAGGCACTTGGAACAATACGACTGTGCCTAGAGGCATTGGTAGCCTTCAATATTTTGAAGGAAACGAAAATAGAGGGTTTAGTGATGCCATTATTGAAAATATATGAAAAAAACTCGGCCTCAAATAAGGGATTTCTTATGAAATTTTTATTTAATATGAAGATGTCGGAAGGTGGATATGTTGCTGACCATTTAAATGAATTTAATACGGTTATCAATAAGTTAAGTTTTGTAGGGGTAAACTTTGATGATGAAGTTAGGGCTGTTGGAAATATTGAGAGCGGGGGTGAATCAGTATTTCTTTCAATTAGAGCATTAGTTAATCTTCAATTATTATCAATGTTTGTACAATGATAGCAGCAAACAAGAGGAACACAAATGCACACAGTTTTTAAGGTGGAAACCCACTCCGAGACAAAAACCACCTAATGCTTTTATAATAATTATTTTCAACTCCAATTGAAAATAAAGCTCCAACTTCCTAGAATCTAGAAAATAATTCTTCTCTAGCTCCCACTGGATGGATGCTCCAATGCCTGAGATTATTCAGTAGTCAACTGAATGGATAATCCAACACCCAATGAGCTACAACTCACCCTAGCACCACCCTACCACCCTATAGAAGAATAAAATATGAATGGACTCCCATACTAGGGAAAATGGTCCACTTTACAATGATATAGAATGATGTAGAAGAAGAAGATTTACTAGACCATAACCCAAACTTTGAAAAAACCACCTAATGATGATCCTAGAACTCCCAACACTGCCTCTTCAACCCTTGGCAGATAGACACTAGTACAATTTGTACAATAATGTATTTACAATGACTAAGTACAATGATACCTTTAGAATGATTGTATGTAGTGCTGCCCACTTGAAGACTTCATATGATGAACTTATTGTTGCTGTTATGCACCTTGGTTGCTGCTCTTGTCATGCTACCCTTTGCTGTACCTTGTTTTTCTTTTTTGCTGTATAAAGTCTGGTCCTTTGCAATCCTTGACAACACATGATCTATCTTTTTCTTGCCTTCTAGGAGCTTGATATTGAATTTGGTGTATCTATGTTATTTCAGATCCTCAATATCTGATTTTTGGTCTTGTAGTAGTCCTCTGAGTCATCTTTCCAATGCCATAGGTTTGACCCAATTTGGATTCTTCAAGAGAGAGTTATACCAATTTCTCACACTATCCTAATTATGGACTGTTTCAGCAGAGCGCACTTGTGCGAAATTCCACGTGTCACTTTTTCTTCATTTGCCTCTAAAATTGATAGAGCAAAAACTAAAGACTGTGCAATATCTGCCACTTTTTATAGAATTCCAATCCGATACTCAGAGAGAGAGTTATGACGATTTTACCAAGGTCACTTCCTTGAGATGAATTTAAGGAGCCTGCAAAAACCCTTACTTCCACATGTCATATCTCCAAAAATATTGCGCAAATTGATCTAAAATTTTTACTGCAGCTTCCTCAGGATTTCAGCTTCAGCTCATAAAAATTTCAGCTTTTGAGCCTTCATAAAAAAAAATTTAGAACGAAAATTCCACGATGACCTGTTTCAGATGGCCGAATCCCATACATAAGGAGGAAATGAAGATCACAATTTATATGCATGCTTAAGTTGAGAGGGGCTTCAACAAGTGAACGTGGGAGGGATTTTAGGAGCTTAAAAAATATTAATTATGGATTTTCAATGACCCATGCTTCAACCCCCATGGGGTTTTAGCCCACTAACTGGGGTACAAACTTCAAACATGAATATCTCTCAAACCGTGAAGAATTACATGGCGTGGCATATATCAACGGAAACATCTCGACAAGTAGAAACCATCAAAATAATTATTGACCCAGAATATATTAATTTGGTAGGTAAAACTTCCCATTCAATATTGGGTTAGCCCTTGGTGCTGCTTGGGTTGACATCAATGACAACCGCTGATCAACAATCTCCCCCTTTGGCATTAATGGAAACAAAAGTACTCCCCCTGCGATCATGAAAAATATTCCTACAACATTCTCTCGCCCTTTGAAATCAATGGAAAAGGGTAACTCCCCCTGTAACACAACCATCCTACGGACCTGTACACACTTCCACTCGCGCAAACACACAACCGTCCTGCAGACCTGTACACACTTCCACTCCTTTATATTATGAAAAAGGAAAATCTAATGAGGACTTGGGAAAATCCCAAGCTTCTGGCAAAGATATTCCAATGTTGGCAAATATTTAATATGTGATTCTCTTGGTGCTGCTTGGAATCTTGCTACTTGTCCAACTTCTTGCATAACATCTAGTCAGGAGGCTATTACATATAGAAGACTACTAATCATAGATCTGTACAACCTTTGATCCACATCCTTAGATGAGTCGTCTATGCTCAATTTGCAACCAAGTAAAGACATCTCGAAATCACTTTGCGCCTTCGTAGAAAAATTCTTACTTAGTCGATCATCATTGCTACCAATTATTGTATCATCCTCTTTAGCTATTAGACATTCTTTAGTTGCTTCATCAAGAACATATATGTTGTTTGGAGCTCAACTTACTGTAGCCACAATTTCACCATACACACCTTTCCTGATTTCACATTTCATGGAGTTGAATAATATTGTGTGTCCTTGATCACACATTTTTCCAACACTGAGTAGATTGTGATTCATGTTTTCAACCAATAGAACATTATTGGTTAGAGAATCTTTGCTTCCGAGAGTGACAGTACCTGATCCTATAACATTTGAAGATCCATCATTTCCAAAGGACACGGTTCCATCCTTCTTCTCTTTCAGAGATACAAATTTACTTCTATCTCCAATAATATGTGTTGAGCAACTGCTATCAACATACCACACATCTTTGTTCTTTTGAGCCTTGAGAGCGAGAGCACAATTATCATTCTTCTTCTTCTTCCATGTTCATTCATTCTGTGGCTTCGAAGATTCTTTTGGAGGATTTTCAAGTCTACAGTCTTTGGCTATGTGTCCAAAGTTTCTACATTTGTAACATTCAATATTATTTCTTAAATGTTCAAATCTATTGATGTTTCGCTGAGCCCTGGGAGGTTCATTTTTGAGAGATCTCCTCGAATTGTATTCGTTCCTAGGGTACGTGCGAAATTAAATAGCTTTATGACCAAATTTTCCACATGAATAATAGTAGCCATAAAAAATATGTTGGTACCTGGATGGAAATTTTCGTCGAGGAATTGTCTTCCAAGGCTGTTCTTGCGAATCTTGTCCAGTGAAGTCTGCATGGATGTCAGATCTCATAGGTTCATGGTATTTTTTTGTAGAAGGTCCTTCTTCTTCTTCTTTGTAACCGATACAGTTTTGTTGTTATAAGATCGTTGATTGTTGATGAGTTCTTCCAATGCCCTTGAGCTGTTGGCATAGTTTTGGATAGTTTTTCCTTTCTTCACTTCCTCACGCAGCCAGACTACTTCGGCTTCTAATTCTTCCCTTTCTTGGTTGCTTTCTTCCAACTTCTTTTGAAGTGACTCTTCAATGCATTTGTGTTATTCAACTTCAATTTTGAGACCTTGAACTTGTTCTTCAAGAGTTTTGGAACGGATCTTCTCCGCCTTGAGATCTTTTATAAGCTTGATTGCTTCCTCATAAAATTCGTCTATGGTCCATCCTTCTTCTTCGTTGTTTGGTACCTCTAGCTTATTGTGCTTGGCCATAAACAATACTCTCTCATTGACTTCTTCTTCACTATCATTTTCTTCATCGGATGATGAGCTATCTTCTTTATAGAGAAAGTTCCTTTTGGATCCTTTCTTGTTGAATTTCTTAAAGCCTTTCTTTCTTTTTGAGTTGCCATTACTTTTGTTTGGAAAATTTTCTGCAAAATGCCCAACCTCATTACAGCTGAAACATATCAATGGAATTTTACCTTTGAATTGTCCCTTACCAATTTTTAGTTTTCTCGTGAAGTAAGCATATTCTTCATCTGAAAGACCTTCTTCATCATCTCCATTTTCTTCACAGTTGCAGGTGCATGTATTTTCAGTTGAAGGTTGTTTATCCTTGTTAGTTTTCTTAGATGCAACGAACACAGTTTCTAGATGCAAAGTACCCTCTTCTTCATCAAGTCTCATTTCATATGCTATGAGAACTCCATGTAATTCCTCTTTGCCGAGTTTGTCTAGATTTGCACTGTATTCTAAGACCGATACCTTTGGGTTGAATCTCCCTGGTAATGTTCTAAGAATCTTCCGTATAATAGTCTTCTTGTCAACTGGATCTCCCAATCCTTCCAGAGTATTGGTTATTTCATCAAAGTATTGAAAGTATGCACCAATGTTGCAATCTTCTTTCATTCTGAGTTGCTCAAATTTTGCTCTATAGATTTTAAGCTTTGCTTCTTTGACATTTGAGTCACCTGCATATATATTCTCAAGATTTTCCCATACATTTTTGGTGGTTTGACAACCCAACACCTTATGATAAGCAGATTCAATAAGTCCACTGATAATAATATTCTTTGCTTTTGCATCATTTACCAAATTCTTCTTACCTTGTTCATCCATGGTTGATGTAAATCCATTTTGAACAGTGTCCCATACTTTGTAACCTTGCGCCAAGAGATAGACCTCCATTCTTCCTTTCCAAAGTGCATAATTATTTTCATTGAATAGAGGTACACCATTCTTGGTATGCTCCATGATCTCCTTCTAGCTATTAAACTGCTATTGAAGGAACCAAGCTCTGATACCAATTGTTGGAAATACTGAGAGGGGGGGTGAATCAATATTTATTTCAATTAGAGAATTAGTTAATCTTCAATTATTATCTGTGTTTTTACAATGATAGAAAAAAACAAGAGGAACAAAAATACACACATTTTTTAAGGTGGAAACCCACTCCAGGACAAAAACCACCTAATGCTTTTCTAATAATTATTTTCAACTCCAATTGAAAATAAAGCTCGAACTTCCTAGAATCTAGAAAAGCATTCTTCTCCAGCTCCCACTGGATGGACGCTCCAACGCCCGAGATTTTTCAGTAGTCAACTGAATAGATGCCCCAACACCCAATGAGCTACAACTCACCCTAGCACCACCCTACCACCCTATAGAAGAATAAAAGAAGAATGGACTCCTGTACTAGGGAAAATGGTCCACTTTACAATGATATCAAATGATGTAGAAGAAGAAGATATACTAGACCATAACCCCAAATTTGACACAACCACCTAATGATGATCCTAGACCTCCCAAGACTGCCTCTTCAACCCTTGGCAGATAGACACTAGTATGATTTGTACAATAATGTATTTACAATGACTAAGTACAATGATACCTTTACAATGATTGTATGCAGTGCTGCCCACTTCAAGACTTCATATGATGAAATTATTGTTGCTGTTATGCAACTTGGTTACTGATCTTGTCATGCTACCCTCTGTTGCACCTTGTTTTGCTTTTCTGCTGTAGAAAGTCTGGTCCTTTGCAATACTTGACAACACATGATCTAGCTTTTTCTTGCCTTCTAGGAGCTCTATATTGAATCTAGTGTATCTCTGTTATTTCAGATCCTCAATATCTGATTTTTGGTCTTATAGTATTCCTCTAAGTATTCTTTCCAATGCCATAGGTCTGAGCCAATTTGGATTCTTCAAGAGAGAGTTATACCCAATTTCTCACACTGCCCTAATTATGGACTATTTCAGCAGAGCGTACTTGTACGTCATTCCACGTGTCATTGTTTCTTTATTTTCCTCTGAAATTGATAGAGAAAAAACTAAATACTGTGCACTATCTTCCACTTTTTATGGAATTCCAATCCGATACTTAGAGAGAGAGTTATGACGATTTTACCAAGGTCACTTCCTTGAGATGAATTTCAGGAGCCTGCAAAAACCCTTACTTCCACAGATCATATCTCCAAAAATATTGTGCAAATTTATCTGAAATTTTTACTGTAGATTCCTCAAGATTTCAGGGTTGCCTCATAAACATTTCAGCTTCTGAGCCTTCGTAGAAAACAAGTTAGAAAGAAAATTTCATGATGACTTGTTTCAGATGGCCGAATCCCATACATAAGGAGGAAATGAAGATCACAATTTATATGAATGCTTAAGTAGAGAGGGGCTTAAACAAGTGAATGTGGGAGGGATTTTAGGAGCTTAAAAAGTATTAATTATGACTTTTCAATGACCCATGCCCCAACCCCATGGGGTTTTAGCCCACTAACTAGGGTACAAACTTCAAACATGAATATCTCTCAAACCGTGAAGAATTACATGGCGTGCCATATATCAATGGAAACATCTTGACAATTAGAAACCATAAAAATAATTGTTGACCCAGAATATATTAATTTGGTAGGTAAAAATTCCCATTCATTATTGGGTTAGCCCCTGGTGCTGCTTGGGTTGACATCAATGACAACCGCTGATCAACAAGGGCTCTGTTATTTCTATGCTCATTGCTAGAAAGTTGGTATATTTTAGTTATGTCCATTAGCAACTCTGTCTCTAGGACTAGTACTTTAAATTTTGATGATGTTGTTGGCGCTATCCTTGGTGAGGAAATGCGACAAAAAATATCTGGTGAGACATTGGGTAATTATTTGAGTGCAGATACGAGGGGATGAAAAATGGAAAGAGGAAAGAGCTCAAGATATCACAGTAAAACAAGGAACGGAAGATCCAAGTCCATATTGGGGATAGTGTGCTGGAAATGTGGGAATAAAGGAAACCTAAATAAATATTGTAAGCCTCAGAAGGTAAAATAAGGAGACACACATCAAGAAAACAATCATGAAGCAAATGTGACATATGATGTGTTACAATATGCTTTGATTATTTCTTTATAAAATGTTATTGATGCCTAGGTGCTAGATTCAGGGGCCTCATTCCATGCCACACCTAATAAGAAACATTTTCATGACTATGTTTAATGATATTTTGGACAATTTCATCTGGGTGATGATAAACCTTGTAAAATCGTTGGAATGGGTAAATTTATTGTAAAAAAATAGAGTGGAAACCAATGGTTATTAAAGGAGGTAAGGAATGTTCTAGATCTGAAGAAAAATATGATTTCAATAGGGTAGTTAGGTGGTGAAGTTTGTGTGAAAAGTTTTACAGATAAAACCCGAAAGGTCACTAAAGGAGCCCTGGTAATAGAAAAAGGAGAAAAGGTTGGCACATTTTATATATGCAATGGTATTTATAATTTTGTTAATGCTTTAACCTCCACAGGAGAAAATGTAGCATTATGGAATTATAGGCTCAGACACATGAGCGAGAAGGGGATGAAGATTCTTAACTCAAGAAATTTATTTCCAGGTTTGAAGAATATTGATTTGGATTTTTGTGAGAATTGTGTTTATGGAAAATAGAAGAGAGTCCTATTTCTTAGCGTTTGGAAAGAAAATAAGAGTGAAAAATTAGAGCTTGTGCATACATATGTATGGGTACCTACTCAGGTATAATCTCTCGATAGCTCTCATTATTATGTTACTTTTATTGATGATGCAACTAGAAAAACTTGGATTTATTGTATTTGGAATAAATTTGATGTATTTGATACTTCCAAGAAATGGAAACATTTGGTTGAGATTGAGACATGAAATAAGTTGAAGTGTCTCATATCAGACAATGGAGGTGAATATTGCAGGAAAGAGTTTGATAGGTATTGTTCAAAGCATGGAATTCATAGAGAGAATACAGTTCCAAGAACACCACAGGAAAATGGTGTGTTAGAAAGGATGAATAGAACAATCATGGAGCGTGCAAGGTGCATGAGAGCTTATTATTTTGCCTCGCCACGTCCAAATTACCGATGAATGCTCGAGACACGCTTTGACTAGACCCGCTGAAGGAGGCTGCGATGTCAAGGCTCCGGTTGTAATATCTTTCTTTCTCTTAATATATGCATGACTGATGTTTTGGTTCCCGTCTTGTGTTGATGTGATTTATCTTACACAATACGTTTAATCTTCCTTGACTGATTAGCTAGTTATGAATGCAATTACTGTTAATACGTATGTTACTTTTGTCCTTTGATCTTTGTGCAGGCACCCGAGTACCATTTCTGAAGGATTGCGACGTATCGGAAAAAGGATCAAGAGACCTCTACTGCAGCTACAACAACTATGTTGTATCACAGGTAGGACAATCTATCCCAACTCGTTTCATTCATTTACTAGGAACTGACACATTAGCATGTCCTCTTGTTGCTAGACCCACCCTAGGGCTAGAGGGATCACCTCTGTCCGTAGAGGGGATTTGCCTACACAACAAGTTGGTGACCATACTGGGGATCATTGTGTGTTTGTCGTCTCATTGTTTGTTGAGAGTTTGACTTATCGAGTCGACTTTGGTCGTCTGATTGCTTTTCTACCTTGCTTGACTTGCCTGACTGTTTTGAATCCCCTTTTTCAGTTCTAGAGTGTCAAAACTGACCTTTACTCAGTGGTTCTCTCCTTTTCCCATAGTTTTCCAGCTTGGCGTGTTTTTATCCTGAAAAATCATGCCAATTGGTGCTTGTTTCTTTTTTCATAGGTGCGCCAACCCATGTTAGGTGTGGATTACAACCCGACAGTCGTGCCGAATCCTGTAGGATTTTATTTGACCTTCTTCCTAAGTTTTTGTCAGTATTTCTTGGCTCTGGGTTGTTTCTTTGCCTTGCAATTGTCCTTTGAGATTTTTTTGACTCTGTAGTCTCAGTTTTCTCAGCTGTTTGACCATTATCTCATCAGTGAATTTCTGTAGCCCTGGGGTTTCTAGGTGTCTTGTGCTGTTTTTTTGGCCTTCTCCTCACTGAGTCTTCTGAGTTGAATTAAAGTCACTTTGATCTTTGTCGTTTCAATTCGCTGATTGATTGTGTTAGTATTTCTCGATTCTTCATGTCTTTGGTATGTTGGATGATCACTTTTGTTTTCGTTTAACTCTCCATTTCATCACTTCGAGCCTAGATCACATTGCTCTTTTGGATCATTTTGAAAGCCTCTTTGTTTTCTTGGAAGAGTGCATCCTTGTTTTGAGTGCGTTTTATGTTTGTAGTGCATTTGATTTATTCATTTTAGATCTTTACATTCGTAGTTCTCATAACTAGTGTTCGCTTTGTTTTTTAGTGTAATAGTGCACTGTGTGCTTCATTCATATAAAAACAAAAAAAAATTGCATTCTTTTGCTTAAATCGAAAATGAAAAGTTCTTTTGCATAACTAGCTCTTAGTGAACTAGGAAATAGTTTTTTGTTTCTCATTTGGTTGTATTAGATGCATTAGTGAAAATTTTCTTATATTTTCATTGATTGCTACTTTGTTAAATATTTATGTCTTCTCTTAGTTAGCATTCATTGAACAAAAATGGTGTTCTTTTGCGTGTAGTGTGCATTTAGGAATTCAAGGTCACATTCGGTAGGGCCTTGAATTGAAACATTAATTCAAGATCAACCTTAAAATCAATTCAATCAATCTATGGAAGCATTGAAATTTAACGTATATATTTTAGAGGTCGAGGCTAGTGACGTGTTCCAACGTCATTAAACCTAGTAGCTGTCATTCGACATCTAGCATTATACATCTCTAGCACATAATTATGCTCCTCGTACCGCTGCGTATATAAAGGGAGACCCTCATAGGTTGCAATCCTTTATGCATAGGAAGCCGAGTCTGCCGCCTTGTAACCGTGATACACCGTATACAGAATTCAGGGAGACTACCTGCACGTACATCAAGTCCTTGGTCGTTTCTCTTTCATTTGATCACCATGGTGTATATGGTAGTTCACGGAAACTTGGTACACCCTCTTGCTTAGATTACCTGAGTAGTCATTTCAATCTTTTCATGACTCTCTAAAAAGGAAAAGATCATCGAGCACTTGTCCTTTGATGCTCGTTCAATTTGAAAGTGACTAGAGTCATCTTTTTCCTGTTTATCAACTCTTAAAACATGAAACAACAAAGTTTCGTTTCAATTTCATAAAATTAACTGCCTACGATCACACGGCCGTTAAAATTTTTTCTGCTTGGCTTGTTTTTGTAGTTACTTAGTGTTTGATCTTGAAGCCTCGAATAGGCTATCTCATTTTTCTTTCTGTGTTGAAATATTGTCACAGTGGTGGAACCAATAGTTTCATCGTCTTCTTCACTACCTCCTAGTGTTGGTCCTTTTCCTGACGTTTCTTTCGAAACACCTCAGTCCACTAGGTCTGCCGAGTTTTCGCAGCCTATTCTCTCGAGTGTCTTATCTCTCGCTACCTGGTCTCCTCCTGAAGGGTCAGTTGAATTAAATTGGACATCTTAGGGTGCTTGGTCTAGTTTTGGGAGCGAGGAAGAATTCCCTCCTCTCACTTCGGGATCGACGTTATTAGCCACTGCTACCCCCTAGTCCTCGTCGTATTTTCAACAATCTTACGACCTCATCAGATATGGATTCTTCCAGTCCTGTTGGCAATGAAGAGCTGCATGCTTCTACAGGGGAATATCAGCTTTTCCCAGAAGTGTTTGCGTATGTCTCCAGTCAACCTTCACCCCAATCTGTGTCTCTTCCAACTGGTTATCGTACTTTGGGTCATATCATTTCTGGTGTGGCATCTGTGGCACAGTCCAGTACAGTGGCTCCCAATGGAAGCTTGGTTTTTCCTACATTAGGAATGTTTCCCTCGACACCCATCTCGTCGATCACTGTTACATTTGTCCTAGTTTGACCTATTGTTTATGTGGCTCCATTTGCATTGGTTTTTAGCACGACTCTGTCGTATGGGTCTGCTGCTATTCGCAGGTCTATCTTTATCAACCCCACATTTCCTGTTAGACCTACCGTGAGTGGATCAAAACCTCGCGTTGTGGAAACCCTATCTACTTCTACCACACCTATGGTTTCTACTTATACATTCAATGACTATCTATTGGATATTCAGCGACGATATGGTCCCTCTCCTGATTCTCAGCCATAGAATTCCACGCCTTAGGGTTCTCAGCAGCCGCAAGCTCCTAACAATCCTCCCCATCATTATGATGTCTATGGTAATCCCATATATATGCCTCCAATTGATCCTCATCAAGCTATTTATTTGTCTTCGACTGATCCCTATCAGGTCATTTCTCATCAAGGGCCATTGATACAAGGACAAACCTTGAGCCTATAAGGAAAACCCTTACAGGGAAAATCTTTGGTCTACCAGGGACAACCCTTTGGTCCTCATGGACAACCTTATGGTCCACAAGGACAACCCTTACAGGGACAACCTTCGGTCCAACAAGGACATCCCTCCGGTCCATCTGGTCAACCTCAGTTTCAACCAGGAGCGTCTTATGTTCCTGGGGGTCAAATGTATCCACCACATGCAAAAAAATTTGTGCAACAACAACAACCTTACATTCTGCATGGCGAAGCTTTTTTACAAGAAGGAAAACCCTATGGTCCTACTTCGGGTCAACCTAGTTTTCAGGGGCAGCCTGGTCCATCTCAACCATTGGGCCAACCTATTCCACAAGGGCAACCCAGTGGCCCTCAGTATCCAGGCCAACCTTCTCTACAGGGACAAACTTCCCAACTTGCTGAGCAGTCGGTTCAATGTGTTCAACCTTCTCAGCAGCCGGTTCAACCTGTTCAACCTACTCAGCAGCCAGTTCAACCTGTTCAACCTGCTCAAAAGTCGGTTCAACCTGTTCAACCTATTGAGTGACCCATTCAACTTGCTCCGTAGGGACGACCTTCTCAACCTCAAGGCACTACTTACCCTCCTCAAGGTCAATTTAAAACGGTATATAGTGCGGCCCAAGGTTTCAATTATTACCCTCAAAGTCGATCTTAGATGGTGTATAATCTACCTCAAGGAAATGCTTACATTCCACAACAAAATCCATATGTTTCTCAGCAAGGACCTCAATGGTATGCTCAAAATCGGTATCCCAGTCCTCAACCCCAGTATGGGTACAATTATCAAGCTTATAACCCCTATGGATAGAACCCTATAGGAAAAAACATATGGGGGTAGAATTTCTCTCAACATGGGTGGAATGCTAACACTGGTATTTATCAAAGACCTCTGATGCCTTTTAATCCTCAATTATCATTTATTGCTACATTGGAACTGCCTGATGTGTTAAAGTTGACGAACGATCCAATCCTTCATAACCCGTATTGGCCTCCAGTTCCAACCAAAATCCCTGGCGATTTTCCCAAGTTTGAGGGCAAGTCCGGAGAAGACCCCCAAGCGCATGTTATGACATACCATCTTTGGTGTTCCTCTAACTCTTAGGTTGATTATTATATCTGACTTCGTATTTTCCAACGGGCTCTTACTGGTGCCACTGCTAAGTGGTACATCGAGTTATCTCGTGGCATCTTTCAGGATTTCAATTCTTTAGCCACGACGTTTCTCACGCACTTTCAGTTACCAATTCGATATGAAACTGGGATGCACCTCCTCACATCCTTGAAACAAGATCGAGCTACCCATATCTCAGATCATATTCATGAATGGAGGCGTCGTCATTGTCTAATTAAGTTTAAGATTCTTGATCAACTTCTAACTAATTGGTTTACTACCTCTTTCATTTGTCCTATTGCTAAGGAAATTGCTATGGGGGCATGCGTCACTGAGGAACAAGCCATTGCTCGTGCCCAGTACCTTGATATTTTTTACTCTCAGTCTGGCACGATGTATGATCTCCTGCTTGATGCTCCTAGACCTGGAACATCCAAAGCACCAAAGACGCCATCTGTCGACCATATCATTGGTTCCGTGTCTCAGACTTCTCGGAAGTCGTCTCCTCTGAATCCTGGGAAGCAAAAATATACTCCTTCCAATGACAGTGCTTCTTAGCCAATCCTGAATTCTTTTAAAACCATGGAAGTGAATGCCATTTAGCCTAATCAAGCAAATAAAACTTCCAAGTGTAAAAAGAAGGGTAAAGGTAAGGCCAAAGTCGATACCCTGAAATATGATTATCAGAAATCTCATGCTGATGATGGTTCACAACATAAACCGAAGTATCCTTGCTTCATATGTGACGAAGAGCACTACACCAAAGACTGTCCTTGACGGGCCGATGTGAGTCGATTTCTCAAAGGCACCCAAGGAACTCCAGATATTCTCAAATAACTGTTTCTGTCACAACAGACTCATTTGGTAGAGAAACCGCAATCCTCTGCCCCATTTGGCTCTTAGGTTTTCATGATGAACGGTTATGCATCCGTTTCCATAGTTACCTGGTCGAAATATTATACCAAACCATGTTAGGCAGTGGGGAAAGAGATCACTGATGGTCCTCCTCCTGTGCCTGCTTCTAGCCCTCTTCATATTGAAAGGCTCAGTACCGAGCCCGTTGTACGACCACCTTCCAAAGGTGTACTCTGTAAGTATTCTTACAATCCTAATGCCCGTGCTGCTCAACATTACAGTATTGTTCAGGATTTGGATCAAGTGCCATATGTGATGTTTACATTATAACTACTTTAGATTTTTCCATCTCAACGGAAGGCTTTGCTATCTCCCATCGGCGGGGTTGATCCTGCTGATTCAAGCCTTATCACTTTAGACTTGGAGAATTTCGTCCCACGTCTCCCTCACCAGCTTGCGCTCATCATACAAGTTGGCATTAATGGACTGAATATGCATCGAGTGGTCGTGGACGAGGGTGCGTCTACGTGCGTCATGTCATCTGTCTGCTAGAAAGCTATTAGTTCTCTAGCTTTGAATTCATCTCCAAATGCTCTTGAAGCATTTGATGGAAGGGAATCTAAACTTATTGGTGTTATTGCTAGTTTTTTGATTACTATAGAAGGGAAGACAGTCAACATCGAGGTTTAAGTAGTTGACTCCAAGCTCAATTAAAATCTTCTCCTTGGTCGTAGTTGGACTCACACCATGATGTGCATTTCTTCCACTCTCTTTCGTGTTTTGTTATTTCTGCATGAAGGAAAGATCATTACTGTTGATTAGTTGTTGTTCTTCACTTGTTCTTTCGAGAACAACATTCCGTACATAGATAAAATTCCTACGCCTTATGAGAGCGTAGGGCCAGGTATCTTCAAAGATACTTCCCTCATGGGTATTTTTCCTCTTCCTCCACCTAGCACTATTCAGGTTAATATGATCTCCAGGTCTGATGATCCGTGGGTTGTCCCTTCGCCTGAGAAAATTGACTCATTTTTAGATTCGACGTCATTAAGTCCAATTGAGATTGATTACTATGAGCTTATTTCAATGTCAGATCCTCTGCCTCCTGATCATGCTCCTTTGGGCATGTATCTTGATACTTATTCTCAATCCCTTGGCTCGGTGATTCGGATTCACCCGATCCCTTGAGAGAGATATTTCCCTCCGATGAAGCCATTGTGGAAACTATGTTTCTCGAGGATCCTCCTTGGGATGATATTCATCATCGTTCCTCATTCATGCCAGGCATTGGGGCCATGTCTACATGTCTTGAGAGGTTTGATTCTCAAGTTCCTTCTCCTCCCCTTCAAACGCATATTATAACACATGAAGTTTTTATGGAAGGTAACTTGAGTAATATCACATAAAGGATGCCTATTGAAATTTTAGTCAAACAGGGAATTTTCGAGAAAATACATATTGGGGTGACTTGTTCTTCTGATGAGGTTTAGGTTTATACTATCCTTTTCCGTGAGTTTTTTGACGTCTTTGCATGGTCTTACAAAGATATGCCCGACATCAATCCAAGTATAGTGATGCATGAGATTCCTACCTATCCTAGTGCGAAGCCAATTCGCCATCGTCTTTGTCTGGTGCACCCTAGAAAGGCTTCCGCTATTAAGGGAGAAGTTGAAAAACTTCTTAAAGCTGGTTTTATCTATCTAATTCCCTTGATAGAATGGGTTTCTAATATTGTCTCTGTAGATAAGAAACAGGGTACCATTCGTGCTTGTGTTGATTACCATGACGTTAACTGTGGTTGCCCTAAGGATAATTATCCTACTCCCTTTATTGATCAAATCATTAATGACTGTGCTGGGAGTGAGATTTTTTTTCTTATGGATGGATTTTCTGGCTACAACCAGATTAAAATTCTTCGAATGATCAACATAAGACCACCTTTATCTGTCACTGGGGTACTTTCACTTATAAAAATCTCCCTTTTGGTCTGAAAAATGTTGGGGCTACATTTCAGTGAGAAATTTCATATGCTTTCCATGATATCAAGCACATTGTTCAGCCTGATTTAGATGACCTTCTACCTCATTCAGCTAAGCGTAAAGACCATCCTGATCATCTCTGTCAGATTTTTCTTCACTGTTGACGCTATAACATTTGGCTGAATCCACATAAGTGCATCTTCTACGTTGAATCTAGTAGACTCTTAGGGTTTATCATTTCCAAAGATGAGATTCGTCTCGATCCACTCAAATTTGAAGCTATCATTAATCTCCCCTCTCCATCCTCATTACATCAGCTGCAAAGTCTGTAGGGAAAAGCTAATTTCTTACGCTATTTTATACCTAACTATGCCGAAGTGGCTAAAGGTTTTACATGATTACTAAAGCAAAGAATCCTGTTCCTTTGGGATGAGATCACCCAAAAATCCTTCAATGCACTGAAGACGCTTGTCAACGCCCCTCTGTTGTGTCCTCCGAATTATCATCGCGATTATTCCCTCTATTTGGTCGTCACATTTAGCACGATTGTCATGGTTTTGGTATAAGACGATGATGATGGTGATGAGCATGTCATTTATTATCTCTCTCGTAACCTTCTCGATACTGAAACACGATATCCACACGTCAAGAAGATGGCGTTGGCTACTGTTCAAGCTGTTCAAAGTATTTGTCACTATATTATGTTGCATATAGTGATTGTGATTTCTGACTGCAACCCTATGACCTATATATTGTCTCATCAATTTCTCGGGGCAAGGTACTCGAAGTGGATTGTTATCCTCCAAGTGTTCGATTTGGAGTTCACTATTGCCAAGTTGAAGAAGTCATTAGTCTTTGTCGATTTAATCTGCTCTCTCCCTTCCAACTCCACTCTGTCTGGTTCCAAGGAGTGCATTTTGGATGACACACTTTTTCTAATTAGCACCCTCGATCCTTGGTACGATGATATCATCGTATATCTTTAGAATTCTACCTTCCAATCTGAGTTGACGAAGGATGCCCACCGACGCATCCGTCATCAATCGCAAACCTATCGTATAGTCAGAGATACACTCTACCACATCGAAGTTAATTCCATTCACCGTCGGTGTTTGACTCTCGAGGAGGTTAAGAAAGCCTTGAATGATTGTCACAGTGGTGCCTGTGGCGGTTGTTAGGTCTCCGTAGTTTGCAAGATTGGAAAATACAAACGCTATAGAGCCTACATCAAAACCACTTTGGAATCTAAGGATCTAGCCATCCTATATTCAGAGAGGGATCTCTCTAGATATGTGTTCTAAAGATGTTTCCTTATGCTTTATGATATGATATTAGGCTAGATATGAAGTACAAAGTTTTTGTTTGTTTTGGTTGGGTAGGATATCATCAAAATGAAGGAAGTCTATTTGAAGGGTGAAGGTGTGAGTAAGTTGACAGAATGGTTCAGCTGATAAGATAAGTAGGGAACAACATCAATCCATTGGGATATGGAGTCACAAAAGGATTTAATTGCACAAAAAGTTTCAAGAGTGGTCCATGGGGCAAGTCATATATGTCAAAGGATCTCTTTAAGTTGATTTTGTGGGATGAAACATTAGAGGTGTTGTGAAAGAAACAAACATATGAAAAACAAAGGGTAGCTTAAGATCAAGTAAGGAATTTTAACCTATCCTTCTTTCAACATACTCTCAAAGGAAAACATTTAAGATAAAACAAAGAATAGCTTAAGATCAAGTAAGGGCTTTTAACCTAGCCTGCTTTCAGCATATTCTTAAGGGAACTTTTCAAAGAAACTGTTGGAGACAAACTAGAGGATAGGGCTAACCATAAACTTCTCTAGTTTAACTTTAATAAGTAGACTTTTCAAGAACTTTCAAAGACAATATCTCAAGTTGTACTCAGGAAACATGGGCTTACCAACACTTCACTGGTTATACTCTATTGAATTACCTTCAAAACAAAATTAGAAGAAAACATAAAGGACAAATATTTATCAGTGAGATTTAGGGTACTTTAGAAGTAAATCCTAATCTATATTTGTTGTTCTTTATCAGAGAAAAGTGGATAGAATGAAAACACAAAGAAAATAACAATTACAGTGAGAATAACATCACCATTGACATAGACTAGGATCCCATAAATCAGCTATTGTTTTTGATTTCCAAACTAGTTACAATCTTTAAGTCCAGTGGGTCTTTACAGCTTCAAACTTATCATCTCAGCCTATATTTCTTCAATTTCTAACAGAGCTACAACATGCTTCAACAACTATTTACATTCAAAAAGTATCCAACCAAAAATAATACTAGGCTCCTCATATGGTATTTATAGATTAATTGAGGAGGTGGAGTGAAAGGAAGGTCTATTTGTTCAATTAATACAGAGTAAGTGCTTCTCGACCTTTAGGAGGCAAAATGGAGAAGTTTTCAAATGTTTTAACTCTACTAATTGATTATTACATTAAATTTCATCAACTTCAGTCACTTTCGTTGACTTTAGAGGCTTTTGGTAGGCTGGCAATTAATTCTGAGTTGTCTTTGACAAATATATCTAACTGTGCATTCAATTTGTATTCTTTTGAGGAAATAGGCCTGTAGGTGGCATTTTTGGTCATTGGAGGAATAATTGCTTTGAATATTTGGCATTTAAAGCCTTCCTCCTGTTGATCTGTCATAATTTATCACTTTTAAACCCTGAATAGGCCTTGATATTGCTTTTGGGCCTTTATAATGATCTTCAGAGCCTTTAAACCTTTTCTGCTGGCTGTATTCACCTTTAAACTGTGTTTTAACCTTAAAACTGTAGGATTAAACTTCTAATCCTTCAATATTATGTATTAACCCTTTTAACTTTGATTATTTGCCAACTTTCCCTTTAATCCTCTGTATTAACCTTTAAATCATTGGTTAAGTCTTTAATCTCTAGGCTTTTTGACTTTAACCTTTATCTTCAAGCTTCACTGTCTTTTCCCTTTGTTGTGGACAAGAGGTTTTCATTGAAGTGGGAGGGGTTTTTAATATAACCAACGCTCATGGAGCACTGGTCAAACCATGAAAATAAACCCTGGTAACTCCTTTTTTGCACGATTTTGCCTTTGTTTGGACCATGAGGGTTATAAAATTATGGCCATATTTCATTATGAATCGTGAAAATCCCTTTGGCCTGTAGAACTACCATCGAATCCTATAAAAACCCAATAAACATGTTAATAAACACCACGGTATTTGAAAAGATTGCTTTAGAGGTTGGTGGAAGCGGAGGAGCAGGATATAAGGGGAAATAGTGTGCAGGAAGAGGTTTGATGGAGGAAACCTGCGAAAACTAGGTTTAAAACTGCATTTGGAGCATAATTATGACTTGGTGGTTTTGTGAAAACCGTCAACGGTTTTCACGCGACTTTCAGGTGGTAAACAGTTTTTCTCGGAGGGAACACGATTCAATCAAAAGGGGACGCGTGGCTTTTGCAAAACCAGTGGTCTCACATGATTTTGGATCTTTAAAACTTGGCGACAAAAGCTATGCCAAACACGATACTAAACGTTGGATGAGTCGGGGCAGATCCAACGGTGGGGAGAGGAGCGCGATGGGAAAGGTGCGTGGACAAGGTTTTAGTGGGAGCCAGGTGGCAAGCAACGATTGGGTGCGGTGATTGGGTAATGGGAGGTAGGCCCCGGTGGGGTTGGATGTCGGGTTAAAGAAGAGCAGTTGGATTTCATAGATTGATGATAGAGATTTGATTATAGGGGCGAAAAGATATAATTAATTCAGGAGGATAGGGGGAGAAAGGGGAAGCATGGTGGCCGTTGATCTTTATGGATCAACAACGAGGATGGGTTCATGGAGTGATAAGGCGGGGAGAAAAGAAAATAAAGGAGTGCAGCTAAGGGAGAAAAGGGATGGTGGAGGTGAACTGGCACCATCTGATCTCCCAGATCGATGGTGGAGATCTGTCATCGGGGGGTAAATAAAGATAAGAGAGAAGGGGGCTAGGGATAAGGTAGGGGAAAGGTTCTGTGGGAGAAATAAGAACTGGGGCTAAGGGAAGTGGGGCTAAGAGTGAAATATTTAAGCGCCCGGTTGTGGGGCTTGGTTATATGACGGAGAAAAAGCTGGGGTTTTAAGCCCTCAAGGGCTTAAAAACTTTTTTTTCAATAAAAAATAGCGGAACAAGGTGTTAGTGAGTTTTTTTATTTTTTTAGTGTTCCGATAGGTAAAATAGGGGTTTTTTAAACCAAAAAGAGGGGGTTTTCATGGTTTAAAAGGATTTTTAGAAGGTTTTTTAGGAAAATGAAGGGTGAAGAGAAGGAAAAAAAAAAGGATTTTTTCGAGGGAAATGGAGGATGAAAAAAGGGGAAAATGAGTGATATAGGCATTTTATGAAGATGAAATGGGGGGGAATGAGATGATTAAAATGGAACCTTTAGGAAACAGTTCTTTCTTCATGAACAACAGGATTTTGGATGTTTTGAAGTGAAAATATTAGGGAAATGGAATTTTTGGACAAGGGACACAAAGAGGCTGCAAGAAGTCACAAATTTTGCAGGAAATTTTTTTCTTGAAGACTAAAAATTTGTTTTAGCCTTCATTTGTTGAAACAAAATTTATTGATGGCTAACAGTGGCTCCACTTGGGGATGGCAGCTCCTTGGAGGTGTCAAGGACTTCAGAAATTGATCTTTGGGATGTAGACCTGTGCCTTATCCATTGACAACCTTTCTTCTTTGATCATGCAGCTTAGAAAAGATGATCAGTATTTCATATCAGCAAACAAATTTCTCCCAAACATTCTACCTACACAACCTACTTTTCCTAACATTTTTTCTTCATAAGGTGCACTTGGACTTGCAAACCTTTTGACATCAAAATTTTATTATTTTATTGAAAGCAGGAAACTAATCTAAATCTACCATTATTTCTCCATGAGTTCAGATTAAACAGTTGAACTCATAAATTCTCTACCTAAGCTACTATCTTCCAAGATTAAACTGTCTGACAGATTTTATTCTCTATATTCTAAAACAGAAATTTAAACATAGTCAAATCAAGATTAGACTGTCTGATTTGCCATGGTGTCTATGGCTGTATGTACAAGCTGCACATAGACTTATTTTGTAGAAATTTAAAACAAAATTGTGAAGGCTTAAGATCTGAAAATTTAAAACATCCTTCAATCTTCACATGACTCAGATTTAAATCTGTCTTGAGTCATTCCTTTTCTTTTCTCTTGGTTCAGATTTTGAGCATGTTAGAACCAATTCTTTTCTATCTTAATCTAATCTATTGATAAGCCAAGAGTAAAAAATTTGGCTAATATGATTCACTAACCTATCAGCAATAAATTGAAATCTATCTAGTCATGATTAGGTTGTATGACTAAATAGTATTTCTCTTTTCAAGTAGTGGCATTTAAGCTTGCACATTTTCAGATTTTATCTTCTTTTTGGTATGGGGTTGTACCTTTCTTGTTTTATTTCTGCCCTCTTTTCTCTTTTTTATTGTTTTTGTATTTTTCTATTTTTTCAAATTTAAATTTAGTGTTATATACAATGAACAAAAAAGCTCTGACACTAAAATATTAGCTAACAGAAGTAATGTTTGAGCATCTTGCCATTGATAGAACCTCCAAAGTATTCAGCTCCATCCAGTTCTTGCAGAAAGAATGCATTATTTCCAATGGAAAATTGAATGAGATAAGGGCCTTGCCATAAATTATCAAATTTTCCATGTTTGCCCTTATCTTCTCTTCTTGAATCCCATTTCAAAACTTTATCACCAATCTTGAAATCACTTGCCTTGGTCCTTTTGTCAAACAGGTTCTTGATGTTTTCTTGTAGTTGCTGTGCTCTGATGTATACTTCCTTCCTGGTTTGTTGTAGATGTATAGTCTGGTTTATTCTTCTTATTGTATCATCATCTTGAGACTGTACTTCTTGGATCAACTTCATGACTGGCACTCCTAAAATAGTTGGAAATATTGTATTTGTTCCATAAAATAGCTGGTAAAAAGACATCCCAATCAACTTTTTAATTGTCAATCTGTTTGCCCATAATGCATGTACTAGCTTATTGTGCCATGATTTCTGGTTATCTTCCAGCAACTTCTTGATTATGTTGACCAATCTTTTATTTGAGGATTCTGCCAACCCATTACCTTGTGGGTAATAATTTGTGGAATGACCCAATGTAATATGATATTTATGACAGAATTCCACCATATTTTTAGACCCAAATGTAGCAGCATTGTCAGTTATGATCTTCCTAGGACAACCAAATCTAGACAATATATGGTTTTCAAGGAATGAAATGGTGACTGAGTCTATGACATTCCTAGATGGGATGGCTTCTATCCACTTGGTAAAATAGTCTGTTGATATGAGGATCCATCTATTTTTGGCAGATGAGGGAGGATGGATTTCCCCAATGAAGTCTAGACCCCACTACTGAAAAGGAGCTTCAACAGTGATTGGTTGCAGAGGTAAGGGAAGCAGCTTTCCTTTGCCTTCAAAGATTTAGCATTTGTGACAGGCAATAATCATTTTATGGAAATCTTGAAAGAGGGTGGGCTAGTAATAGCCAGCTCTAAGGATTTTGTTAGCAGTTGATTTCCAGTAGAGGTGGCCTCCACATTCTCCTTCATGAAACTCATGCTTGATCTTATCTACATCATTCTCAAGCAAACATTTAAGCAATAATCCACTAGCATTTTTCAAATATAAACATTTATTCAAAATGCAGTAATTTACAACTTTCAACTTTAAGAATCTTGCCTTTGTTTTATACAAACCAGGAGGGACATTAAGATTGAGAAAAACATACAAAATGTCAGCATACCAAGATGAATTCAAAAAATGATCTTCAATAATTGGAGTTGAAAACTCCTCCTGTTCATCTAATGCATTAAACATGTTTATATCAAGAGCTTGAAAGTTGGATTCAACCATAATTTTTGCTAGTCCTTGAAATTTTATGAGATTAGTGGGCTTGATTTATAAGTCATATTCTAAAATTAAAGCAATCCACTTTCCTCTTTTGCCATATGGATCTTGGGTCAATATGTCTTTTACAACTGAATGAGGCACAAATGCTATGATGTGGGAGTTTAAAATATAAACTCTAAAGTCTTTCAGGGCTTTGACTAAGGCAAAGGCTTTTTTTTCCATTATATTATACTTCAAAGGTGCATATCTTAATGCCTTGCTGAAAAATGCAATTGGCTGCTCTTGTCCATTCATGTTTTTCTGTAATAGGACAACAACTACTGTGTGTTTTGATGCAAATAAAAAAATGAATAAATCCTATGTAAAATCAGGACTAATGAGAACCGGTGTTTTGGTAAGGGCTTGTTTTATCAACTCAAATGACTTCTTTGCTTCTAAGGTCCATTTAACTCCTTCTTCTCTCTTAAGCATGTTTGTCATATTTCTAAGGAGTTCAGCTAGATTGGGTATGAACCTTCTCAAGAAATTAATCTATCCAATGAAAGATTTAAGTTCCTTGATGTTTCTAGGATGGTTGATTTGAAATATACCATCAATCCTCTTTGGATCTATCCTTATTCTCTCTTCTGATACGATATGTCCACGAAGTTTACCTTCTTGGAGACCAAACAATGTTTTCTTTGGATTTAAGGACAACCCAAATTTTCTGCATTTTTCAAAGACTTTTCTCAAGTGTATTAAGTGTTCTTCATCTGTTTTAGAATAGACAGTAATGTCATCTAAGTAAATCACTACGAAGTAACCTATTTCCTCTGAAAATGCAATATCCATGGCTCTCTGAAATGTGGCACCAGCATTCATTAAACCAAAGGGAATTTTAAAATACATGAAAGTACCCCAAGGTGTAGTAAAGGCTGTTTTGAGTTGATCATAAGGATGCACCAAAATTTTATTGTAACCTGAGAAGCCATCTAGCAAAGAAATTCTTTTAGAACCAACTACCCTTTGTAATATATGATACATTTTAGGCAAAGGATAGTTGTCCTTTAATGAGGCTTTGTTTAAGTTTCTAAAGTTAATGCAAAGCCTTATTTCTCTTGTTTTCTTCCTAACATATACAAGATTAGACACCCACTATGAGTATCTATCAAGTACTATAATTCTAGCATCATACATTTTTCTAATTTCTTTCTCTACCAGTGGTAATTGAACAGGGTTAATTCTGTGCAATTTTTGTTTAAAAGGCTTATGGTTTTCTTTGAGGGGTATCTTATGCTGGATTATTTATATATCATATGATTTCAGATCTTCATAACTCCATGCAAACACATCAGAAAATTCTTTAAAAAGCTCAATGTATTTTAGTTTAATGTGAGCTGGAAGTGTTTTGCATAGTTTGATCATTTTGGGCTTTTCCTCACTACCTATGTTGCATTCTTCCACTTCAGTTTCAATAGGTTTTAGTTTTGGCTTTTTGGTAGCATCATTTAAGTCAAACAATTCCTCTAATGGGACCAGTCCTCTTGGTAAGCTGTGATCTTTAGATTGCAGCACTTCTAAGTCTTTATTTTCTGAATATGCACTATTTTCTGTTATATGTTTGAGTTTATGAGTTAACAGATTTATTTCAGCAATCTCTGGAGACTTTTCTTCTTCAGTAAGTGGGTTTTCTTCAGTAGGACAGTCTTCATCATACTCTGAATCTGAGTTTGGTTATGTGATGCTCCAGAATCAAGCATGGCATTATGCAAAATGTTATCATGGATGTTCAAACTTATGTAAAATGGAGGGGTAGTTCCTTCTTGAAATTTTCCTTCAATCTTAGGTCCGAATAGGAGCTATGGTGTATCATCATTTAAGTTCACAGTGTCATGAATATATTCTATGTTCAAAGCTTTCAAAATTTGACTTCTATATACATTTTGAGTGACTAATTCGGTGAGTGGGACAAAGATTTTTATTTTGGAAATTTCGTTCTCTAGGCTAAAGGGAATCTGATTTTTTAAAATGTTTGATTCAGCCTTGTTAGTCACTCCTTGATCAGCAAAATCAGCTTGCTGATTTCTGTTATTTACAGCAGTTAAAATGGTATTTTCAGGAGCATTTGCTAAGATACTAATGCTGCTAGGGTTAACACTTTGTTTTTCATTGACTTGGGTGTTTTTCCCTTTGTTTAGATCAGAATTTACAGCCACTTTTTTATGATTTTATACTATCTTTTTGGACGCATTTTCAGGGCTGTTTTTGGCAGATTTATCAAAGGTTTTGTTCCTGGGAGTTTCTTGATTCTTTTTACTTCTCAGGTCATATTGTTTAGGTGATCCTATGATGGCATTATCAGAGTCTTGTTCATAATAATCAGTTTCTAATCTTCTGTCATCATAGGGTGTATATAGACCTTGTTTTCTTTCATGGAGGAAATCATAATCCTCATTAATTACTCCTAGCATGTTTATGTTGTCATCCTCTATTTGTTCATTTGTCTCTTCATCCTCATTAACATAATTTTCTTGGAAAGGAGGTCTGATCTGTTGATCATCCTCTCTTTGTCTGTTCTGAGGTTGATTTCTCCTAAATTTCTAATTCTGATTTTGAGACTGATTTCTATTTTGGGGAGCTGATTGATTTTCTTTAGATTGTGCTCTCTAAAATATTCTCATCCTCTTCATCATTTCCTCCATCATTCTTTCCATTTTTGAGCTAGATGTAGAAGGTGTAGTTTCCTCCCTAAATTATGCTTTCTTTTCATTCCTCATCCTAGCTCTTTTCTCAATCAGATTTACTTCCATAGTAAGAGCTCCCTTCTACATGTCTTCCAAAGTCAAAGGATCTCTTTCTCTTAGCTGGTAGGCCATTTTAGGATCAAATCCTTCAGGGAATTTGGCCAAAGCTGAGCCTTGTGGAGGTTTCAAATTTGTGGGTAGTGCATTATAAACATTATTGAACGTAGTGCAATAATTTTGAACACTTTGCCCAGTGTTTCTTTTGAGGCTGTTGTAATCTGAAAGTATTTGGAGAGGGTTTTTTCTGACCTCCCATTTGTTTAGGAATGTCTAATGGAAAGCTTGGAGGTCATTAATACTATTAGGGGTTAATATTTTGAACCATTTTCTTGCTTCTCCCCTTAAACTTTGAGCAAACAATCTGAGTTTGACAGTTTCATCATCTATCTCATTTCTATCAAAATAGTCATTCATCTTGTCCACATGTTGTAAAATAGTAGTAGAACCATTGGCATCATATAATGGAATCTTGGACTGATAGTCCTGTGGAATATTGACTAAAGGTAAAGGAAGGACTAGAGGAGCATACCATGTCACCATGATAGGAGGTTGTGGAAAAAGTGGGGGGTTTACAGGTGGAGGATGTAAGATAGGAGGGAGATGATGGAATGGAGTAGTTTGAACAGTGAGAGTGTGGGTAACAGAAGTACTTTGACCATCAAGAGATCATTGAGCAGATATAGGATGAGAGAAGCCAAAATTATGAATGAAATGCAAATCAGGTGGGGTGGTTTCTCTGCTATCAGTGTGTTCACCACTATGTTGGGGTGAGTCTATAGGCTTAAAGTCTATCTGATCTATATCACTAAGTGACTTGGTTCTGGATGGTTTTCTTATGAATGGTAAGTCAACTAGTGTATCTTGTAGAGCTATAAGGTTTTCAGGGACAGAATCAACTCTATGAATTGGTCTGACAACAGTTGAAGTCTTGTATTAAGGAGATTTCCTAAGGATATTTTCTGGATTATCAACTATGTCAGGAGGATTTGGGTCAAGATAGGCTCTAGTATGAATTCTTTTAGAAGTCACTATGTGGTGTTTTTAGACCCAATGTGATGCAGGGGCATTAGGTAAAAATGAATCTCATGCATTTTTGTTAGACTTAGGGGTGTTAGTTTTCAAGAGGTTTATATTTTATGTAATGAAATCCGTAGGTTTTAATTAATTAAATGTGGAGAGAATTGTAACTGCTCTCGAATGATTAGAGAATAGTAGAAGTTGATTAGTTGGGCATATGAAGAGATTAGAGATTCGAAAAGACTGTAGAGTAGGAATGAGTTGGAATCAGTTTTCACAAATATAGGAATTGAGCTTAGATTAGGAATTTGGGAATTGTAAGAGTTTGGTGAACTGTTAGGGAACTGAATCAATTCACTTTTAAACTGTATAAATGTAGGCCTACGGGTAGATAGGTAGATAGATCTGGAGGGATAGAGTAGGAAGTAGAAGGCCATTGAATTGAAGATCTGGCCAAACAAGAAGTTTGTAAGTGGATGCTTTTGTATTTGATTTCATATATAAAATGAAGAATTTGGTTCTGAATGTATGTGTTTGATTGGCTTAAATTCCATGAGAATATGCTTGGTTTCGATAAACAAATATGAGGTAAATCTGTATTTTTGATTCTGTATATAATTAAGAAGACCCATATAATTTTCGAGACAAGATTGATTGTGGGATTGAGAAGGAATAGTCGTTTATGTAAATTCTGTGAGTAGATCTGTGTTATTAAACAAAGTTTTTGCAAGCCTTGGAATTGAAGTTTAAAATTTCCTGGATGTGTTAATAAAATAGAATGTTGGGTTCGTTAATCGTTATGGGGTGTATACACAATACAGTTAGATCTGGTGTCTGAAATCCAATAGGGTTGAAATGGTATTCTAGTTACCATTGAGAATTCGATAGATTATTGAATAAGACCAATTGAATGAGGACGAAAGATACTTCCATGTTATAATATATATATGCAGAGGGATTATGGATTATGGATTCATATGCAAGGAGAAAAACAAAGGGAAACAGAAGTAAGGGTCTCCGTGCAAGAATATTGAATTGAACGAACCTATCGAAAAAAGGAAGAAGTCGAAATCCCAACTTGTCGACACAAGTTATGGGGCAGTGAAGCAGAATGAAATAAGTACATAGGAATCATTGGACCGAAGGGTCAACGAGTGAGATTGAAGGGCGAGTCGAAGACTGTAATGCAATTGGAACATGCATGTGGAAATGCCATATCGAAGTATTAGTGAGACAATGATTAACATACAAAGAGGCATAGCAAACAAGGCTAGTGGTGGAATGGTGAATGAAGTGGAACCGTGCAATGAACAGTTGAAGTAGTTTCGGAAATAAAAAAAAGCAGTCTCGTGCAACAAGAAGAATGGTAAGTTGTTTTTACTTTTGGAACGCGATATCACTAGATGCTTGACACGTGGCGTTAAGTGGTATTCCTAAACCACTTATATCATGTAAATTTGGATCTAGAAGGCGTGAGCAACTTTGTAGCGTGACTATGGTTCGATCAAATCGGAGTTAGATTCGAGGGCATTCGCATGGCAACTTGCACGGGCGTTAAAGGAGGTATGGCTCGACGTTTTTGCAATTGTAAATGTTTATTAAACATTGAATATGTGGGGCCAAGGGAAATAATAAGTGTTGATGGTTTGATATCATAAGTTACGACTTGGGTATTTATTATAAAATGGTTGAATTGTTGTTCAATCACAATATTGTAGAGGACATAATATATGTTAATATATTATGTGAATTGACAAGCCGTGAGCATATATATATGTGAGTTATTTGAAATTCGAGTAGATCATAAGATGCGCATTGGGAAAAGTATGGCTGGAATATTGATAATTTTTATTGGCAACAATTGGTGGTGGACCCAACATAAAGGAGTTTGTAAGTTGTGGCTATTATAATAATATGATCTGGCATCATTATATGAGGAAAGGCGAGTGGCCATCATATCGAAGTTTAGATTGAAGTAAAACCTTTGCATAAGTGAATATTAAATGAAGGATCATATACATAATGATTGAATTGGATTGAAGTTTAAGTTGGAACTTCCGCATATAAATGAAATCAGGATGTATGGGGTTTATAACCATTAGAATTTTATTCTAATATCTCAAATCTCAGATTTGAGATATAGAAGCTTCCACATTTAATTAAGTTGCCCAATTTTGAAATTGAGGGCCAATTCAGAATTGCAAAAGAGAAATTTCATTTTAGAGTATAGAATGTGGGTATATCAGCGTAGCCCGAAATCATGTGGTATCAGAGTTGGAATACTCTATTTGAAAGTTCAAGTTTTTTGAATTAATTGCATGTATGAAAAGAAATCAGAGTTTTGAAAACTGATAAAGATTGAAGCATACATAGATGCAGTGCAGGTGAGAGGAACAACAAGATTAGTCAGGGATCTTGGAAGGTGAGTTGATGAGAATTATTTAACTCTGGTTTGAAGAATTGTTTGCAGAATTCAGACTGCAGGCAATTGAAGAAATCTCAGCAAAAACAGATCACAGCTTTGAGAGCAGTGATGAAAGAGTCCAGCAGAGGATTCTAAACTGAAGAAGAAAGTGTGGCAGAACATGGAGAATTCCCAACAGAGGTTGGATGAAAGAAGAATAGATGTGTTCTTGAAAATCTGTAGAGTGAAGCCTAGAGAGAGTAGAAGAGAGTGCTCAGAAGGTTCCAACAGATAGGGGAACAATACTTGCCAAAAGCCAAGATCCAGAGGAAAGGATTTTGAGGTAAGTGGCATCGAGAGAGCTTGCTGTTGCAGAGGCTTGGTGCAGCTGATGAGTGAGGAACTCATGATGGAGGAGAAGATGAATTTCAAAAGTCATAGAAGAGATAGCAGGGGTTCTGAGAGAGGCCACAACAGAAAAGAGGAAGAAGATGCCAGGACAAATGGCATGAGGAAGAAATTGACTGATGCAGAATATTGGAGTGAGGTAGTTGAGATCAGAGAACAGTTTAATAAATTGGTAATGATGATAGAAGAAAGCCACAGAGTTGGTTGGCTCATGAAGAAGAAAGTAAAGTGGCATAGACTACAGATGAAGAGAGATCAAATGATAAATGCTCAGGGGAAAGAGAGATTACTCAGGATGATTGAATATTTGGAGAAGGAATTGAAGTCTAAAACTTCAAGTTAGACCAAGAGGTCAAATAGCTTTACATTTGATGATTTGTGTACGTTTGCAGATAAGCTGAGAAACATTGAACAGAGGAGGAATGTACAATTGGAATGTGCAGAACTCAAAGCAGCTGAGTTGAGAAGAGAAGTTTATGTTTGTGAAGCAGAACAGAGTACAGATGAAGAATAGAGATCTACAAAAGATCTTATGAACCATGGTGGAGGTTTAAGATAGCAAGAAGTTTTTCTTGCTGAAGAGGAAATTATTGATGATTTCCTGAGTTATTGGACAAGTCCAGATCAGCTGGATGATGTAGAACCTTGTATTTTTGTGACTGATAATCGTGATGTGATTACAGGTTTTATAGGGGAGGATGAGAAATCTTGTGAAGTTGTCACAAGTATGAAGAAAAATCTTTCAAAAGATAATTACTCTGAAGCAGAAAGCAAGGATGAGGAATGTCCCTTGAATGAAGGAAGCAGTGATACATTTATGATGGAAATTGTTGTTGCACAGGAAGAAATTCTTATGAATGGAGAAGGAGAGGATCAGTTTGAAGAATTGATATGTGAAACACCAGTTGAGGCTGTTGAAGCTCTTGGTCTACAAACTGAAAGTTTGTGTATGAATGCAGGGATAGTAAATGATGATGAAGTACTTCAACAATGCCACAAGGAAATTGCATTGTTGGAATATTTGTTGGAGAATTCAGAGTATGAGAGGGAGATTGTAGAAGGCAGAGTTCACTACAGTGGATGAGAAAAAAAAAAAATCATGAGAGCAGATGATGTAGGAGGAAGAATTGTTGACAGTCTCGAGAATTCTTTAGAGAATTCTTTGGGAAAAGTGAATCAACATACTGATGTGCTAATAGAGAAGGAAGGGATTTTAGGACAACATACTGAAATGCTGCCAGAAGAAAGAAAGGCACTGAGGCCTTATGATTTTTGTTTTAACAATTGTTTTGTGAATGCAGATTTTGTTGGTGATGGAGAAAATTTGACACCACTGGACAACCAAAGAAAGGAGGAGGAAAATTCTGTGGAAGAATTTAACCCATGGAATGAAGAAATTGGATAGTTGGAGATTATGCTGAATGAACAAGATTTAATGCAAGAAGGAGGAACTCAATTTAAAAATTGGGGATTGAATAATGTGAATATGCAAGGGAATGAGGACAATGAAGATTTTCTGGGTCTTGAAAAATACTTAGAACTACAGAGAGGAGATTTAGTGACTGGATCATCAAATGAGACCATTGGGTCTTGTATTTTTGAAACTGAAAATTTGGCTGTGTTGACAGGTATGACAGAAGGAAATCCATCTCTTGGAGTTGTCTTAGATGAAGATGAACTGTTGTAGAAGAAGGAAGGTGAGGCAATCATGTCTCATGTGAAGGAACTTGTTATTACTGATAATGACAAGAAGGAGTTGATGTGTCTGATGGACAAAGAGAAGACTGGAGGACAGACTTTTGGAACTGCTACAGTGTTGGAGAATCAGAATTTTATTCTGATAGATGATGAGGACACAACACTTGGAGAACTTGAATTGATTTCCAGAACCACTCAAAGGGATGAAGGAAAATTACTAAAGATTGTCAAGGAAGAAGAAGAATATGCTGAAACAATTTTACAACATATTGATGAAATGCTTAAGAATAGATGGCTGAATTGGTTGCTGAAAACATTTAGAGCAGAGAATGAAATTGCAGACACTAGAGTGAAGTTGCTTGAAGTTGTGAAAGGAGCAGATACTAGTTTGAAAAATTTGATTATTTTTACTAGTTACTGAATGAGTATGTTACTGCAGGAAGACAATTAATTGATGATTTATTTTCTAAAAGTAAAATTGCAGGTGATGAACAGAAGAAAATTGTTACAGAGGGAGATATCTTAAGAGATATTCAGGAATAGTTTTTCTATTGCAGAAAACAAGAGGGTATGGATGATAGGGTGGTCACAAGGGCTCAGCAATTAAGAGCAAGAGCCCGAGTAAAAGCAGCAGTAACAACAGCAGCATTGGCAACAACATAAATTGGAAGCAGCAGTAGTGGGCAGAGGAAATTCCAGCTAGAAGATAAGCTGGACATGGAGATTGAAAGCATCAGAAGACTGATTATGAAGGTACCTCAGAAACAAGAAAGCAGAAAATTTTTGGCAAAGGAAAGACAAGAGGAGAATGTGAAAGCGTAGCTGGAGGCAAGTTGCAGAACAAAGTATGGAAACCTGAAAGTGTGTAGTTGAAGAATAATGTAGCTGATGGACAACAGCAAAAAATAGTATGGGATCCAGGAGGAAAAGTCTTAAGAGCACATGATCAGGAGATCATGATTCATTTTGACCTTGGGAGTCTGATGCAGGGGCATTAGGAAAAAATGAATCTCATGCATTTTTTTTAGCCTTAGGGGTGTTAGTTTTCAAGAGGTTTATATTTTATGTAATGAAATCAGTAGGTTTTAATTAATTAAATGTGGAGAGAATTGTAACTACTCTCGAATGATTAGAGGATAGTAGAAGTTGATTAGTTGGGCATATGAAGAGATTATAGATTCAAAAATACTACAAAGTAGGAATGAGTTGGAATCAGTTTCCACAAATCTAGGAATTGAGTCTAGATTAGGAATTTGGGAATTGTAAGAGTTTGGTGAACTATTAGGGAACTAAATCGATTCACTTTTAAACTATATAAATTTAGGCCTACGGGCAGATAGGTAGATAGATCTGGAGGCACAGAGTAGGAAGTAGAAGGCCATAGAATTGAAGATTTGGCCAAACAAGAAGTTTGTAAGTGGATGCTTTTGTATTTGATTTCATATATAAAATGAAGAATTTGGTTCTGAATGTATGTGTTTGATTGGCTTAAATTCTATGAGAATATGCTTAGTTTTGATAAACAAATATGAGGTAACTCTGTATTTTTCATTATGTATATAATTAAGAAGACCCATATAATTGTCGAGACAGGATTGATTGTGGGATTGAGAAGGAATAGTCATTTATGTGAATTCTGTGAGTAGATCTGTGTTATTAAATAGGGTTTCTGCAAGCCTTGGAATTGAAGTTTTAAGATTTTTTAAGGATTTTACTCAGAAAGTCCCCAGTATGGTCACCACTCTGTCAGGTCTCCGTAGTTTGCAATATTGGCAAATACAAACGCTGCAGAGCCTACATCAAAACCACTTTGGAATCTAAGGATCTAACCATCCTAGATTCAGAGAGGGATCTCTCTATATATGCGTTCAAAAGATGTTTCTTTATGCTTTATGATATGATATTAGGCTAGATATGAAGTAAAAAGTTTTTGTTTGTTTTGGTTGGGTAGGATATCATCAAAATGAAGGAAGTCTATTTGAAGGGTGAAGGTGTGAGTAAGTTGACAGAATGGTTCAGCTGATAAGATAAATAAATAACAACGTCAATCCATTGGGCTATGGAGTCACAAAAGGATTTAATTGCACAACAAGTTTCAAGAGTGGTCCATGGGGCAAGTCATCTATGTCAAAGGATCTCTTTAAGTTGATTTTGTGGAATGAAACATTAAAAGTGTTGTGAAAGAAACAAACATATGAAAAACAAAGGGCAACTTAAGATCAACTAAGGAATTTTAACCTATGCTTCTTTCAGCATACTCTCAAAGGAAAAAATTTAAGATAAAAAAAAGAATAGCTTAAGATCAAGTAAGGGTTTTTAACCTAGCCTGATTTTAGCATATTCTTAAGGGAACTTTTCAAAGCAACTATTGGAGACAAACTAGAGGACAGGGCTAACAATAAAATTTTCTAGTTTAATTTAAATAAGCAAACTTTTCAAGAACTTTCAAAGAAAATATCTCAAGTTGTACTCAGGAAACACGGGCTTACCAACACTTCACTGGTTATACTCTATTGAATTACCTTCAAAACACAATTAGAAGAAAACATAAAGGATAAAGATTTATCAGTGAGATTTAGGGTACTTTAGAAGTAAATCCTATTCTATATTTGTTTTTCTTTATCAGAGAAAGTGGACAGAATGAAAACAAAAAGAAAATAACAATTACAGTGAGAATAACATCACCATTGACATAGAACAGGATCACATAAATCAACTATTGTATTTGATTTTAAAACTAGTTACAATCTTCAAGTCCAGTGGGTCTTTACAGCTTCAAACTTATCATCTCACCCTATCTTTCTTCAATTTCTAACAGAGCTACAACATGCTTCAACAACTATTTACATTCAACAAGTATCCAACCAATAATAATACTAGGCTCCTCATATGGTATTTATAGATGAATTGAGGAGGTGGAGTGAAAGGAAGGTCTATTTGTTCAATTAATACAAAGTAAGTGCTTCTCGGCCTTTGGGAGGCCAAATGAAGAAGTTTTCAAATGTTTTAACTCTGCTAATTGACTATTACATTAAATTTCATCAACTTCAGTCACTTTTGTTGACTTTGGGGGCTTTTGGTAGGCTGGAAATTAATTCTGAGCTGTCTTTGACAAATATCTCTAACTGTGCATTCAATTTGTATTCTTTTGAGGAAATAGGCTTGTAGGTGGCATTTTTGGTCTTCAAAGGAGTAATTGATTTGATGATTTGGAATTTAAAGCCTTTCTCCTGTTGATCTATCATAATTTATCACTTTTAAACCCTGATTAGGCCTTGATATTGCTTTTGGGCCTTTATAATCATCTTCGGAGCCTTTAAACCTTTTGTGCTGGCTGTATTCACCTTTAAACTAAGTTTTAACCTTAAAAATGTAGGATTAAACCTCTAATCCTTCAATCTTATGTATTAACCCTTTTAACTTTGATTATTCACTGACTTTCCCTTTAATCCTCTGTATTAACCTTTAAATCATTGTTTAAGTCTTTAATCTCCAGGATTTTTGACTTTAACCTTTATCTTCAAGCTTCACTGTCTTTTCCCTTTGCTGTGGACAAGAGGTTTTCATTGAAGTGGGAGGGTTTTTTAATATAACCAATGCTCATGGAGCACTGGTAAAACAGTGAGAATAAAATCTGGTAACTCCTTTTTTGCATGATTTTTCCTATGTTTGGATCACGAGAATTATAAATTTATGGCCATATTTCATTATGAATCGTGAAAAGGTCTTTGGCCTATAGAACTGCCATCGAATCCTGTAAAAACCCAATAAACATGTTAATAAACCCTGTGGTATTTGGAAAGACTGCTTTAGAGGCTGGCAGAAGTGGAGGAGCAGGATATGAGGGGAAACAGTGTGCAGGAAGAGGTTTGATGGAGGAAACCTGTGAAAACCAGGTTTAAAAATGCATTTGGCGCGGAATTATGACTTGGTGGTTTTGTGAAAACCGTCGGCGGTTTTTGCACGACTTTCATGTGATAAACATTTTTTCCCGGAGGGAACGCGATTCAATCAAAAGGGGACACGTGAATTTTGCAAAACCAACGGTCTCGCGTTATTTTGGATCATTAAACTCCAGCAGAAAAAGTTATGCGAAACGTGATACTGATCGTTGGATGAGGCGGGGCAGATCCAACGGTGGGGAGAGGAGCGCGATGGGAAAGGTGCATGGGCGAGGTTTTAGTGGGAGCCAGGTGGCAAGCAACGATTGGGTGCGGTGACCAGGTAATGGGAGATAGGCCCCGGCAGGGTTGGATGTTGAGTTAAAGAAGAGTCGTTGGATTTCATAGATCGGCGGTGGAGATTTGATTATAGGGGTGAAAGGATATAATTAAGTCGGGAGGAGAGGGGGAGAAAGGGGAAGCATGGTGGTCGTTGATCTTTATAGATCAACAGTAGGGATGGGTTCTTGAAGTGATAAGGATGGGAGAAAAGAAAATAAAGGAGTGCGGCTAAGGGAGAAAAGGGATGGTGGAGGTGAACTAGTGTCGTCGGATCTCCCAAATCGATGGTGGAGATCTATCATTGAGGGGGGGTAAATAAAGATAGGAGATAAGGGGGCTAGGGATAAGGTAGGGGAAAGGTTCTGTGGGAGAAAGAAGAATCGGGGCTAAGGGAAGAGGGGCTGAGAGTGAAATATTTAAGAGCCCTGTTGCGGGGCTTGGTTATATGACGGAGAAAAAGTTGGGGTTTTAAGCCCTCAGGGGCTTAAAAACCTGTTTTTCAATAAAAAAAGCGGAACCAGGTTTTAGTGAGTTTTTGAGTTTTTTGAGTGTTCTGATAGGTAAAATAGGGGTTTTTAAAACCAAAATATGGGGTTTTCATGGTTTAAAATGATTTTTGGAAGGTTTTTTTAGGGAAATGAAGGGTGAAGAGAAGGAAAAAAAAGGGATTTTTCAGAGGGAAATGGAGGATGAAAAAAGGGGAAAATGAGTGATATAGGCATTTTATGAAGATGAAATGGGGGGGAATGAGATGATGAAAATGGAACCTTTAGGAAACAGTGCTTTCTTCATGAACAACAGGATTTTGGATGTTTTGAAGTGAAAATATCAGGGAAATGGAATTTTTGGACAAGGGACACAAAGAGGCTGCAAGAAGTCACAAATTTTGCAGGAAATTTTTTTCTTGAAGACTAAAGATTTGTTTTAGCCATCATTTGCTGAAACAAAATTTACCGATGGCTAAAAATGGTCACATGTCTGGTTATGCTATTGCATAGAAAATTCTTCGTGCTAGGTATTCCTAGCCGACCATATTTAAAGACTGCATTGTTGTTGTCCGTAAGTGCCATGATTTCCAGATCTCTCAACGCAAAATGCGCGTGCTGCCTTCCCATCTCCACCTTGTCATTACTGTTGGTCCATTTACGAAATGGGGCATCGATTTTATGACGTGTAACCCTCACTCATCCGGGGGGCATGCTTATATCATCGTAGCCATTGAATACTTCACCAAATGGGCCGAAACGATGTCTACACTTACGGCTGACGGTAAGAAAACAATTCAATTTCTATTCAATCATGTCATTTCTAGGTTTGGTGTCCTCAAGCCATTATTACCAATCATGGTTCCCATTTTTGGCATTACATGGTGGCAGAGTTGACTTCCAATTTGGGTCTATGTCATGACAGCTCAACGTTGTACTATCCTCAGGCCAATGGCTAGGTTGAATCCATGAACAAATTTCTCGTCACTATGCTTCAACGTACGATTGGGATGCACAAATCAAACTCGCACCTCATGTTTTTTTCAATTATTTGGGCATACTGAACCTCAATATGTGATTGGATTCACTCCATTTCAGCTTTTTTATGGTCTGGAAGCTACCCTTCACATTGAATTGGAAATACCTTCGCTCAAACTAGCTATTGAATTGCTGCTGAATACTTCGCCAGAAGAAGAGAATCTTCTCTACTTAGAAAGGCTAGATGAAACTCACTGCTTTGTTGCTCTGATCATTGAAGCACAGAAAAAGCGGGTCAAAGCTCATTTTGACCATTCAGTTTCCCCTCGTTCCTTCATAGAAGGAAACCTTGTCCTCCTGTACAACCAAGCTCACGACAAGCTGGGGGCAGGAAAATTTCAACCCATGTGGCATGGGCCCTACATTTTTAAACATGTTTTACATAATGGGGCTTATAAGCTTATTGATTATGAAGGTCATCCACTGGATCAACCCAAAAATGGATTGTATCTTAAAAAAATCTATGCATGAGTCATTTGTGCATGTTTTTTGTACATAGGTGTTCTTTTAATTTTTGTACATTTTTGGCTTGGTGTGCTTTGTGAGCGTTTTCCTGCTTATTGGATCGTTTCTTATTGTGCAGATGTCTATTACCCCTTATGTTGGTTTCATGGATGGTGCTTCCCGCAGTACCCCGAACCTGTCTTCAGCAGCTTGGGTGATTTATGATCCTGCTGGTGAGTTGATAGACCACCTTCAAGGTATTTGTCTAGGACGAACTACAAACAATGTCGCCAAATATAGTGCTATTATTGAACTATTGACCAAGGTGATTACCCTCAACATTCGTGCATTGATTGTTAACCTAGACTCATAACTTGCTGTTCTTCAACTTAATGGACATTATTCTGTTAGAAACCCTCACATCTTAAGATTGTATTGGCATGTTCATTTACTGGAAAGACATTTTGATTACATTACATATCAACATATTCCTAGACGAATGAATGCATTAACTGATATAGTAGCTAACATTGTATTAGATATATATTTGTGTAATTTGAAAATCATCATCACATGACAAGATCCATACAGGAAAATATATGTGTACATATATATCAAGTGTTTTCATCCATGTGCATCATAAATTCAAAGAATATGTATGTTTCGGTTACATCCTGAGACATCATCTCTCTTAAAAAATATGCGGAAATAAAACCTAGGTGTGTACTTGGTGTGACGCTCATGATAACACATCATGGACCGTACAAGCTGCCTCAGCAAGTGGTGGACATGGTTTGACACCCTTGCAGTGTGTCTCTGGTATGCACGAGGAACATCATCGAATTGTGCATAGTCCGGGGTCTGACGAGAGATTCCCTCCAAGTTTCATATGATTTCCTCCTCCTCGCCTCCCTCACCATGAGGGGCAACATCAAAGTCACGAGGAATTAGCCTCGCTATCAGGGACATACCTGTGGGTCTCTGTAGACCAACATCTGCAAATTACATGGATTAATGTCAGAACATGCATAACAAAAAAATCATAATACTCAAAATAAAAAATGAGTCTTACCAAGTACTTCATCCCAATCCTCTCCTTCTGGGAGTGGGAGATCTGCATCACCAGTGAAATTTGTGCCAGAGTAGGGCCAATCCTCCACGACAATCAACTGTTGGCAGAGCCACTCAGAGAACTCTGGTCTCCAGGACATCTACTGACCGCACCCTAACCTTGGCATTAGAGCTACCCAACGGGCCATTCATGGCTCCTGTGCTGGTGGTGTTGAAATTATCACCTCTTGGTGCTGAAAGATTGGTAGTCGTTCCAAGATGAACGACACCAGAATGGACTCGTAACCGAACTGCTTCAGCTTGGTTTTCTTGCACTTTTTCAGATGACGCTTCATGTTGATTATCACTACCTCTACCCAATTGTAGAGGGTCAGTGCCATGAAATCTACATCAATAAGTAGCTATGTCTTTATGGAATCGTGTGGCACCTCCGATCCTGCAGCTCGTGTGATGGTGTGCAACACTACCTTTAGTGCCAAATCTGGAATTGTTTGGATGTCCACCTTTCTGCTTCCAGATCATTTCCTTGCCCTTGGGAACACCCTGTCAATAACCATACTCATGTTCTCAATTGAGGAACAGGTGCCAGTCAGGATTGGTACTGCCCCCCTCCACGACAGTCCGGTTATGAAATAAATGTCTGAGAATTCAATCTTGATTTCCTGGTCATGAATAATGAATATTTCCTGATCAACATCCCAGACACTAATCAAATACTGCAACAGCTATGGTTAAGCTCTGAGACATGGTGTCATAAAATTTGTCTTGAGCTTGCAATCTCTGAGAGCTTCCATGCATATTTTATTGCTCATGGCTTCTTCATCTTATTCATTGTGTTCTAGTTATTTCCATTCAATCACCATTTTGTCGTTTCACACCTGCAAAAACATTCATATGACTTTCATTAGCAAAATCCAAAGCTTTTATATCATTAATTTGGACCTCCTTATCTACAGTAACATGCAAAAATTGACTATCGTGTTTGACGTGATTGTTTTGGAAATAGTCGTGCCAATTGGGGTACCCTAGTTCAAATGTTAGGACGATTGGCGTGGGTCTGTGCCCAATACCCGCGCCAACCGCCATGCCCTAGTTTTTGAAAATTCCCCCATAGATTTCCAAATTTGGGTTTGTAGGTAATGAAAGTGTAATCAAAATGTAGGGAAGGATGTTAGCTCTTACCTGGAATTGACGGATTCGAGATTGGTTTGCTGGATTGCCCACTGTCGCCGCCGCAAAATTGCAGTGAAAAAGGGCAACAAATTGCTCATAAGAGGTAAAAGTGAAAACTAATTTATTTTTTACCATATTTGGCATTATATAACTTTTTAGAACCCTAATTAGGTTTCAAAGCGTATTTTTTTATTATTTCACTATGCTATTTCGAGAAATGGGTTTTACGTGTGTCTCTTGTACAACAACAAGTTTTCAATGTAACAATGATGAAGTAACGAGTTGTATTTTATACTTTTTCGAACTCGGTAAAAACAAAAAAAAGTCACTGTTGGAGTCATCTTTCAGATCTTTTCTGACTCTATAAACATGAAAAGATTGCCGAGAATCTTATCATTTTGAACTCATTAAATGGATGTGAAACGATATCTACCCAGTATACGTTTACCCCTTTTTCGGGCTAGGATAGATTATTTATGAAAAAGGAATACCTTAGCCTATCGTGACTAAGAGGTTCTCTCAGACATAGTTTTCTACCTTTTCGGATCTATGAGACTACCTATGAAAAGGGACTACTAGAGTTTTATTTTCCGCTTCTTTTCAAACTCTCTAAACATGGAAAGACGCTGAGTTCTTCCTTTGTCAGACTCATTAAACCCTAAATGACATCCGAAATCGTCACCATGACGTCATTGAATTCCTCTTTCCTAGGGCTCGTAAAATGTACTAGGATGGATTTTTCCGAAGGAAAAACTTATATGAAAAGCATATGTTATCCCCTTCAAGCTTGTTTTCCAAAAATAATTAGGGTACTCACCAGCAATGGTGGGGGAAAATGGAACTAGTTCTCAGTCGTGTCAGCAGTATGTCACTCTTGAACATGACACTCATCTGCATTCGTGTCGAGTTGGGGACATATCATTTCGTAATTTTTTGCCTCAATGGGTTTGGGTAATCTATCTTGACCTCTCATCTACTCTCTGCCATGTCACAATGACCTCAGTTCCCTTGATGTCAAATACTACCAAATCCAGAGTTGTATCATTGATATGTTCAAGAGAAGTTTCCGATTGCAGTTTTTCAACCTCCCTCTAATCCTTTGTTTAGTCTTGATTCACTATCATCATGTTCCTTTATTTCGTGTCTATGATGTGGGAAACATTATGGCACTCCTTCGACTGGGTCACTTCTTGTCGACATTAGCTCATTATCTAGGAAGTTGACCTATAGACTCCCTTCCGGTACCTTGGAGCTTGCATGCCTCAATGGCAAGTTCTTTGCATTCGACGATAGGTCAACATAATTGGCCTTCACTCGAGTGTTTCTACAGGTGTTCAATGCCAGATCACTATTCACATTCCGTGGATTGTACCTATTGTACCTTGAGAACCATTGTCATTATTAGTGGTTTCTCTCATGCCTGTTAACAACTTTCATCATTGGCTGGTAATTAGGTGACTTTCTTGTATGTTCGACTTCAGCGCACATATTCATATGCTTGAAATTGTACTTTTTCAAGTTGAGATGGAGTGAAAGACCTTGGGTTTTATCTGATAGGATCCAGGCTATGGGATATTTTGGTTTATCTTGACTATATGCATGACTCTTTTGATTGGATTGCTATGACCATACCTGAGTCTATTTGTTGATCCTTATTGTTGGATGGTTGTGTCCATACCTCAGATCTTATTTTTTATGTACTCTATTATGGATGGTTGCGCCCATGCCACATGTTCATGTATCAGAGATATCAGTTTTATTTGTACTTTTAGGTCTTTTGACAACGGTGTTTGGTTCGAACGCGTTCTCGTAAATCATTTCACTCCTCCCTATCTCTCAGACCTCATGCTTTAGGGGGCATATGTTACACAACATTTTGTCACAGTCCCTACAATCCCCATCTCGCACATTGGAGGACCATCTCTATGACTTATATGAAGTGTCATGCCTTGAAAAAAGTGTCATTTCATCCCTTTCCATGAGGAGAACATTTCCTCTGTTGAATTTTTCTTGAAAAAACTGTAGAAATTTGATAACTAATATGTTATACGCTGAGATTATCCTGATCACACACTATTTTAACTTCATGCACAATAGAGAATCTCTTCTACCATTGATCATTAATTGCGGAAATAAAAACAATTGCATGCGCACATTAAAACCATAAACAATCACACATATGAACACAATATTTTATGGGAAAGCTTAAAGCTGAAAACCCTCAACTATATATATATTATATGTCATAGAGATTGCACAACTATTATACAAATATCCTCACAAGCTCTCGCACAATCTCCACCCCCACACACTAATAGGTCCCATCTAGCAAATATCATCATATCATGTCCCAATCTCTGCTCCACTCTAGCCTGCCTCTACTACACAATCAAGGTTGAAGAATGGCTCATAAATAACTTCGAACCACCTGTCTTGTACTGCGCAATCCTCATTGGCATCTCCAATCACTGGTTGTTGCAAATCATGCAACAATATAGTCACAACTGATAGTCACACTGCTCTTTCACCTATCTCTTCACTAGTCTCCACTGAAACTGTCCATGCACTGAAGTTAACTGATGTATTCTTTAGTTGATTAATGAGTTTATAATTAGTGAATTAATTAATAATTAACTCACACCACTCTTCACTAGTGTATTAATCAGTTAGACTAAATACAACTAGCTCAACTATGTTTAGATTAGTTAAACTGAACACAACTCCATTAACTCCTCAATCAACTCCACCAAACTCTCTCACATGAGTTCTAACCGAAGTATCCATGCAATAGCTCCACTTAACCCTCAGGAATAGCGTAATTCCTTCTGTCAACTCCTGTGCCACATCTTTTCACTTAACTGAAGTGCTCCAAGAGAATAAGATAATGTTTATAGTCCAAATATTATTAAGAGCTAATAATATTCGACATATCTATTTTTAGACTGGAAATCTAAAAACAGATTCCACCCAATATGTCTAAAAATAGAAGTCCATCTATTTTTTCCGACTTGACCAACCATCCACAAATAGCATCCTGCAACTCATAGAACATGATCCATATGTCTAAAAATAGACATAGTCTAAAAATAGACTTTGTGCCAAAAATAGCCAAAATAGCCTGCAGGCCCACTTAGTGAAGGCGACTCCTTTCCACTAAGCTCATCATCTTGTTGCAATCTCAACACTCCCTCTCAACAAGATATGGATTATCTGCAACCCCTATCCTGCCTCTGTGGTATTCGAATTTTCTCCTGGTGAGCGCCTTCGTCAAGATATCAACATCTTGATCCTCCGTAGGAATGTATGAAAGTAACATGATCTTCCGCTGCACACAATCTCTGATATGATGATACCGGATGTCAATGTGTTTAGATCTATCATGAAATATTGGATTAACCGAGAGTTTGATGCAACTCTGATTATCACAATATATCATAGTAGGATCTAAGTGTGAACCAAAAAACCCGAGCAGGATCTTCCTCATCCATATAGCCTCGCATGCAACCAAAATCGCTGCCATATACTCGGTCTCTGCTGAAATAGTGCCATGGATCTTTGCTTCCCACTATACCAAGAAACTGTTGTTGACCTGATATTGAAAATCCCTCTAGATGTTCTTTTTCTATCTGTTGGGCTCCCTGCCCAATCTACATCCGTGAAGCCACATAGCTTGACCTCATCTGACTATCTGTACCATAATCCATATCCTGATGTGCCTCTAAGATATCTCAATACATGCTTGCCTACCTTCCAAAAGAGCTTGGTAGGCTTAAACATAGCTTGTGAAAGCTAGTTAACAACATAGCATATGTCGGGTCGTGTATTGACCAGATACATAAGCGACCCCACCAACTGTCAATAAACAGTGGCATCCACTACCTCTACCGATTTAGCATCCTCTTTCCTCCATCCACCAGGAAGAGGAGTGTCGATAGGCTTGCATCCATGCATGTTGAACTTCTCCAGTATCTCCCAGGCATACTTGCCTTGAGACACAAACAATCCATCACTACGCTGCCAAATTTCCAATCCTAGGAAATAATGGAGGCCCAAGTCCTTCATCTCAAACTCTTTTGCAAGATCAGCCTTGCATGAGAGTATCAACAGTTCATCACCCGTCAAAATCAAATCATCTACATAAATTACAATGATCAGCAACTTACCCTCCACCACTATCTGGTATAGGTTCGGATCCACCTCACTCTTGGAGAATCCAAGTCTGGTGAAATAACTGTCTATCCATGTGTACCAAGCACGAGGTGCTTGTTTCAACCAATACAACGCTCTCTTGAGCCTGCACACATGTGACTCACTGCTGAAGATCTCGAAACCTTCGGGTTGCTCTATGTACACCTCCTCCTCAATCACTCCATTGAGGAACACAGTCTTCACATCCATCTGATGAATGTGTCACCCCATCTGCACTGAGAGAGCAAGAATTGGCCGTATGGAAGAATACCTTGCGACAGGTGCAAAGGTTTCCTCATAATCAATCCCCTTAATCTGTGAGAAGCCTCGGGCAAAAAATCTTGCCTTGTACTTCTCCACACTCCCGTTAGATACTTGTTTCACTTTGTAGATCCATCTCGAACCCACCACTGATTTCCCTTCCGGCCTTGGGACAATCTCCCATGCACTGTTTCTGACAATCGAATCATACTCTTCCACCATGGCATCTACCCATGCGGGATCCTCCACAGCTTCCTCAAAAGAGGATGGATCTGTCACGATACACTTCCTCATAAGAGCCATGTATCCAGTGTACCGATCAGGTGACTGTCTCTGTTTGAGCTGTGATGTAGGTGCTCCTATAACCTTCTCTGCATCTTGAGCCAGTCGCTCAGCTTCTGTAGTGCGCTTCTGCCCTCTGATGGTTGGTGTTGCATTAGTGGTCTCTTCCACTCCATGAACCTCCTCTTGTGGCTGATCCACATCCTGAGGCTCATCTTTAGCAACTAACAGCTCCTCATCTGCATGCAAGTGTGGCTCCTTCTCAAGCGAACACTTCATGGCTTTCTCCTCATGAAATTTGATATCCCGTCGCACAACAGTCTTGCGACTATCTGGAAAATACACATGATAGTTGTGGGGTGTATCAGTGTACCCCACAACTATCCCAACCTCTGCAGTTGGCTCCAGCTTCTTCTTGGCATCCTTAGTCACATGAATGTAAACAGGTGAACCAAAAATCCTCAAATGGGAAATATCAGGCTTCTTACTAGAAAACGCCTCCTCGGGTGTACTCAACCCAAGTATCCTGTGAGGACACTGGTTTTGCACATAAACTGTAGTATTGCATGCCTCAGCTCACAAGTGTATGGGAAGGCCCTGATCATGCAACATCGGCCATGCAACACCTAGGATCGTTCTATTCTTTCACTCAGCAACCCCATTCTGTTGTGGGTTATGAGGTGCTATGAGGTCTCTTCGAATTCCTTTTGCGCTAAAAAAGTCCTTGAATTCACCACCATTGTCGCTCCTAAGAGCCTTCACCTTCTTCCCTGATTATTTCTCAACCAGTGCCTTGAACTCACAGAACTTTGAGTATGTCTCACTCTTCTTCTGCATGAAGAAGATATAGCACTTCCGAGAAAAATCATCAACAAATATCACATAGTACCTGTGTTTTGTTGTCGAAGCTACTGAGAAAGGTCCACACAGGTCTGTGTGAATTCTCTCAAGGATCATCGTGGTGCAACTATCCTTCTCCTGAGAGGTGGCTTTCACAAATTTTCCCAAGGTACATCCCTTGCACTGATCTGACTGCACAAGAGTACCCTTAGGAAGCCCAGTAGAAATCTGCTTCAGTATCTTCAAAGCTCCATGGTGAAGGTGGCCCAATCTCCTGTGCCATAGCTCACCATCATCCTGGCTCACCACTCCTTCTGCCTTGCCTGCCATTGTTTCGCAGCTATCTACCTGAAATTGATAAAGGTTCTTAACTCAAACCCCTATCCTTCGAGTTTCACCAGTTGCCTTACTGCGAAGGAAAGCCTTTCCCTCACTAAAGACAAAATCATATCCCTTGTCTTCTAACATGGCCACCGAGATTAGATTCTTATTCAATCTTGGAACATGCATCACTTCCCTGAATACAAAAGGTTTACCAGAATCCCTCTCAAAGGAAATGGTACCGATACCAGTCGCACTGTATCTACCATCATCGCCCAACTCAATGTGCACTCCAAGATCTTTCTCATCCAGATCAGTAAACAAATCTCTGTCTTCGGTCATATGAAAAGACGCATCACTATCAAGAAACCACACTGAACCCATCATACTTGAGACTGAGCTTGCGATCAATAAAAAATGCAGCTCAAAATGCAAGGCTAAGGGCTCTCTAGTTGCAGATCCAGTATCCTGCTTATTTTTCTTCTTCCGTGGACAATTAGTGGCGTAATGTCCGTGTTGGTGACAGTGAAAGCACTTCACCTTGGACATGTCCTGCTTCTTGCCTTTCGCATCGGATTGAGAAGCATTATTCTTGCTCTTCCCCTTCCTTGCTTTGGCAGCCAAAGCACAATTTTCTTCATATGAGTTATTTGATGAAGATCTGTCCCTTGTACTTCGCCTTATCTCCTCTTGCACAAGATCCGACCAAAGTCGCTCCCATCCTGGCAATTTCTCTCGACCATTGATAGAGTCCTGATAGGAATGCCAAATCTTTGGAAGCCCAAGGAGAGCCAAGCTCACCAATTCCTCGTCATCTACAGTCACCCCCACACTTCCCAACTCATCCCTGCATTGGATGAAATTCGTGAGGTACTTGGGCATACTGTCGCCTTTCTCCATTTTTATGTTCCTAAGTTTATCCTTGAGCGCCAACTTCCTCTGGTCGCTCTTGCTTTGGAATAAATCTGTCAAATATTTCCACATCAAGAATGGAGAAGCTTTACCATGAAGTCTGGACACTATGTGATCCTTCACACCCTCCAATAGAATCCTTCGACATTTCGCTGTCTTCTTTTGCCATGCATCAAGTGCGGCAGCATCACTAGAAGCATGTTTTGGAATTTCTGCATCTATGAACTCCTTCAACCCATTGTCATCCAGCACTACCTCCATCCTGTCCTTCCATGCAATATAATTTGAGCTTCCCTCAAGGGCATACTCCAATCGCAATCCGTTGAAAGACATCTCAACTTCAACACCAAGAAAACACTGCTGCAAATTCGAATTCCACCAGCACAAAACTCAACCGCTTCAATGTTTTGCAATTGCTCCAATGATCAATATCGCTTTGATACCATGTAGAAATTCGATAATTGATATGTTATACACCGATATTCTCCTAATCACACATTATTTTAACTTCATGCACAATACAAAATCTCTTCTACCATTGATCATTAATTGCAGAAATAAAAAAAATCGCATGCGCGCATTAAAACCATAAACAATCAGACATATGAAAACAATATTTTATGGGAAAGCTTAAAGCTGAAAACCCCCAACTATCTGTATATTATATGTCACAGAGATCATGTAACAATAATTATACAAAGCTCCTCAGAAGATCTTAGTACAATCTCCAATTGCTACACACTAATCAGGTCTGATCTAGCAAATCTCATGCTCCAATCTCTGCCACCTGCTAGCCTGCCTCTACTGCGCAATCACGGCTGAAGAATGACTCTGAATGAACTAAAATTGGTCCAGCCTTTCTCACACAATCCTCATTGGAATCTCCAATCACTGGTTGTTGCAAATCATGCAACAATATAGTCACAACTGATAGTCACACTGCTCTTTCACCTACCTCTTCACTGGTCTCCACTGAAACTGTCCATGCACTGTAGTTAACTTATGTATTCTTTAGTTGATGAATGAGTTAATAATTAGTGAATTAATTAATAATTAATTCACACCACTCTCACTAATGTATCAATCAGTTAGACTAGATACAACTAGCTCAACTATGTTTAACTCAGTTAAACTGAACACAACTCCATCAACTACTTCAATAACTCCACCAAACTCTGTTACATGAGTTCTAACTGAAGTATCCATGCAATAGCTCCACTTAACCCTCAGGAATAGTGTAATTCCTTCTGTCAGCTCTTGTGCCACATCTGTGCACTTAACTGAAGTGCTCCAAGAGAATAATATAATGTTTATAGTCCAAATATTATTAAGAGCTAATAATATTCGACATATCTATTTTTAGACTGGCAATATAAAAATAGATTTTGCCCAATATGTCTAAAAATAGAAGTCCATCTATTTTTTCCAAATTTACCAACCATCCACAAATAGCATCATGCAACTCATAGAATATGATCGACATGTCTAAAAATAGACATAGTCTAAAAATAGACTGTGCGCCAAAAATAGCCTGCAGGCCCACTTAGTGAAGGCGACTTCTTTCCACTAAGCTCATCATCTTGTTGCAATCTCAACACAGACCATAAAAAACACATACTTTTGGGTTGGCACTGACAGGCCATTATGACCTCGCACCAATAAAGGTATTTAACACTGGGCCTCGTGCCTATTGGTGCTCTGTCCTAGTGATCTGCTCGCACCGTGCTGTTTTTGGAAAGTTTTTTAAATATAGAAGTGAAGTTTCCAAGCTAACTACTTCGTGAGCAATTCAACTTGGGTTGTTCGACTGCATAACCATGAGAACCTTCCTTTGGCTTCTTGTTTCCTCTCTTTGGGGAAACCCTCCAAAGGATAAGGCCTCCCTTCCACCATTTGAGGGATCCCAACCTCCTCCTCTCCTTCTATAAATACACCTATCTCACATAGATGCAGCTAGCTGAATAGGAATTTTTGAACATTTTGTTGAAATAGTCTGATATAGCTGTTGTGATATAGAGCAGAGAGAGAGAGAGCTTAGTCTTTTGCCTTGTCACGTCCAAATTCCCGACGAATTCTCAAGATGTGCTTCAACTAGACCCGCTGAAGGAGACTACGATGTCAAGGCTCTGGTTGTAATCTCTTTCCTTCTCTTAATATATGCATGTTTGATGTTTTGGTTCCCGTCTTGTGTTGATGTGGTTTATCTTACACAATATTTTTAATATTCCTTGATTGATTATCTAGTTATGAATGCAATTATGTTATGTATGCTGCTTTTTTCCTTTGATTTTTGTGCAGGCAATCGAGTACCATTGCTGAAGGATCGTGACATGTCAAGACAAGGATCAAGAGACCTCTTTTGCAACTACAACAACCGTGTTGGATCACAGGTAGGACAATCTATCCCAACTCGTTTCATTCGTTAGTTAGGAACTGACACATTTGCATGTCCTCTTGCTGCTAGACCCGCCCTAGGGCTAGAGGGATTTCCTCTGTCTACAGAGGGGATTTACCTACACAACAACAGTGAAATGGGTTCTCAAATATTTGAGAGGTACCGCAAATCAATCAGTATGCTTTGGTGGTTCAAACATTTCTCTACAGGGATATGTTGATGCAGATGTGGTAGGTGATAGAGATAACAAGAGGATCACTACAGGGTATGTTTTTATTGTAGGTGGAACAAATTTCAGTTGCATTTAAAAAATTCAAGGTGTTGTTGCACTTTCAACAACAGAAGCAGAGTATGTTGTTGCTACAGAGGCTAGTAAAGAAATGATTTGGTTACAAAGTTTTATGGATGAATTGGGTGAGAAGCAGGACATGGGAAGGTTATACAGTGATAGCCAGAGTGCCATTCATATTGAAAATAACTCAACATTTAATTGCAAGACTAAACACATACAGCTCAAGTACCATTTCATATAATCAGTGTTGCAAGATGGATAGTTGAAGCTAGAAAAGACACACACTAGCCAGAATCCTGCAGATATGTTAACAAAAATTGTAACCAGGGAAAAACTGAGATTATGCTAAAATTCAATTGGTATTCAAGTATGATGATGAAGATGAGAAATATCCAGGTCCAAAGTGGAGTCATTTTCTAGCAAATGAAGTAGGAGTGTAGTTGCTACAATCAGTATCCAAATGGGATATTGTTGGGTGTGGAGCCTGATTATCTTCTTTATGTATCACCGCATTGGACCCCTGTCCTTAACAGGGCGACAACACCGCCTGTTGTTTAATCATCGTTAAGGGGGTTCGGGGGGGGGGGCGACAATTTTATAAGGCCCCCCTAGCGGGGGGTTTCGAGGGTAGCGCCCCAAAAGCTTAAAAAAAATATAAAATTTCCTTGGAAAATATTGTAATTCCGTAGTAAATCTGGGCCGTTCATTAGGCAAATTATTTGATGGTAGAATTTATGTTTAATTTAGGGTTTTTTTCCCTAGAAGGAAACCCCCTCTATTGTATGATGGTGTTGTATTGTGGTTGAGTATTGGGTGTATACTCTGAGTGAGAAATAGCAAGGGGGACTACGTGAGAGAGTAGAGGATATTACATTGGATCTGTTTTATGTTGTGCCTCTTCATTGTTTTGGATAATATAAAGGAAGTATTGGTTGTTACCGTGGATGTAGCCCAAATTGGGTGAACCACATATCTATGTGTCTCTCCTGTTTTATATTTTATTTCTGTGTTTGTGTTTCTGCATATTTTATGTGTTCCATTTCTATGTAATATATAATTTTCTAACATAGAAAAGGATTGTTATATTACAATACATTACTACAGAGGAGAAAGATGCAGACATCTTGAAAAAGGCTTTGTTAAGAGGAAAGTTCAAGTTCCACAGGAGCAGGATTGGGGTTGTCCATACCCTTTTATTGCTAAGAAGGAGTGTTAAATTGTAGCAAGAAAGGCTTCATTTGACTTTTGCCTTAGTCAAATGAAGATATTCAAATTTCCACTTTAGCAGGCTCAGTTGCCATGAAGTTAGCGAGAGTGACATGGCCAAATTAATCAGTTAAGTTAGTCAATTCGATTTTGGGGACTATAAGTAGAGTTGTGTGCGAGTTGGTGGCTAAATCTATCCGTCTAGAGGTGTTAAATTTAGTGAAAGTCATATATATGAGATATAGTCTAGAATAAAGTTAGTATGATTTCAATTAAGTAGTTGTAATTGTTGTAAACTCAACTAAATCTTAGTTAACTAGCCAATTTACTAAAAATAACCCTAGTCATGCATGCAATTTGAATTTCCTAGTGAAGTTAGAGGAAAAAGGCATATTGTGATCATTATTTTGTACTAGTGAGTGTATAGAGTTTGCATTGAGCAGGTGAGAAAATTCTCTTGGGATTTTCGCAAGAAAATAAGATCTTCTCTATTCTTTAGGAGCATGAATTGTGCAAATAAATAGGAGGAAGTAGGGGGGCTATTTTGGCTATATATTAGCCATAGCAGACTCATGATGAGGAGATAAATATTATAGTGCAGAGGGATCTTCACGAATTGAAGTTGTCATTGTAATATATCATTGTTCTCATATGATATAATACAAATAGAGGAGGGGTTTTTCCCAGTTGGTTTCCCTAGTAGAAATCGTGTTCATTTTGATTGAATGATTACATGTGTTTCTATTACCAGTTTTACTTCCATAAAATTTGGTAGAAGAAATTTTTGTTTATTGACTCCAGTCTGATTTCATTAGCAACTAAAAATTTCGAGTTATTTCTACACTTTGGTTCGACGATGGCTAGCTTAAAATCTAATCTAGTACTTTAGACCCAAAGAAGGAACCGGTGGATGAATTTAGGGTTTGGGAAACAATGCATTGTTTTCTCCTTCATTTTTTGAGTCGAGAAAGCTTCATTGGCATTTTAACAAATTGTGTTCCTTTGTCAGAGTAGAGGAGTGATAATAGGTCAAAGAGTATCATCAAGTAGATGTAAATCTAAAGAATGGATTGGTAGTAGAAGTGAATCTCATTATGGATGGGAGGGTGTGGACTTAGAGGGTTGATTATTCGAAATTTCCATTCAGGTGTCATTCTTTCCATGAAGAAATGAGTCTAATAAAGTATTTCACCAATTAAGGTCCCCTAGGGCATGCTCAAAATTCTTCAAGGTCTTAAAAGAAATCAGTGGTCAATGTTATGCGAGAAGCCAACTTGGAGATTGGCTTAGAGGCCATATCTCTCTCAGTAGTTGGGTTTTAATTAAGTGTTCCTTCTTACAGTAAGTCCTCTTCCCATCCTTGTTCCTTTGAATTTCATTCCATGCACCTTGTTAGTCTCTGTCAATTTTCCAGTCATCGGTGATCAAATGTGCTCTTACCAAATGTGTTGATTGAGTCCTTTTGAAAATTTTTGTAGCTTAAACCAAGGTTTCAATAAAAGATTTGGTTATTAGTTAGTATTTCTAGGTTTTGAACTAAATCCTATACAAAATTTCCATTTTTTGGTCACTATTATCCTACATTTATATGTGGCATCCCTCTAAAGTGTTATGGTCCTCTCAGTGTCAGTATCATGGTTGTCATTCAATTCATTGTTCATACATTAGGTCACTATGGTTTCACTCATTTCCTAAATATTCAGTTTCCCCACACTCTAATACACTCCCTCAAACCCTTACACTCTCTCACAATCTATCCCTAAGCTTCTACACTTAGACCCTAGTCCCTACACCATCATCACTATCCTACATTGCATTTTTGGACAATTTAGGGTTTGGGAGTGTGTTTTAATTCCATACACTTATTCCTATACCATTTTCATCATTTTCCACCCCCTTAAGCCTCCTAACACCCTCACCTACACTCCATATACCTCCCCTAACCTTTTACCATGCCCATTCCTCTCATTTCCTCACTTTCCCACAAACCCTAGCCTATTGCTACACTTTTGACACTTAATTAGGTTAGGGTTGTGTTTTTCCCTTTTGAATGCCTACCCCTCACTCATTTCCTAAAATTATACTTCCATACACTCCCTAACATCTATCCCTACCCCTCAAAATTTTCCCAATAATTTTTAAGCCTTCTAACCCCTTCATCTCCCTCCATTCCTAAAACTGCCCCAAAATCCCCTGTTCTCCCAAGAGAAAACCCCAATTCTTCCTCCTAGTAAGATAGGATTTCACCATGGAAGCAGAGGCCACATACACTGACAATAAAAAATACAAAAATTTAGGACATGCCTCAGGATTTGAGCCATATAACATCAAATATATCAATGCCTCAAAAACTCATCAAGAGGTCATTTGCTGCACATAGGGACAATTATGCTTTAAAGTATATTTATGACCAAATTGAGATTAATTTTACAAAAATGAAAGAGGTTTTTGTCAATGATAGAACAAGGAACAAATAATTCCTTATATTTATACACAGGTGTTATTATTTGGGGGAAATTCCCAAAACATAGTTGCTACAGAAGAGTTGTTGTACTTTTGGAGTACTCTTGGGAAAATTCATTTTTATCTATCATAGGGTATCCAAATGACTTTCTTAATGAGTCAAATGAAAAATAGATAGATTTTTATTCCCAATGAGCTATCATGAGCTCAATTTTGAGGTCACAAAGGCCTCCAAAAGTGACCTTCCACTTCACGAAGTGCTTTTCTTATGGACATGCTACGCTTTTTGACTAGTCTTGGGAGAATTGATTTTTTAGGGGATATAATTGAGCATTTTCAATGATTGAGTGGTCCATTGTGTATCAGACAGATAGATATTTCCAATGAGCTATCATGAGCTCAGTTTTGAGTTTCATAAGGCCTCCAAAAGTGGTATGCAATCTCACGCTGCACTTTTTGACTAGTTTTGGAAAAAGTTGTTTTTCAGAGGCTTAACTCCATCATTTTCAGTGCTTAAGGAAAGTTTGGAAAAATAGATAGGAATAAATTTCCAATGAGCTATCTGGAGATCAATTTTGACTTCATAAAGGAAGTCAAAATCAGCTTGAAGGACATGTTGCTCTTTTTCCAGATTGCCTGTCATCTTCAGAAATTCAAGTTTTTCTCAGTTGGTTGATGAATTTCATAAAATTGTACTGATGAAAATGTGTAAATAAAATGTAATTACGTCTATTATAGTTACTATAGGTAGATACATCAAGTAAAATTGTATTTTTTGGTCAAGTGAATTAGTTTCATCAAGATAGGGAGAGTTTGTTGACCTCCCTAGTCATTAGGATTCTAGATGAGGATTTTGGGGAACAACTCCTGGATTCGACCCCTGAGAGTGGGGATAAGTGTTTTTTGGTCTATATATTTCATTTTATTTTCAATTTGAATGGTTGTATGCTGTGTAATTAGTCTTTAAACACTAATGTATTCAGTCATTTTTGGCAGGAACTAATAGACAAAGTTTGCAGCTATTGTGGTGGGATTCTTGTGGTATGTGTTTTAACATTGTTTCCTCTTATTTTTCATATGTTTGAATGTATTATGCCTTAAATATTCATTTAAATATCTTACTGTGATCAATTTCTAGGTTGATAATCAAAATTCATTATTTTGATGCTTTGTTTTGGAGAAATTATCATAGTTATGTTTCAATTTATTCTGATATAAAAGAATTCATGTTTTCCATGCTCTTTTTGAAAACCTAGCAGCCTCTCACACTCACCAAGATACATTTAAGTTATAAATTGTGTGCCTACCTTGCCCCATCACATCTCTGCAAGTCTTATTTTCAGTGCCCTAACCTAGTCTTTCCTAGACCTAATTCACCATCCAACACTCAAAATCAATAAATCAAAACCCTAGAGCCTACTATACCTAGCATAAAATATTCATTATCTAGTCAATTTGGCTGTGATATCATAGAGATATCCCTCTCCTGCCTAGTAGGGCTAGCTATTAGGTCAAAGCAATATGTGGTTACCTTTGTTGGTATCCTTCTCAGCCTTCGGAGATCCGATAGAATGAAAACATCTTGGCGACCATACTGGGGAGTGAGGTGACAAATCTTCCCTGGGAAAGAGCGATAAGGATTAGATATGATTACTGATGGTGAATAGTGATCATACAAAATAAGGCTAAATCATTCACCCGACGACTCCATTTTTTAGACAATCCAGAGTTCGAAGCATTGATGGTGACTCCAATGGATAAATGAAGGACTCAGATGCTTCTGCTATTATTTCAAGGTATGCATGTGTAGATTTTTCAAATCTTCCTGGTTTTCCAAATCCATTACCAAAATATGCATAAATTTTGAGCAATGGTCCTAAATTTAACGAAGAATATCTGGCACTGACTCTTAAACATGTAGAAAATTTCAATAAATTTGTGCAACTTCTTAAAGTCAAAAAAGAAGATGTTTTCATCAGAGTGTTACATGATTCATTTCAAGGAAAATGTAGACAATGGATTGAAAATTTTCCTGTCAAATCTATTAAGTCATTTTCATATTTTTCGCTTATCTTCCTAGAAACATGGATGGAGAAGGAATAATTTTAAGCAGAGTCAGTTTTCATTCAAGAATTTAGAGTATGGGAAGATATGCACATAGATGATGAGGTAAATGAGAATTTTTCTTCATTCCTTTCTTCTTATTTGAAGTCCTATTTCTCCCCATGTCTCGACACCTCCATCCCCTTATCATAAGTTTAATTTCATTCCTCCTTCCCAATTTTATCAAAATTTGAGAAAAAATGCTTTATGTTGCATCTTAGGAAAATTCCCAAAGATATTCCCTCATCTAGTAGCGAACTTGCCCTAGATGCTCCTTTGCCAATTTTTTTGGGAAGGAAATCTAATTTGCATAAGGCGTAAGATAAAGTGATGTTAGGGATTAACAAAGGTAATAAAGCCTCCATAACTAGGGCCCTTAGAGAAAATGTTTCCCTCTCCAAGGATTCTCCATGATAATCCTCTCATTCATTGTGAGGGGCATAACGGGCGCCCATAAAAAAAAAAATCCCTCAAGTGACTGTTATCTATCTATAAATAAAATGTTCTTATGATACAAGAAACCATATGTGTTGGCTTCAAATCCCATAAGTTTCTTGAAAGTCTGCAAAAGTACTAGTATTACATCTGCTAGGACTTTAAAGGCTTTTAAGGGGGCATGGTTAATTACTAACTAGATTAAGGATTATAAGTCCCTAGCCACTTCTCTTTACCCTTATGCAATTATGATGAAATTGATGTTCAAATATCAAGTGATTCTTGTTTCATTACTAAATGTATATGGTCCTTATATTGTTCATGAACCATATTTAGAAGGATTGACAACTGTAAGAGCATTTAATGACCATCACATTTTTTTCAATAGAGATCTAAACTTCACTTTGGGGCTTTGGGAGGTATGATGGCCTAGTTCACACCTAAACCCATTACCTGGTTTCTTCTCTATTTTCATTATCAATAATCATCTATTTTGGAGCTAACTAAGATCACTCCAACCTGGTCAAATGTCACTCTGACGGAAATGGGGTATCTAAGTAGTTGGATTTTTTTTTTAATCACTTATGGCTTCTGGTATTTATTCAAATATATGGTGTGAACTAGAGGAGTCTCTAATCATCATCCTATTTTGTTACAGGTATCTACTATGGACAGTCCAAAATATATTCCTTTATTTTTTCCCTCTTGGTTAGAGGAAGGGGAGTATCGCTCATTGGTGGCAGGGAAATGGCATCCTCTTATGCCCTTATCCTCCTCATCCTATGTGTAGTAATTTTGAAATTAAATTGGAAGCCTCTTAGGACTTGTCCAAGGATTTTATTCAGAGAAAAATGATGAGGCTGGTAGAGGTAGAGGATAGGATATAAGAGGTCTACTCCACAGTGGACCCAAATGACATATTGTGAGAAATTAGAGATGTTGAAAACACTTGAATCTAAAAGGCATGATCTATTGTTGGAGGAGGAGGAGAGGTGGAGACTAAAAATTATAAGGGTCATCTAGTTGTCCTTAGGGGTTAAAAATACAAGGTTTTTCTACCACTATGAAAATGGAAAAAATTATGTTAATACCATATGGTGTGTCTTGGAACCAAATGGTGCCCCCCTGTACTCTTTCAAGGATAAAGTAGAGGAGGGGGTTATACACTTTGTGTTGGGGTTCCCATGTTTTGGCCAGATTGGCAAGACCAAAAGATGAGACAACATCATGACCACTTTGGGGCCCTAGGATCTAACCCTCCTGGACTCGGAGAGGGATCTCTCCCATAAAACAAAGAATTGTATATCTTTGAAGCTCAAATGAGATGTTAGGCTAGTTATTAAGCACAAAGGGGGTTTAAAATGATTTGGTTGGTGAGTTTCTGGGTTGGTCATGAGATCATAGACTGAGAAAGTAATGGGAGAAAGGAACAAAACAACAGGATGTTCAGCAAAGAGGATAGGTCAAGAAAGTGCCATCCATTGGGCTATGGAGTCGTGAAAGGAAATTACATGCAACAACTAACCAAGGCTTTCAGAGGGCAAGTCATCTACACTAAAGGATATTTTCAGATAAATGGTGGGATGGAACATTAAGGATTGAAAGTGAAAGAAGGAAAACAACCCAATTTCTGTCTATAGATCAGGTCAGAGGTCATTTAACTCCAGACCTGCTTGGACATACTCAAAGGAAGCTTTCAAAGGGGGGGAAAAGGGGCAGCTTATAGATCGGACCAGAGGTCATTTAAATCCAGGTCAGATTTAGCATGCTCCAAGGGAAAACAGAGATACGTTTAACAGAGCTAGGGTCTATAGATCAGAGGACTTTGAAACTTCAATGCTTTGACACCAGCAAGAGATCTTAGAAAGGCCAGCTGGTCACACAAGGATCCTAGTGGAAAAGGCTAACTCTAATCCCCAGTGTTCCCAAATCTTCTAGCTTAAACCCAACAAGAACAACTAAAGACAGATTTCATTAATTCATACATCAGCTAGTAGGCAATGACATCCACTACACTGGTTAAAATATTTTGAAATCAATCTTTAGATAATACATACAGTAGAAAACATTTAAGGCAAGGAGAGCAGAGAAATAGGGTACCTAACAAGGGTAAATCCTATGCCATATTTCTGATGTGAGCCGAGAAGAAAATGAAACAGTATGAAAATGTAATAAACAGTGTCAGAGAAAACATCACCAATAGTAATAGACCAGGATCCAAAGAAATATTCTTGATTAATTGATGCAAAACCAGTAACATACACTGAGCTTAATGGCTGTTACAATCCAAACCTCTCCTCCTAGCCTACTACATAACAACTACTTTGCTAATCCCTCCCAAGACTGTTCTAATAGTCAAAATGAATCCCTCTAATAGCAATCAACAACAACCGAACAACAACCCTTTACAATAAGTTTTTTAGGATTCTTATAGCTCGAGTGGAGCAGAGAAGGTAGGTGAGGAACTAAATGTAGCATTAAAACTCAAAAGAGGGAGAGGGTCGAAGCCTCGTTCTGTTTTAAATTCTGAGCATTTATCTCTGGTACTCTTTGGATGAGAAGAATGGTCTTCGTCAGGCTGTAATTTACTTCCAGGTATGTCTCTGATGTACTCGCTGCAGTGTTCTAGTGAATTGCACAAAAAGGCAGAATAATGATGCTAGGGTTTGCCATATTTCATAACTAATGCGCTGGTAGCATAGGACTATTGTCAGGGTTGGAAAATCTCTCTAGAACATGGCATAGGATGAGAACTATATGGGCGCATCGTCCTTTATGGAAAGAACCTTCTGCTGTTGTGAAAACCCTTTAGTATTATTTTCTGTGCCTTGGACCTTCTGATCAATCCTCGGGGTCTTCGAACTGGTACCTTTGCCTTCTAAATCCCTGAAAAAAGGCTCAAAAATCTTCAATTACGTGCCTTGAACTTTCTGTTGTTCCACTGGTACTCTCTTTCTACAAAGTCTGCGTTTAAATGGCTGTGGAAGGTATGACATAGTTTTAGCTGTGTTCTTTGAATGCACATCCTATCATGGCTCCTTCCTAGGATTTCTTCATAAATTAAACCCCTGAAAATGGTCCTTTCTTGCGCTTTGTGCCACTGTAACAGTGACTATGAGCCACGGTGGTTTTCACCACTCGAATACCTGCAAAACACGCAAAACTTGTCAATAATTCATGCACGGGGTGGGTGAATGCAGTGGGACGATGAGGATGGTCATGCAAACTGGTAAAAAGGTGGAAGAGCGCAAGGTGACGGCAAAAACGCAGTGGGAGGCTTGCAGAATGGTGGCGCAACATTTTAACATAAAATATTAAAACCTAACCTTTGAACGCATATATGTACATGGACGGGTGAGAAATATGATGAAACACGTGGAATGGGTGACGTGGCGAGAGAGGTCAACGGCGAGACATGCAATCAAATTTGGACCGTCTGATATCGAGAGGAGATCGACAGCTGAAACTACAGCGGAGGGCAATGGATGGTGGGCCATGGGTACGGATGCCTTGGGTTATCCCCTGTGCAACTTCGTGGAGTGATCACCGTTGGATCGGCAACTCTGGATTAGACGGTGCACGTGCATATCATGCTGGGTTAAATTCCGAACGATAACGTGTGATGGGGGGGCAGTTTTGAAATAGTGACGGAGCCACGTGTCGGGCGGTAAGTGGAATCGCTCCGAAAATAAAAATACCGCCCACCTCCCAACGACAGTGCGATAGATACCAGTGGTTTTCAGATATGCGCGGCTGCGGGGACCACCAGGCGAGATGTACCACGGACCTTTGATCCACGGGTAAATGAACGGTGGAGATGCAATGAACGGTGAAAGGTGGTGGGTGATGGGCGCTATGGGGAAAGCGACGACCGTCCGATTTATATAGATCGATGGTTCAAAATGCGCCCGATACATATTTGCACTAAGCACTTTTTCGGGCTAGCACGTGGTTTCGGCGCCCGAGTCACGTGGTGGAGAAGGTTAGGGGGCTAGCCGAAAGGTGCTAAACCCATAGACATGAAAAATATGATTATTTGGCCCAGTTTTAGTGCATTTTCAAGACAACATAGGGTAATAATAGGGGAAAGAAGGGGAAATTAAACCACACCAGGGATGTGTGTGTGGTTTAGAGGGGATTTTTGGGAAAGTTTAGAAGGATTAGGGGGGGGGATCTGGGGGTAAAAAGGGGAATTTGGAAAAAGGGAAAAAGGGTTGAAATGGGACATTTTGCAGGGATACAAGGGGAAAATTAAAGCCTTCTGGAGCACAATTTTTGTAATCAGAGAGGCTTAATAATGGGAATCAACAGAGGGAATTTATCAAGGGGAAGGGCATAGGATACTTCAAGGATGATGATTTTTCAGAGGAAATGCATTCCTTGAAGGCTTAGAAACATTTTAGCCCCCTGTTTGCTTGTCAAAAAATTATAGGGGGGCTAACAGTGGCTCCACATGGGGATGGATTCTTCTTGAAGGAGTCAAGAATTCAGAGAATAGATCTTTGGAGTAGGCCGGATGCCTGGTACCTTGAGCCATATTTCTTCTTTGATTTTCAGCTGCCACAATTGTGAAGACATCAATCAATAGAAACATTCTCAAACAATCTACCTACCTAGACTACAATCCTAACATTTTTCTTTTAGGGTGCATTTGGACTAGTAGACCCTTTACATAATTTATTTTATAAACATAAAATAAACCTATTCTAAATCTACCCTTATCACTCCATGAGACCAAATTAGATTTTTGGTCTCATATGTTTCTCTACCTAATCTAATATCTGCTGGGATTAGACTTTCCAGCAGATTTCTTCTCTACATTCTACAACAGAAATTGAAAACAGTCAAGCCAGGATTAGACTGTCTTACTTGCTGGACTTTGCAGAAATTAAAAACAACTAACTACATGAACACAGACTGAGCTTTATTGATATTTTCCTACCTACCCTACTCTAACTAGAATATTCACAGTCTAGCTTACAAAAATTGTCTTCCAATGCAACCAGTCCATCAAATGATCCCATGACTAGTCTCTCTTGCTCAACTCCTTGAGCAGGTTGGATAGGCAGGGCAGCTCCCACTCTTCTTGTTCCATAATAGTAGCTTTGAAATATTTTATTTATGTTTGCAACATGCTGCTAAAAAAGACCATTGATCCTTCTTCAAATGTGTACTGCAGGAAATGAACATAAGGATCATGAAATGATACCTGGTTATGAGTATCTGGCAGGCAGGCTTCAACCAGGATTTTCTCTTCTTCCACTGGATCAAGAATAAGACTCTCTTGAGAAAGAGAATCTCCCTCATCTTCTTCATTTTATGAACTGGAAGAATCATCATATATGGCAGTGCTGTCCTCTTGGAGATCTGATATATTATGCTCTAATGTGCTGAGCTCTCTGAACAGATCTATGTATTCTTGAGCAGGGGTATGTTCCATTTCTTCCTCCTTTTCAAGAGAAGGCCCGTTATTTTCATCTTGCTCAAGAATGTCTTCTTTGCTTTCCTCCTCATTTTATGAAAGTAAAAACTGCTGGTTACCAGTCTCACTGATGATCTGTGGTAAAGCAGAATGAAGATTCAAGGAATCTTCATCTCCTATTATACTATCGTAGCTCTCCCCATCAGTGTCATAAATAGCCTGCATTGGCTCATTACTTTCTAGAAGTAAAGGGAATTGATTCTCCTCCCATAAATATACTAATGATGACCCTGCAAGATCATCTTCTGTTTGGAGAACATCATCATCAGATAGATCAAAAATAGGAGAATCATGAATATAATTAATGCTACCAACCAAACATACTGGATTATTAGCAAATTTTTCTTCACTCTGATCCGCAGAGGAGCTTTCTGGATCTTTACAATCAAACTCATAAGATGAATGGGAAAGAGTGTGTGTTCCATAGATGATTTCTGAGGTGGAATACTGATTTAGTATCTGATCAATCTCTTCTTTTGTCAAAGGAGAATATTTTTTTGTGTTCCTTTGTGCAGAAGTGTAGCAGCTCTCTATTTCTTGTACTAGCTGATTTGGAGGCAGGATGTCTTCTTGAACCTCTTCTAGAATATCTTCAATTATGCTTGTAGGGAAATCTTGAGGATCTTCTGATGCTTCTTCATCTCTCTCTGATTCAAGAAAATCCTCATGAACCTGATGATGCTCAGTTAGACTATAAGGCTCATGAGTGGTTTCTTCTTCCACATCAGATTCTGCATCTTTTATGTGGTCTCTTGTTTCCTCAAAGAAAAATTCCCTATTAGCTTTTGCTATTAGGTCCTGATATTCTCTGGTCAGCGTAACACAAGACACAGGTAAGCAATAAAGAAGTTCCTGATGCCTTTCCTCCTCATCTTCAATGGATCCTTGAGCATCATACATGTCTTGCTCATCTTCTAGATCTTGAGTTTGTTCTTGTTCTGGAAGAGGTATGGGCTGTTCTAAATAATCATCATTTGCATTCAGATAAGCCATATACATCTCCAGCACTTTACCAAACGTTTCTGCTATTTCATTGAGTTGGTCATACAAAGCATCATACCTTGTATCCCTATCCATGTCTGGATCCATGTTTCTGTAAAGATAGTCACTGCATCTTCTCAACCAGTTCAGAGTCTTCTACCAGTGGATTCATTTGGTCTTTTGGGAGTTATGGAGTGTGGAGTTGCTAGGTGGATGTATATGAATGCTTGAAGCAGGATGCAGTCCACCATCAGCAATTGAATGCCAATCTAACCAGATATCTTGGGTCTTTGAGTGCTTAAGAGTGTGTAAGATAAATGCACTCAATTCCCCAGCAGAGTCGCGATTATGTTGGGGTTCCCATGTTTTGGCCAGATTGGCAAGACCAAAAGATGAGACAACATCATAACCACTTTGGGGCCCTAGGATCTAGCCCTCCTTGACCCAGAGAGGGATCTCTCTAATAAAAAAAAGAATGGTATATCTTTGAAGCTCAAATGAGATGTTAGGCTAGTTATGAAGCACAAAGGGGGTTTAAAATGATTTTTTTGGTGAGTTGTTGGGTTGGTCATGAGATCATAGACTGAGAAAGTAATGGGAGAAAGGAACAAAACAACGGGATGTTCAGCAAAGAGGATAGGTCAAGAAAGTGCCATCCATTGGGCTATGGAGCCATGAAAGGGAATTACATGCAACAACTAGCCAAGGCTTTCAGAGGGAAATTTATCTACACTAAAGGATATTTTTAGATATATGGTGGGATGGAACATTAAGGATTGAAAGTGAAAGAAGGAAAACAACCCAATTTCTGTCTATAGATCAGGTCAGAGGTCATTTAACTCCAGACTTGCTTGGACATACTCAAAGGCAACTTTCAAAGGGGGGACAAAGGGGCAGCTTATAGATCGGACCAGAGGTCATTTAACTCCAGGTCAGCTTTAGCATGCTCTAAGGGAAAACAGAGATAAGTTTAACAGAGCTAGGGTTTATAGATCAGAGAAGGAATTTGAACCTTCAATGCTTTGACACCAGTAAGAGATCTTAGAAAGGCCAGCTGGTTGCACAAGGATCCTAGTGGACAGGGCTAACTCTAATCCCCAGTGTTCCCAAATCTTCCAGCTTAAACCCAACAAGAACAACTAAAGACAGATTTCATAAATTCATACATCAGCTAGCAAGCAATGACATCCACTACACTGGTTAAATTATTTTGAAATAAATCTTTAGATAATACATACAATAGAAAACATTTAAGGCAAGGAGAGCAGAGACATAGGGTACCTAACAAGGGTAAATCCTATGCCATATTTCTGATGCGAGCCCAGAAGAAAATGGAAAAGTATTAAAATGTAATAAACAGTGTCAGAGAAAACATCACCAATAGTAATAGACCAAGATCCAAAGAAATGTGCTTGATTAATTGATTCAAAACCAGTTACATACGCTGAGCTTAATGGATGCTACAATCCAAACCTCTCCTCCCAGCCTACTACATAACAACTACTCTGCTAATCCATCCCAAGACTATTCTAACAATCAAAATGAATCCCTCTAACAGCAATCGGCAACAACCGAACAACAACCTTTACAATACGTTCTTCAGGATTCTTATAGCTCGAGTGGAGTAGAGAAGGTAGGTGAGGAATTAAATGTAGCATTAAAACTCAGAAGAGGGAGAGGGTTGAAGCCTCGATCTGTTTTAAATTTTGAGCATTTATCTCTGGTACTCTTTGGATGAGAATAATGGTCTTCGTCAGGCTGTAATTTACTTCCAGGTATGTCTCTGATGTACTCACTGCAGTGTTCTAGTGAATTGCACAAAAAGGCAGAATAATGATGCTAGGGTCTGCCATATTGCATAACTAATGCATTGGTAGCATAGGACTGTTGTCAGGGCTGGAAAATCTCTCTAGAACATAGAATAGGATGAGAATTGTATGGGGGCATCGTCCTTTATGGAAAGAACCTTCTTCTGATGTGAAAACCATTTAGTATTATTTTCTATGCCTTAGACCTTCTGATTGATCCTCAGGGTCTTCGAACTGGTACCTTTGCCTTCTAAATCCCTGAAAAAAGGCTCAAAAATCTTCAATTACGTGCCTTGAACTTTCTGTTGTTCCACTGGTACTCTCTGTCTGCAAAGTCTGCATTTAAATGGCTGTGGAAGGTTTTGTTGGGGTTCTCATGTTTTGGCCAGGTTGACAGAGACCAAAAGATGAGACAACATAGAACCACTTTCAGACCTTAGGATCTAGCCCTCCTAGGTCCAGAGAGGGATCTCTCTATGATTATCAAAGGACATATGTCTGTAAGGTTCTCAATTATGATTTTAGGCTAGTTATAGGCTTAAGGTCATTTGTTTGATTGTTTGAGTTTGGTTGTTGAGAATCAGGAAGGAAGGTTTCATCATAAGACAAGGATGGGTAAAGAAGGAAGCTAGACAAAGATAGATAACTCAGGGAACATCAAGGCCATTGGGCAATGGAGTCAAGAAAGGATTTACTTATGTTCAATGTGTAAGCTTCAATTGGGCTAGTCATCTAGAGCATTTGGATCTCAATGACTGATTGGTGGGATGGAACACTAAGGGATGAGAATGAAGGGTGGAAAACCGTCTGATTCTGTCTATAGATCAGGCCAGAGGTCATTTAACTCCAGGCCTGCTTGGACAAAACCATAGGCTACACAAGGGGTCTTGAAAAGGTTTGTATTGGAAGGGCAGGTTATGAAGAGGCAGCGACAGGCTTTACACCTCCCAATGTTCCTGACCTCTTTCAATAAAATCTTAACAAAGACATCTGAACACTGCTTCTATCAACTTGCACATCAGAGAGCAGGCAATAATCATCCACTACACTGGTTTAGCCAATAAAAAAAATATTCAGACACACATATGAGCAGAAAACATTAAAGAATTAGAGAGCTGGGACATAAGGTACCTAACAAGGGTGAATCTTATGTCATGCATTCAGATGTCAGTCAAAAGAACATGAAATGAAATGGAAATAAACGCAGAGATAAGAAAAACATCACCAACTGCTGTAGATCAGGATCCAATGAAAACTGCTTATCATGTTAAACACAACACCAATCAGGTACATCACTGCCCAAAGCTTTTACATTCAGCCTGAATATATCATATTTCTCAGCCTGTCATACAACTATTACACAGGAAACTTGGCTTGGGACAAAAATGCTTGCAATTCACTGATAATCCAACAACAACCATTACAATGATATCCCTCTGTGCTTTATAGCAGAAGAGACACAGAGGACCGACTGAGGAGGTAGGTGAGTTTTAAATGTTACAATTAAACACAACAATGAATGCAGGGCCGAGACCCACTCTGCTTGATACACTGTATATTTGATCATTGTCACCTTCCTCGTGAAAGAAAGATCTGCTCCGGATACGATTTGACTCTTTGGCTGCAGTACTCCAGGTGATTTGATCCAAATAAAAGAACTCGCTGAGAGGTCTGCCTCACGGATGTTAGACTGTTTTGAACTATAGCTGGGACGAGAAATTCCTTCAAGGACACGGCGCATAATAAATACTGCATGGGAGACCTGTCCTTTATGGAAAAACATTCTGCTGATAAGAAAACCTTGATATTACCTCTTATTGATGTTCAGGATCTTCAGAATCGATCCTCGGGGTCTTCAAAATGATGCTTTGCCTCTTTAAACCTCTGTTTCAGGGCTCAAGATCTTCGTTGGCGCGCATTAATCCCTCTGCTCTGTACTAAAAATCCTCGCTGCTTCATTACTGCCTCTGCCGAGTTAGCTCGAGCTTTTAATGGCGCCAGAAGGATTTTCGGTGTTCGAACTCTGTTTTCCATTAATGTGAGTCCTGACGGCCCCATTCCTTGACTTTCCTGATGGTACTGGCTCATAAGATTTGGTCCTGACTGCGGCGCTTGCCATTGAGGTAGTACATTGAACAGCGGCGGTCCCATCCTCTAGAAACTCTGCAACACAACGAACTTATGAAGAAAACAGTGGACAGAGCGATGAATGCAGGGTGAACGAAACAGTGGTGCGGCGGTGGCGGAAACAACGCCAATATGATGAAAATGCAGTGGAGTGGTGGAATATGCGAACAATAGGGTTTGGTAGAAATATGCAGCGCAGACCATTGGATTCAGGCCTGGAGATGGAGATCGACGGCGGATATTGACCGGCGTAACATCATATGAAATGAACAAAAAACAAACAAAATGAATGAAATGCGATGGAGACGAATGAAAGAGCGGGACCCAGCGGAGGCGGAGGGTGATTAGATCCTGACCGTTAGATCGGGGAAGGATGAACGGCCCAGATGTAATCGGGGGGGAGGCGGAAGAAGTTGCGATTAATGTTGGACCGTTGATCTGCAGAGAAAAGAACGGTCCAGATTGAATCGGAAGACAGAGAGAGGACTCGCGATCAGCGGAAAAGGGAAGAGCGATGGCCGTTGGATCATGTAACAGACGGACGGCCAGGATTTAATCGGGGAGGCAGAGGGAAGGCTTGCGATCAGCGATCAGAAGGGGAAGTGATTGAGCGCTGACCGTCGATCTGGTGGGGAGATCAATGGTTGGGATGAAATCAGGAGGCGGAGAGATGGGGACGCGATCGCGATCGGGCGAAAGGTGTGATTGAGTGATGGCCGTCGATCTGGCGGGGAGATCAACGGTGGGGAAGACCATCGGAGGGGCAGTGTGATCAGCGCGGGACCGTTGGATCGTGAAACATATGGATGGCCGTGGTCAAATCGGAAGGTTTCAATCGGGGGGTGGAGTTAACATGTTCCGATTGCGATTGGCGGGGGGCCTGCGATTAGCGCTCAGCCGTTCGATCGAAACAGATCAACGGTGCAGAACAGATCGCGGGACTTAACGTAATAAAACAATCGCATCGGGTTTTTTCAGTGTAACAAAGGATTTTCGCACCCGCCCAGCTTCCGATTGCGATTGGCCCCGGGACTTAAGCGCTTGGTCTTGGGTGACGGGCATATGTGGGGAAGTGGTTAAGGGGCTGACGGGAAATGGGCTAAGCCCTATTACATGGTCGGAAAGTGGGTTTTTAACCCATTCAAATGGATTTTAAGGGGTTTAAGGGAAATGATAGAGGAAGAAAAGGGGAAAAAGGTTAAACAAAGGGTAAGGGTAGAATTTCTAAGGGGAGTTTGAGGGGATTTGGAGGGTAAATGGGGAAAGAAGGGGGAATAAAGGGGAGAGAAAATAAAGGCTTTGGGGAATGAAATAAGAGGGAAAAGGGGGCCTTTGGGCATTTCTTCATAGCAGAGAGGCTTTTAAAAGGGGAATCAGTAGAAGGGATATAATCAAAGGCTAAAAGGCACATGGAGGCTTCAAGGAGACTGTGTTTTAAGCGGAAATGCATTCCTTGAAGACTCAACAACAATTTAGCCCCCTATTTGCTTGTCAAAAATTTCATAGGGGGGCTAACAGTGGCTCCACATGGGGATGGCTTCTTCTTGAAGGAGTCAAGAATTCAGAAGTCGATCTCTTGGTGTAGACCAGATGCCTGCTGCTATAAGCCATCTTTCTTCTTTCTTTAGATTAGCTACCACAATATGAATCAGCAGAAACATTTTCCCAACCAATCTACCTACCCAAACTAGAACTCTAACAATTTTCCCTTGGGTGCATTTGAACTAGCAGACCCTTTACATTTTATTTTGCAAAACAAAAACAAACCTATTCTAATTCTACCCTTATTGCTCCATGAGGCCAGATTAGACTGTTGGCCTCATCTATTTCTCTACCTAAACTACTACCTATTGGGATTAAACTGTCCAACAGGTTTCTTCACCTACATCCTAAGACAGGAAATTTAAACACAACCAAGCCAGGATTAGACTGTCTGACTTGCTGGGCAGAAACTTGAAGAAAACAAAACTGAGAAGGCATGGAATTCTGCAACTGTGAAACATCCTTCTTTCTTTCTTGTGACTCAGGTTTTGAGTATATTTGAGTCACTTCTTTCCTTTGCTCTAGCTCTGATTTTGGGCATATTAGAGCTGGATCTCCTTTCACTGCTGATCCAGATTTTGAGCTTGTTAAGACCAGCTATTCTTGTTCCTTTTGGCTCAGATTTTGAGTTTATTAGAGCCAATCTTTCGCCTCAGAGGTTCATGTTTTGAGCATGACTGAACCTCTCTTTTCATTCTGTTTTTTTTTTGGGACATTTTCTTCTCTTTTTTGCTGAAAATGAAAATTTGCAATGATATATACAATGGAAATGAAATTGGAAATGGAGAATTAGCAGAAATAGTGTTTGAGCATCCTGCCATTGACAGGACCCCGAAACAGCTTTGTACCATCGAGTTTTTGTAAGAAAAATGAATTAGGACCCACAGTGGCCTGAATGATGAATGGACCTTGCCACAAGCTGTCGAATTTGCCATGTTTGCCTTTACCCTCTCTTCTAGAATCCCACTTCAGGACCTTGTCCCCAACCTTGAAATTTGCTGCTTTAGTTCTTTTGTCAAACTGTCTCTTCATGTTCTCCTGCACTTTGACAGCTCTGTTATAAACCTGCTCCCTTGCTTGCTGAAGATGGACTGTCTCATTAATTCTCCTTATCATGTTGTCTTCCTCTGATTGGACTTCTTGAATAAGATTTACCACTGGTATCCCAAGGCTAGTGGGAAAAACTGCTTCTGTCCCATAAACCAGCTGGAAGGGTGATGTGCCGATAGATTTCTTTGTAGTGAGCATGTCTGCCCACAAGGCATGTATCAAATTTTTATGCCAAGACCTTTTATTCTCTTCCAGCAGCTTCTTAATGATTGTAACCAGGCTTTTATTTGATGATTCAGCTAAGCCATTACCCCGGGGGTAATAGGCAGTTGAATGTCCAAGTGCAATTTCGTACCTGTGACAGAAATCAATCATTCTTTTGGATTCGAAAGCAGCAGCATTGTCAGTGATTATCTTCCTTGGGTAGCCAAACCGAGATAAGATGAAGTCTTCTAGGAACCTAATGATGACAGAATCAGTGGCATTCCTAGTGGGTATGGCTTCAATCCACTTAGTGAAGTAATCAGTAGCAGTCAAGATCCATTTGTGTTTCCCAGAAGAAGGGGGGTGGATTTCTCCAATGAAGTCTAAGCCCCATTGCATGAAGGGACCTTCTACGGTGATAGGTTGCAGAGGGAGGGGAAGGAGCTTTCTTTTGCCCTCAAAAATTTGGCATTTGTGGCAGGTAAGGACCATTTTATGGACATCACTAAAGAGTGTAGGCCAATAGTACCCAAGAATGAGTATCTTATTTGCAGTGGCTTTCCAACTCAGGTAACCTCCACACTCCCCAACATGGAATTCTTGTTTGATTTTTTCAGCTTCGGTTTCAAGCAAACATTTCAGCAAAAGACCATTTGGATTTTTCCAATATAGACTCTCATTCATAATGTAGTAACTTCTGGCTTTGAGTTTTACGAATCTGGCCTTTGTTTTGGACAGTTCTGGAGGGGCATTGAGGTGTGTGATCACGTAAAGGATATCAATGTACCAAGGAGAGTTCTGAAACTGCTCCTCAACAGTCTGATGGGGCAGTCCTTCCTGCTCATCCAGGGCATTCATCATGTTAATATCAAGGGCCTGTAGATTAGATTCAGCCATCAATTGGGCCAGGCCTTGACCTTTGATCAGCTTGGTGGGTTTGATTTCAATGTCATATTCTAAAATTGTAGCAATCCATTTTCCCCTTTTCCCATCTGGGTCTTGGGACAAAATATCTTTGACCACTATGTTTGGCACATAGGCAATGGTGTGAGAATGCAGAATGTACACCCTAAAATCTTTCAAGGCCTTAATCAGGGCATAGGCCTGCTTTTCCATGATGTTGTACTTTAAGGGTGCATCTCTCAAGGCTTTACTGAAGAAGGCTATAGGATGTTCCTTACCTTCCGAATTTTTCTGCAGCAAAACTGCAGCTATTGTGTGTGGGGAAGCGAATGAAAAGATCAGAAAATCTTTTGAAAAGTCAGGGCTGATAAGGACAGGGGCCTGGGTGAGTGTGAGCTTTACTGACTCAAAATATTTTTTGGCTTCAACAATCCACTTGATTCCTGCATCTTTCTTTAGCATTTCAGTCATTTTCCTAAGATGCTCAGCAAGATTGGGGATAAATATTCTAAGGAAATTGATCTTCCCAATGAAGGACTGTAGCTCCTTGATGTTTCTTGGATGTGTAATTTGAAGTATTCCCTCAACTCTCTGGGGGTATATCCTAATCCATTTCTCGGATATGATGTGGCCCAGAAGCTTACCTTCTTGCAGCCCAAAAACAATCTTCTTAGGATTTAGGGACAGACCGTACCTTCTACATTTTTCAAAAACTTTCCTCAGATGTTTTAAGTGTTCTTCTTCTGTTTTAGAAAAGACAGTTAAGTCATCCAAGTAGATAACTATGAAGTGTCCAATCTCATCTGAGAAAACAATATCCATTGCTCTCTGGAAGGTAGCTCTAGCATTCATCAATCCAAAAGGCATTTTCACATACATGAAGGTGCCCCATGGAGTGGTGAAAGCTGTTTTGAGTTGATCTTCTGGGAGTACCAGAACTTGGTTGTATCCTGAAAAACCATCAAGCAGGGAGATTCTTTTAGAGCCCACTACCTTCTGTAAGATATGTTCCATTCTAGGCAAGGGGTAGTTATCTTTCAAGGAGGCTCTATTGAGGTTTCTGAAGTCTATGCACAGTCTAATCTCCCCTGTTTTCTTCCTTACAGCCACTAAGTTTGACACCCAATCAGAAAACCTTACATGGACTATAATGCCTGCATCATACATCTTCTTAATTTCCTTTTCTACTGCAGACAATTGTTTTGGATTAATTCTTCGAAGTTTTTGTCTAAAAGGCTTCTGATTTTCCTTTAGTGGTATCTTATGTTGTATAATGTTGGTGTCATAGGCCTTTAAGTCTTCATAGCTCCATGAAAACACATCAATGAATTCCTTAAACAAGTCAATGTATCTTTTCTTCATGTCTGCAGGTATAGACTTAGCCAATTTTATCATTTTGGGTTTGTCTTCAGTGCCTGCTATAGGGTAAACTGCTTGGGTGGTTAGTTTTCGTGGATCCCTCTCAGGGCTTTCCGGTGCCCGAGGCAGACAGTCAGATTAGCTATGCTGTTCACAAAGATGGCATGAGTATGTTCATATTAGCTTGAAATAACTCAAGGAATACAATTAGAAAACTTTACATTCGACGGCTTTTGTAATTCCTCCGAACGCCTTCGGTGTTAGGCAAGAGTCCTTTCTTCGCCGGCTCCAAATCCGAGACCCGCAATCAGTCAAGCACCCGTAATTTCTAATATAACAAGTATTCTATCAATTAAATCAACAATAAACATCTAGATTATACACATCTGAGCCATTCATATCATACTAAGCAAATGTTGAAACAACAATATAACATCAAGCATTGAATGGACAAAACGAACATAGTTCTATTAATTTTGAAAGAAGAAGGATTACAACCATCGGTTGTACCAAGCCCTCCTCAGTCTCCCGATCTATATTCTCTCTCTAGTGAAGAAGTCCAAGTCAAAAAACTCTCTAGGAGCCTCTTTGACTCTTGGCCTTCACAATGTCACACTATTCTCTATTCCACAAGTATGCAAGAACCTTGAGCAATCCTTCGACCTTGAATTAAGAGCCTTCAGCTCCTTCTTATAGGAGAGGGAGAAAGCCATTGTTGCCCTTCTCTTTCCACTAGTTTGGAATGGAAAAGGCTTAGATGTTTCCTTGATCTCTATGCTTTTGCCTCTCTTGGAGTTCAGTCTCCTATGGCAATGACCAATAATGAACTGGTGCTTCTGCAGTTTCCTCTGTGCACTGACTCCTTCGTGAGGGAAAGTCGGAGATTCAAATCTTTCTCCGTGCTCTTTTCCCAATTCAAACTTAAAACATGGGTAACGCGACCATCAAGTGTAAACAGAGCGTTGCCCTAGCCACTAACGCGGCCAATGTATTGCTTGACTGCGTTATAACGCTCTTGTTTTGTTCTATATATGCGTTACCCTGGCAGAAATAGGTTTAATTTAGGTCTTTGTACTTCTTCCATATTTGTCTTCCCCTCTGAGCTGATGAGGAGGTATTTTGACCTGTAACAGATGCCCCCTAAAGTGTGAGGTCAGAGACGAAGAAGATGGCCGAAATACTTTATAATTTGTAGAGAGAGAGAGAGATTGAAAGACTGAGGAAAAACCTGAAACAACAACATATGTCAGAAAATATAGTATTTGCCAAGAGTCGGGCATGTCCCATGCTCTGTAGCTTTAAACAACATGATTTCTCTAGAATAGAGATATGAAGAATCTATCCACCAATAGGCGCAATGTGGAAGTGTCTGTCATAACAGGATCAGGCTGAAAAAGCTGTCTCCATAAACAATATCGCAGCTCGGGGAAGGGAACACAACTTTAATGGTGTAGCCTTTTGCCCCAAGGTCTTGACCGCCGATTCACTTAAACTGCATATTCCTCAACATGTGAATGAAGGAGTTGTCATCGAACATGTGAGAAATCGTCTGATTACCAGTCAATAATGAAAACTGTTAACAGACGCGAAGGTGGCCACCGATAATGATGATGGTCCCTAAGATGCCCAGTACAATCTAGCGAGTGTGAATTAAAGGAGTTGAAGTCGAACACTCGTAGAATCATTCGACCAAGGGCCAATGATGAAGACCCTTGATCAAACACAAGACTACCTACCACTAATGTCTGCAAGTATCTGGGTACTGATGTGTTTCTGCATCAACTTCTTAGATAAGGTGTTGAAGTCGATAGGAAGTGATCTGTTGAGAGGTAGGCACTGAGGCATCCTACATCAGTCAACACGAAACGGAAACCAACTAATTTTGTTTATGATTTAAGATAAGGAAGAGTGAATGGGAACGTCAGACGACAAATACCGGCATAAATGAACGTTCATATTGATAACAAGGATAAAGAGATATTTAGATCTCGTTGAACAAAAGAAGGTACTAAATAGGGTATTAGGCAAAATTAAGCGTGTTGAATTAAGACCAAAGAGCGGTGTAAGGATTTTTACCGGCAGGGACACCTCCGGGAAATGAAGGCGGCTATCACTTCCATGACAGGTAGGGTTCGGCTAACCTGCCAAAAGCAGCTCTTTCCTGCTAGTGCTGTTCAAGAATTTTGCTGCCAAATCGACCTTTTTTGAAAATGTAACAGAGGTAGTATCCATTTTGTCCAAATTTTCCCCGTCTGATTAAGTTTAACGAGTCCAGACGAGTAAACTCGGTGAATTTTTCATGTTTAGAGAGTCTGAAAAATGTCAGGAAAGACAACTCTGTGCCCCATCTGATTAAGTTTAATGAGTCCAGATGAGCAAACTCGGTGAATTTTTTCATGCTGAGAGAGTCCGAAAAATGTCGTGAAAGACAACTCGTGTTCCGTCCGATTAGGTTTAACGAGTTCAGACGTTTAGAGAACCCTATGAATTTTTCATGTTGGAGAGTCCCAAAAAATGTCATAAAAGACAACTACCTGGGGTACCCCTTTCGACAATGTCTTGACAACCGGCACTCAAAGGCAATAGTAAGCTCGAAACTCTCATTTTTCCGTTAGTGAGGGATGAAGGGGGGAAAAGTGAGAAATCTATGTTCAATGGACGTCTACCTCATTTTGTTATGAGTACGAGGAGACGAAGTAAACTCAATCTTCTTTGTGAAATTTTAACGAGTCCAACAAAGAAAACTCGGTACCTCCGTGAAATTTTAACGAGTCACGCAGAGAAAACTCGATACCTCCGTGAAATTTTAACGAGTCACGTGGAGAAAACTTGATACCTCCGTGAAATTTTAACGAGTCACGCGGAGAAAACTCGATTTACTTTTTCTGTTTAAAGAGCGTTGAAAAAGAGGAAAAGAATGGCTCCTTGTTCTTTGTCTCAGTAGTTTAACGAGTCTGACAAAGGTGACTCGGGATTTTTTCGGTTTTATGAGCGAGAAAAAGATTCCTAAAAGAATGCTCAGTACTTCTCCATGGTTTTAACGAGTCTGAAGAAGAAAACTCTAGGTTTTTCGGATTAACGAGCAAGAAAAGACCATAAAAAGAACGCTCGATGCCAACTTCGTGTAAGTTTAACGAGTCCGAAGAAGAGAACTCGAGGTTTTTCGGATTAACGAGCAAGAAAAATACCATAAAAAGAACGCTCGATAAAACATGAGTGTGTCTGCTCATAAATCTTGATCCCTTATTAGAATCATCAGTACCAAATCTCAAGAGTTGCGACATGTGTGCAGTGAGGAATCACGACTTTGCCGACTGACTTAAGAGAGTCATGCCCTAGAATTAGCTATAAGAAGGTCAGAAGACATTCATTTTCACTGTTTCAAGTGTTGCGAAGAAGCTCTGTAGTGGAAAAGGGGTGAAAACTTCAGCTGGTGATTACAGTCGATCCGGGCAACAGTTTTCTATTCCGCGAGATCCAGGTAAGAGCTAGAACCTCCTGTTATCATTTAATTGCCAATTTTTTAGTTTTTACTGGTTCAAAATTAGGAAATTTTGAGGCCCTAGAAAAATATTTGCGCCTAACGCGGGCCAGGAGTATATCAGGCGCGTTAATCGCATAACCCGTGAGGGATGTAAGCGTTAGAACGCTCTGTTTTTCATTAGTGACCGTGTTAGGCGCAACATGCTTTCTAGCAACTCAATTTTTTCGTTTTTGAAGTGGTTCAGGCAAATTTTAATCGGTTGGAAATGTTGGATTTGCAGGTGTTCAGCTGTTAATCATGAGTATCTGGCAAGAGAGAGAGAATGAGCGGGAAGAACGAGAAATGGTGACGGATGCGGCAAGTTTAATGGCTCTCCGGAGGTGTGGATTGCTTAAGTATGCCCGTTTAGAACTGATGAGGGGTCAAGAGGACCTCCTGAGGTGGCTGATCCAGCAGTGGGATGAGAGACATCATGTCTTTCGGATTGGTGGCAACGAGCTCGCCATCGAAAAAGATGATGTTTACTTTTTGACCGGCTTGTCATGTCGTGGGTTGAGGCCCAACTTGACGGGGTCCAAAGCTGACCCTCGTTCTACTACTGATTTGATCCATGCGCACTGCATACGTGGCACCCAGGCTGTAAGTAACCGGATACCTATTGCACAGGTGACTTTGAGACCCTTGCGGTCTATTCTATGGATGATTGTTCGCTTGGCAGGCGCCAAGAGTCAGCATGTGGCTACCAAGGCCCAGATGCTCCTAGCCTTGGATTGTATGCAGCCTCAGGTTTTCGACTGGTGTGACGGTGTAGTCCGTCGGGTCCGAGCAGAGCTTACTGCATGCAAGACCCGTACTCAAAGAGAATTTGGGTACGGAAAACTGATTGTTTCTTTCATATTGGAGCGGATACCACTGATGAGGCCCAGGATCCCAACAGCGCCATTGGGTCCACGCGAGCCGAGGCAGGCCCGGTGGGCCACTTTGCTTCCACGGACTGGAGAGGGTCCCGTCCGTCACTGTTTTGATGAGGGATTTTTTGATTGGCTGGACTCTCAGATCATCATGATTGAGGATTATCCCTATGCAGGGATGAACTTCACAGGCGATCCCGAGCTAGTCCTGCCCCCTGGCACCCAGTGGGGGCCCGATGGTAAGAAAAATGATCAGTGTTTTGCAAAGAAGTTTTTGTTTTTAGCTTTTGAATGTTTATGTAAATTTTTTTTTTTTGTTGAAAGGGGTGAAAATTAAGTTTTGACATGAAACTTTTGCTTGCTTGACACAGATGTGGCACCTCTCCGTCCAGCTGGAGCCCCTCGCTATGCACGGCGAGGATTGCAGCTACCCGCGGCTGGCGCGCCTGTAGAGGAGGCGGAAGCCGGCGACGACGATGATACCCAGATTTTACATGAACTCTCCAGGAACCTGGAGGGTCTAAGTATGGGTATACCACCGCTTCCTATGCGGGAGGTTCCAGTTCGTCTGCAGTGGCATACTGTGGGTGTGCCAGAAAGATACCTGGTTCCTCTGAGGAGGATGGCTAGAGCAGTTGTATGCTATTATGAGCATCAGGCTTAGCTGTTTGGAGTAGATGTATTAGTGTCAGAGCATGGCTTAGTGAGCCAAATTTTGTAAAACACCCCGAGTTTTGGGAGATTTTTCTTTTTGATGTTTTCTATGTACTGGACACAACATATATCTATATATATATATATATATATATTTTGGTGATTTTGTGTTTTTAAATTTTTATGCATTTTTTGATGTGATAAAAATATATGTGCTCATGAGTAAATATTTTACAATAAATGTGACAAATGCCAATCTAACACATAATTTGCCAAAGAATCAGCTAATGCATTAAATTCTCTAGGAACGTGCTCAAATGTGATTGTTTGAAATTGACATTCTAAAAGTCGCACTCGTAAAAAATAACGCAACAACACAGGGTGGCGGACGCGGTAATGATTGTTTAGCTGCATAATGATGAGTTGGGAATCTAACCTGACCACTAAATCGGATATGTCACGAGATGCCGCTTCCGTGAGGAGTTGGATCACTGACATGTACTCGGCCACATTGTTGGTGGCGTTACCCAGGAAGATCCCCCCGGAACCAAGAAGGTCCGACTCAGGCGTATAGAGAACCCAAGCAGCTGAAGCAATGTGTCTAGTGTGACGACTAGCACCGTCTGCATACCCGACGTATGATAACGAATGTGATGACATCTGTGCGAAAGGAAAAGATTACATGAGAAACACTTCAAACCAAACAAATAATCCAGAAGCATCAAAATAAAAAATAGGAAAAACTTTTATACATAAAATTACAAAGCATATGCCTAGTGCAAAACTAGGCAAAATACTTCTTCAGATAGAGCCCGTTGCGGGGCTCCTCGAGTGGAATTCCATTGCAGTCCTGTAGTTCGTAAGCTCCTTTTGAAAGGGATTTAGTAACAATGTAAGGACCGAGCCACAATGGTTGGAGTGTTCCTGCCCCCAAGAGGTCGTGTTTTTTATCATAAAGTAGAACAAGATCGCCTTCTTGGAAAGAACGAGGCTTGACAGATTTGTCGTATTGAGCTTTAACTCGGCGCTGGTGAGCTTCGAGTGCTAGTGTAGCATCTCGACGAGTTTCGTCCAAGTGATCGAGCAAGAGCAAGTGCTCTTCGATGGTGGTGGTGCCAGGCAGGAGTTCAACGACCAGTTTAAGCGATGGGATTTCGCACTCAATCGGAAGTACTGCCTCCAGGCCGAAAGCAAGTTGGAACGGTGTAAAGCCTGTGGTAGTTTTAACTGACGTTCGGTATGCCCATAACACGGAATATAACTTCCGATTCCATGTAGTTTTATGGTTTCCGACCAATCGATGAATCATGGTTTTGAGGACGCCATTTACGGCTTCTACTTGACCATTAGCTTGAGGATAGTAAGACGAAGATTGATCTTGTCGAAAACCTAGCATGGATGTTAATTCGGTCATCATATGATTTTGAAAGTGAGATCCATGATCTGTGACAATCGATAGGGGTACACCGAACTGACAGATGACCTGATTAAACAGGAAGAGAGCGGCGGTTTCGCCATCGGCCTTAAAAGTGGGAAGGGCTTCAGCCCATTTCGTAAAATAATCGACCGCAACTACGATGTAGTTGTGTCTGTTTTCTGAAGCGGGATTGCAGGTGACGAAGTCAATTCCCCATTTAGCAAAAGGACCGACGGAGATAACCGGGTGAAGGGGGGTAGGATGTGCGCGCATTTTATTTGTGAAAATTTGACATGGATGGCACTTCTGGACTGTTGCAACGCAATCTTTAAACAAAGTGGGCCACCAGTAACCGACGCGCAAGATTTTTTGGGCAGTAGCTATGCCCGAAAGATGACCACCACATGCCCCTGCGTGGCAGTCATTTAGAACGCGTTCCGCCTCATCGATAGTGAGACAGCGTCGAAGAATAGTATCAACACCACGACGATATAGTGTATCGTTTAGCACGAGGTAGTGCTTTGCTTGGTGGCGGATACGACGACGGTCATCAGACGTGAGAGCTGGGCGGAAGCGATGAGTTTGTAGGTAGACTAAGATGTCTCCATACCAGGGGTCTGAAGAGTCGACCAAGTAGACAGATTCATCAGGGAATGGATCATGAGCTACTTCTGCCGGGTCGATTCTGGGAAGGTCCGACAGTAATTCGGCGAAAACAAGGGATTTCTTTGCTTTGGCAGCCGTGAAAACCAAATCAAATTGTTGGAGGATGACGATCCATTTGGAATATTTCCCTCCAATAATTTGTCTAGACAAGATATGTCGCATGGGATTCTCCAAAGCAATCACCGTAGTTTGTCGCAGCAATATATAATGTCGGAGCCGGGTGACGGTGAAAACTACCGCCAGAGAGAGTTTCTCCACATGTGAATAACGTAATTCAGGTCCAATTAGACCTTTCGATAAATAGTAAATCACATGTTCGCTTTCGTCATCGTGTACTTGAACCAAAACCATTCCAAGTGAGGATGGTGATGCTGCGAGATAGAGGAGAAAGTCGCGTGAGTAATCGGGGGCACTAAGGAGTGGGGCTGAAACAAGTGCCTGTTTCAAAGCATCAAATGACCGTTGAGCTTGGTCATCCCACAAGTGTAGTGTTCCTTTCTTCAATAATCGCATGAAGCCTTTCGTCATCTCAGCATAGTTAACGATGAAACGTCGCAAAAAGTTTGCCTTCCCCTGCAAGCTTTGGAGTTGAAGGATGGATTGTGGTGCTGGCAATTCAATAATTGATTTTACCTTATCGGGATCAACCCTAATCCCATGCTTGGAAACAATGAACCCTAACAATCGTCCGGACTCGACCATAAATACGCATTTATGAGGATTCAAGCGTATATTGTAGAACCTGCACCTAGCAAAAATTTCTCTTAAATCAGCCAGGTGGTCTCGTCGCTTCTTGGAATGAGCCGGGAGGTCATCCAAGTATGCTTGTACAATTTGTCGAATGTCATGAAAAGCATAGTCCATAGCCCGTTGAAAAGTTGCTCCAGCATTCTTCAGGCCGAATGGGAGCTTTTTATATGCAAATATGCCCCAAGGACAGATGAAAGCAGTTTTATGCTGGTTGTCTTTTTTTATGGCGATCTGGTTGTATCCAGAGAATCCATCCATGAAGGAAAAAGATTCGCATCCAGCACAATCGTCGAGAATTTGATCAATGAACGGCGTAGGATAGTTGTCTTTTGGACAAGCAGCGTTCAGATCACGATAATCGACGCAAACTCGAATAGTGCCTTGTTTTTTATCAACGGGAACCGGATTGGAAACCCATTCAGTTAAGGGAACGGGGTAGATGAAGCCAGCGTTTAAAAGTTTTTCTACTTCGACCTTGATGGCGGCTGCTTTGCGCGGGTGGACCGGTCTGAGTCGTTGCCGGATAGGTTTAGCATTGTCATAAGTCTTGATTTCATGCTCGATAATAGAAGGATCTATGCCGGGCATTTCGTCATAAGACCAAGCAAAGACATCGCGGAATTCTTTAAAAATAGATGTGAAGGACGCAATTTCCTCAGGATTGCAGTCGGCTCCAATCTGAATATTTTCCACGATACCCGTTTTGACCGAGATATCGATGAGTAGAGTCTTGGAAAGATTACCCATGTTCCCCTCTGAATCGATAGTGTGGACAGTCGTATAAGAGAAGGAACGATCTCAGGTTGGTCAAAGAACGAGATTTCAGTTTTTATCGCCTCCGAATCAATCGTCGAAGCGCGATGGTGGAACTCTCCCCAAGGTCGTTCTTCTAATGACATGATCTCTCGAATAGCTTCGTCTGTAGGCCAGACTTCATTGAGGAGATCCTTAGAGAGAAATGTTATGGGAGAGAGCGTTGTACCTGTGGTCGAAACCATATCAGTGGAGGGTTCAGATGCGACTTGGATGGCTTGGTAAGCCAACTCAACCGGCGAAAGCGGCATATGATCTCCATAGGAATCAATTTCTGAAGGTGCCGGAATGATCCATGGGTCGATAGAGCCATCCGAAGAGGTGGATATCATTGCAACCGTGTTTGGGATCTGAGGCGGCGGTAGAGGAAAACAACCTAGTAGGGAAGATGCCTTCAGAAGACCGGTACCGATACTGACGTAAGAGTCAGGGACACCTCCTATTAAGGGTACAGAGCTACTTGGTAAAGTGGAATAATCAGGGGTGCAGAAGGATAGCTAATCAACCGTGAATATTCGCCCATCCAATGGAAATAAGATGAGTCAGAAGACCGAAGACACGATGGCGGTCATAGCATAAGACCAACTGCGACCTAGCAGTAGATTATAGTCGAGATGACGCTCTACGACTTCAACGTCCACATTTACCGTTTTCCCCCCCAGACTGACGGGAAAGCTAGCAAGGTATCCTTTGGGCAAGAACGTGTGGCCATCGAAAGCTTTCAGGGAATTCGATGGCGGGGTTAGAGTAGGAGAACCTAAATTCAGCCAGCAAGCTTGTGACATAACGCAGGTCGAAGCACCTTCATCTATGACATTGCGATGGATGGGTCTCCCTTTCGACACCACTTGCACCTGGAATGCGAGTTGATGTGAGAGGCGAGGTTTAGCCTTTTCCATATCAAAGATTGCTAACGTGGAATCTTGGGGGTCTATTCTGCCAATGGCCGAAAGCAAGGCTTTCCTTTGTGCTGGACAGGTTTGTAATACTTCAAGTGTAGACATGGTTGACGGTGCCTGCGCCAAATCTTCTACAATATTGTAGTTTTGGGCTGCACGTGCAGAGGTATTATGAGTCGTGCGTCGAAGTGTCCCTTTGGGGGGACGAATTACAGGTTCAGCAGTAGGCCTTTCGATATGCAAATCGTTGGGCGGCGGCGGATTGGAACTAGCTCCAGGTTCCTGAGCATCTATGGTAGGGGCTCCATAAAGCTTGGCGCGAGTTTGAAGGTCAATACTCTCGATGCCATAAATGGCAGATGGTCCTTCGCCGGAAGGATTCGAACCACCATTGCCCCATTGATGGGGTTGTGGCGGGTTGTCAACCATATGTTGATGTTTCTGCTGTTGATTGGGGAAAGGATTGTGAAGAACGGCAGGTGTTCTCCTAGAATCCTTGTTAGCAATAAAATCAGTGCATTCCTGCAACCGAGGACATTTGTATGTCAAGTGGTCCTCCGCATAGATTTTACAAGGAAATCTCATGGGTTTATCCTTTCCTTTTTCATTAGCAGCATTTTTCTGATTAGAGTTATTCTGATTATTCGACTGCTCTTCCGAAGAAGATGTTTTCTTCTTATTCTTCCTATTTTTCCCGTTGGGTTTTTGTGAGGTTTGCACCGACTTTACCTCAGCGGAAGGGAGAGGAGTCGTTTGATGGGGGGCGGTGGCAGCCGAGGATGGCTGGGAGGTTTTCCCCCGAGACTGATTGGTGGCTACACCAGAGATCGCGCCAACGAGACCATCGGCATGAGCTCCGGTTTTCTTAGTAGCCGGAGGGTTCGGGTTACCAGGGGCATGGGGGAGCAGATCGTAAAGCGTGCCAGATTGTGAATAGATTAAATCCAGGTGCTGGGCACAACGGATACATTGATCTTTTGTCACTGCCCCAGAAAGGCCAATGTCTTTAGAGATATGGGGTAAAAGAGACTTGCAAAACCAATTGGCTAAGAGATGGTCCAGTATTGGCGCTTTGACAAGCTTCCTCCTACGTCTCCATTCATGAATATGGTCGGAGATGTGGGTGGTGGTGTCTTGGCGTAGTGATGTTAACAATTCTGTGCCGGTTTCCACTCTAATTGGTAGTTGAAAGTTCTTTAAGAACTCCGTCGCTAAAGCGCCAAACGTATTGATGGTGGCGCGTGGTAATTCAATGTACCACTTGGCGGCATTGCCTGTAAGGGTGCAGGAGAACAGTCGAAGGCGGACACTATCATCTACCATGGAATTGGATATGGACCACAAATGGAAGGTAGTGATGTGTGCGGCCGGGTCATCTCCATGCTTCCCGTCGAACTTCGGGATATCTGAAGGAATCTTATGCGGTATAGGAGGTCAAAGCGAGTTGTGATTGATGGGGTCATTTGTCAGCTTATGGATGTCGGGTATGTCCAAAGCTGCCAAGAAAGGCAATTGTGGATTTGCCCCCGAGTCTAACCAAGGCAGTATGGGCTGACTATTTGGACCATAGGGTCCCCCCATCCATGTGTTACCAGAAGGGTAAGTGGGACTTTGATAAAAACCTCCCATAGGTGGAGGAGTAGGAACATACTGTTGCTGTCCATAGGGCATAGTGTATTGAGGGGAAAATGGTTGGTTGCCCCCAGCGTAAAAGTGCCCTCCCACTCCAGACGGAGGTTGGGGTTGGTTAGTCCAAATGGATGCAATAGAGTTTCCCGGAGGCATACTAGTATTTGCATAATTTGGCAACGGTATAGATCCTACGCCTATGTTTGAACCACTTAAGGGGATATTATTTACAATGGGTTGTCCCATTTGTCCTAAGGATTGCATAGGAAGAGAAATATTCCCTGCTACCTGTGTACTGATAACACTGCCCCCTGGCATAGTGGCCAGGGGGTTTGAACTCAACAGAGGGTTCCAACCGAAAGGGTTTCTAAAGGGCACCGAATTAGTCGTACTCGTGGGAGGAGCTACCGTGGTCCCCAACGTGGTCACGGTAGGAGTAGATGCCGAAGGGTTCGGTAAACTACTGATAGTTGTGTTGACCATAGGGTTGGGGGTGGGCATATGTTGACTACTGGGGTTGCCCAGTAATGACATAGAACTGACCACCGGCGGGGAGGATGATGGCGAACCAGGAATGGTTGCCATTGGTATCGACCCTGTGGATACCGGTGGAGAAATAGATGTTGGTGTTGCCGCAGACATATCTTGGCGCGGTGGAATCTGGATTATCACCGGTCCTAACGGATCAGTGAGCGCAGGATTGTAATTAGGTACAACGCCTTCAGTGAAAGGGTCCTCCGGGAGTTCCGGCTGATAAGGGTCTATGTGATAATCCAGATTAGTCAAAGGAGACTGCCCTTCCGTAGAAGGCCCGGGTTCACCAAGGTTCAATCTTTCCTCTAAAGTGAGAGGAGGTAGACCTTGCTGTCGTCTAGACTGACGGCGTGGGTCAGGGGACGCCACGGTGACCGGTTTAATTTTAACAAATTTTATTTAAAATGTGATATATTATGAAGTCTCAAGTGACAGTAACCACACACTTACTAAAAAAGAAAAGACTCTCTAAAATCAATCAGCAAGCAGCTAGAATAGGGTGCCCTATCTGAGTACTACTGTTCACTGGTGATGAAATCCAGTCTCACAATAGCATACAGAGAGGGTTGGTTGAAAGTACAGTTACGGTTACTCTAGAGCTTCACCCGAACCCCAGACGATAGGTGTAAGCACTCTCGTGAAGACGAGTACCCTCCTAAATACTGAAGACAGAGTAGGTCCGTCTGTATCAGGTACCAAGACAGCCCGTCCTAGTCACCTTGTGTAAGTCCCTAAAAGTATGGCCACTAAGGATACTTCAAATCACAGACACTATCAGGGGGGTCCACGGTCAAGGACAGTGTGCTATATGGGCAGAATACCTAGATCCCCGATCTAGTTTCGACATCCCCGAAGGGAACCCCAATATATAACACACCCACAGGATGCAGTCGAAGGCGAGCTACCTTCTAGTGCACCCAAGTGTTGTCTCACGCTGAGCTCCGGTAAAGGAACGGTCCCGATAATGTGAGTGCAGCAGGATTTCACTCGTTAATGACTCTAGTTTTCAAGTTTTGAGATCTTGGGTAGTTTTCTCACTTTCCTAACCCAAGATCCTAGCCTGAACTACTGTTTGTGTGAGCTCAAAAGAGTTATTAGATTGATTTTATTATCGCTTTGTTTTTAGTGTACTTTGTTATTAGTCTTGCGGAGGGGAAATGGACGTATGAAGTATAGTGAGACTCTTGACTCAATAAACCATGCAAAACATGCTCTAAATATTAACTTCAATGAACAATGTTTCTACAAGGAGAGGTTTCTTTTTTCAGTCATCCATGCACCAACATGTAAATAACACAGCTCAACTTTCAAGATTCAGCTTTCTATCTACCTCTTTTAACAGTCTGTGAACCAAACTTTCAGAATAAACTCAGCTTAAATGCAGGAAAATAAAAAAAAAAATTCTCTTTTAAAAAAGTAAATGCTTTGCACACTAACTAATTAAGAGAAACAAATAATCAATGCCAGTTTAGCAGACAAGCACAGGGATTCGGTCTGTAAAAAGTACTGGTGGCCAAAAAACTCCACAGCTAAAACACAGTCACGTAAGTGAACAACAAGGTTTTGGGTTGGGTAACGCTCTGTCTGTGAGAAAATACAGCGTTATAACGCACTGTATTTAAGCCTAGACTGTGTTATAACACACTGGATATACTGCATAGGTCGCGTTAACCAGGGAAAAGCTCTTCAGTTGGCTAGTCAGGCACAGGATTGAACTCTGCAAGCGTTTGGCATGTCTACTGGGCATCAAAAAATGGTCGGAAGGATACAAAATAGAGGAGAGAAGAAATGAAAGGGAAAAAATAGCCCGGAACTATGGGGGAACTCCCCAGTGGAGTCGCCAATTCTGCTATAGGGTAAACTGCTTGGGTGGTTAGTTTTCGTGGATCCCTCTCAGGGCTTTCCGGTGCCCGAGGCAGACAGTCAGATTAGCTATGCTGTTCACAAAGATGGCATGAGTATGTTCATATTAGCTTGAAATAACTTGAAGGAATACAATTAGAGAATTACCTCTTTGACGGTTTCGTAATCTCTTGGAGAACGTTGTCCAGCAAAGTAAGAGTCCTTCTTCGCTGGCTCCAAATCCGAGACCTGCAATCAGTCAAAGCACCCGCGTAATTTCTAATATAACAAGTATTCTATCAATTAAATCAACAATAAACATCTAGATTATACACATCTGAGCCATTCATATCATACTAAGCAAATTTTGAAACAACAATATAACATCAAGCATTGAATGGACAAAACGAACATAGTTCTATTAATTTTGAAAGAAGGAGGATTACAACCATCGGTTGTACCAAGCCCTCCTCAGTCTCCCGATCTCTCTTCTCTCTCTAGTGAAGAAGTCCAAGTCAACAAACTCTCTAGGAGCCTCTTTGACTCTTGGCCTTCACAATGTCACACTATTCCCTATTCCACAAGTATGCAAGAACCTTGAGCAATCCTTCGACCTTCAATTAAGAGCCTTCAGCTCCTTCTTATAGGAGAGGGAGAAAGCCATTGTTGCCCTTCTCTTTCCACTAGTTTGGAATGGAAAAGGCTTAGATGTTTCTTTGATCTCCATGCTTTTGCCTCTCTTGGAGTTCAGTCTTCTATGGCAATGACCAATAATGAACTGGTGCTTCTGCAGTTTCCTCTGTGCACTGACTCCTTCGTGAGGGAAAGTCGGAGATTCAAATCTTTCTCCGCGCTCTTTTCCCAATTCAAACTTAAAACATGGGTAACGCGACCATCAAGTGTAAACAGAGCGTTTCCCTAGCCACTAACGCGGCCAATGTATTTCTTGACTGCGTTATAACGCTCTTGTTCTGTTCTATATATGCGTTACCCTGGCAGAAATAGGTTTAATTTAGGTCTTTGTACTTCTTCCATATTTGTCTTCCCCTCTGAGCTGATGAGGAGGTATTTTGACCTGTAACAGTGCCTATGTTGCATTCTTCTACATCTGATTCTGCATTTTCTATTGTGGGCTTTTTTGCAACATCATAAAAATCAAATAGGTCCTCTAAGGGTGCTAAGCCTCTTGGTATGTTCTTGTCTTTGGCTTGCAACACCTCCATTTCTTCTCTATCTGCGTTTTCACGTTTTATGGCTGAATCTCCAGTTTCTTCAGAAAACGAATTTATTTCTACACTACAAGGTGTTTCTAGTTCATCTGGGGAATCCTCACTTGGGCAGTTGTCATCAGCTTTTGAGTCTGAATCAGAAAATTCAAACCCATTTCTGCCCATCAAGAAATCTTCAATCTGTTTGTCTCCTTCAAAGACCTGCCAGTATTTTTCATTGTCTGGCACTGCAGGCCTGAATTTAGTCTGAATGATGATTTGTTGGTCAACTGGGGCCTTAGGATAAGAGCTATCTAGGCAGGCTAGTCCATTTTCAATAGCGTTTTGACCCCTAGGAATGGATACTAAATCATATTCAATGAACGTTTTAAGCAAATCTAGAGTATCATTCCTATATGCCTTAAGCCTGGGGTGTTTTGCCGAATACTCACCATTCATCTGTTTGATTACTAACTCAGAGTCTCCTCTCACGACTATCCTACAGGCTCCTGATTTTTTCAACAGATTTAAACCCAAGATCAGAGCCTCATATTCTGCAATGTTATTCGTGCATTTGAAATGTAGATTGACAGCGTGGCTCTCCACGTGATCGTTTTCGGTGTTACACAGCCACACTCCTGCTCCAGCGCTTTGTCTAGTACAAGACCCATCAAAGTTCATTTCCCACAGGGGCTCTTTGTTTATTTCCACTTCGCTTTCTACCTTATAGCTAGATTCGCCATTAGGTTGAGTTGGGAGGTCTGTACTAGGTAGTAAACTATCTTGTTGTTCATAGAGGCCATGGATTTCAGGAAGGTGGTTAGCTTGCTGTTCTTGTTCTGTTTCTGTTTCACTTGGAGTGAGAGGTCCACCACAGACCCTACAGGCTTCATTGCTAATTTCCTCTTCATTTTCAATGTGCTGCCCATGGTTTTCCCGATCATATTCTTCCAGAGTGGCCATTATGTGAAGGTCCATAGGCTCGGTGTTCTCATTTGTATGCCTATTCTGGGACTCTGGCTCTTCTAAGGATTCATCATTACAAAAGATGAAGGAGTCAAGATCGGTATGCACAGAATATAATGGTGAATTTTCAGGTCTCTTAGGGCTGCTGACTAGGAATTTCATTTGGGATTCTCTATATAGTCTTCTTGATTGGCCAAATATAGGGATAGTGGCATATGAGCCATCCATATCCATGGTGCCTTGCAGCTTGGCTCCCCATGATCTTGACAACAGCATGCCATACTTGGGTGGCACGTCTGCCACCACTACATCCATGACCATACATTTCGCAGGAATCTGAGTTAAGCTCACACATAAGTCTTTGATGAGGCCAAGACATTTTACCCTACTCGAGTCAAAAGAATACAAGTCTTTATAGGGTCTGGTGATTTCGAGGCCTAACTTCTCCATGACTACCTTAGACATTAGATTGTGTGATGCACCGGAGTCATGCATGGCATTATGGAGGATCTTGTCATGAATGTTAAGACTGATATAAAAAGGTGGAACTACCCCTTCCTGAAATTTCCCCTCAATCTTGGGACCGAATAAGAGGGCAGGCTGATCATCGCTCAAATTTACAGTGTCATTATTTATACTCAGATTTAATGCTTTCCAAATCTGGCCCTTATATACATCCTGAGAGGCCAGCTCAGATAATGGTACAGAGATTTTGATTTTTGCAATCTCACTTTCTAAACTGAAAGTGGATTGACTCTTGGAAGCGTTCAACTCTGCTTTATTTGCAACCACCTTAGTAGCTGAATCGGTTTGTGTTTTCTCATTGTGTACATGTGTAGACACAGTTTTATCATGAGCACTAACTGAGTTGCTAGTGCTACTAGTTGGTTGACTTTGTCTTTCATTGTTTTGGTTGTCCTTTTCTTTGTTACTCTCAGAACTCTTGGCCGTTGAATTGTTGTTCACAGAAGTTACTTTAGAAGATTTTTCAGGCCTCTTTTTGATGGTTACCTCAGGAGTTTTAGGTTTGGAAGTGTCTTGGTTCTTTTTACTCCTGAGCTCATATTGTTCTCTGACCTGTAACATGGAATTTTCGAATCCCAACCTATAATCCTCAGATTCAAACCATTCCTCCTCCCCATCAGAGGTTGAGGGTTGGTCCTCTTCTGAATCACAGTTTAGGATCGAATCTTCTGTTTCGAACATGTTTATCACATTCCCTTCAGACTCTTCTATGATTCCCTCATCCTCATCAAGAAATTTTTGGAAAGGGGGAATGACTTGCTGATCTGACTCTTTCTGTCTGTTGGGGGTGTTGTTGTTTCTTCTAAAGTTTTGGTTTTGGTTTTGATTTTGGTTCCTGTTCTGAGTGATAGCCATCTTTTCAACCACTTGGCATAGCTTATCCAGATTCTTAGACAATCTGTCAATATTAGGATCTGAAGTGGAGGCTATAGTGTCATCCTTGTATGTTACTCTCTTCTCAGCTCTTAGTTTGGCCCTTTTTTCAATCAAATTTGCCTCTATGTTTACTGCCCCTTTCTGCATATCCTCCAATGTGGTATATTCTTTATCTCTAAGCTCATAGGCCATGTCAGCATCAAATCCATCAGGATATTTGGCCAGGGCCATACCTTGCGGAGGTTTCATGTGTGGAGGAAGGGCGTTGCAAATACTGTTGAATCTAGTGGTGTAATCATGAACGCTTTCCCTCACGTTCCTCTTAAGGGACATGTATTCTGCTAGGAGCTGGCGAGGGTTTGCTCTAGTTTCCCATTTGTTGATGAAAGTCTGGTATAAAGCTGGGAGATCTTGGATACTACCAGCAGGCAGGTTTTTAAACCACTTTTTAACCTCTCCCCCCAGGCTCTGCGCAAAAATTCTCATTTTGATTGTTTCATCATCAATTTCCATATAGTCAAAAGAGTCTTCCATTTTATCTACATGTTGTTGTGTTGTTGTAGGCTCTTTAGCAGGGAAGTGCGGGATCTTTGATTGATAATCATTTGGTAATGGCAGTAGAGGCTGAGGTAGGTCTAGAGGTGCATACCAGGCTGCCCTGATGATGTTCTGATGAGGTATAGGGTTGGCTTGAGCAGCTGGTATTTGGATGATAGGGATGTTTGGACCAGCAGAAGTCTGTTGAGCAGATCTCGGGTGAGAAAGCCCCAAGTTTTGGAGAAAGTGGAGATCAGGTGGTGTGGAAGGAGGGGTTTCACTGTCCCTAGGGTCCGGCTGGTCTGAAACACTGAATGACCTAGTCCTAGGTAATCTGTTTTGAAGGTCTAGGTCGAAGAAAGGGTCTAATAGAGCTGCAAGATCTTCTGGTGCAGAATTGGCTCTATGAATGTTGCTGGAAATAGTTGATCTCCTACTCACAGGTGTTCTTTTAAGGATTTTCTCAGGATTATCAACTGTTTCAGGTGGGTTTGGATCAGGGAAAGCTCTTGTATGAATGGTTCTGTGAGCCAGAGTGCTGTTTATACGCCAAGAAGCTTAGCCCTACTTGTTACTTCTACTTTGTAGTTAATGTTGTCTTGGGAACTGGCCTCCCCGTGGAGTCTTCATTATGGTTTGGGACTGGTCTCCCAGTGGAGTCTGATGTGAAACCGAGATAATCAGCAGGCCTACTGATCACCAGTGGAGTCTTTAACGTTTAGGAACAATGGAGTCGCCAGGTGGAGGGTTTGGGATGATTCTAGGGTACACTATCCACCGCAGTGCTCAGGCACTATCACCTTTCATGAATCTCCTCTAAAGCAACAAGCTCCAACCAGAGATTGACTGGGAGGGCATTTACCAGATATGTCACCTCTGAAGAGAGGATGAGATCTGGAGGCTACCTGGCCCTATCCAGGCTCTGTCTAAGAGTATGGTGGATATTCAATAATGGAGGTTGATTCAAGAAAGGTGTGACTTACCGTCAACCTAGCCAGAGTTCTAAGTTTCTGAGGTTTAAAGAGTGTTTAAGACGAAATGTACTCAGAATTCCCCAGCCGAGTCGCCATTATGTTGGGGTTCTCATGTTTTGGCCAGGTTGACAGAGACCAAAAGATGAGACAACATAGAACCACTTTCAGACCTTAGGATCTAGCCCTCCTAGGTCCAGAGAGGGATCTCTCTATTATTATCAAAGGATATATGTCTTTGAAGTTCTTAATTGTGATTTTAGGCTAGTTATAGGATCAAGGTTGTTTGTTTGATTGTTTGAGTTTGGTTGTTGAGAATCAGGAAGGAAGGTTTCATCATAAGACAAGGATGGGTAAAGAAGGAAGCTAGGCAAAGATAGATAACTCAGGGAGCATCAAGGCCATTGGGCAATGGAGTCAAGAAAGGATTTACTTAAGTTCAATGTGTAAGCTTCAATTGGGCTAGTCATCTAGAGCATTTGGATCTCAAAGACTGATTGGTGGGATGGAACACTAAGGGATGAGAATGAAGGATGGAAAACCATCTGATTCCGTCTATAGATTAGGCCAGAGGTCATTTAACTCCAGGTCTGCTTGGACAAAACCATAGGCAACACAAGGGGTCCTAAAAAGGTTTGTATTGGAAGGGCAGGTTATGAAGAGGCAGCGACAGGCTTTACACCTCCCAACGTTCCTAACCTCTTTCAATTAAATCTTAACAAAGACATCTGAATACTGATTCTATCAACTTGCACATCAGAGAGCAGGCAATAATCATCCACTACACTGGTTTAGTCAATTAAAAACAATATTCAGACACACATATGAGCAGAAAACATTAAAGACTGAGAGAGCTAGGACATAAGGTACCTAACAAGGGTAAATCTTATGTCATGCATTCAGATGTCAGTCAGAAGAACATGAAATGAAATGGAAATAAACGCAGAGATAAGAAAAACATCACCAACTGCTGTAGATCAGGATCCAATGAAAACTGCTTATCATGTTAAACACAACACCAATCAGGTACATCACTGCCCAAAGATTTTACATTCAGCCTGAATACATCATATTTCTCAGCCTGTCATACAACTATTACACAGGAAACTTGGCTCGGGACAAAAATGCTTGCAATTCATTGATAATCCAACAACAACCATTACAATGATATCCCTCTGTACTTTATAGCAGAAGAGACACAGAGGACCGACTGAGGAAGGTAGGTGAATTTTAAATGTTACATTTAAACACCATAATGAACGCAGGGCCGAGACCCATGCTGCTTGATGCGCTGTATATTTAATTTTAGTCACCTTCCTCATAAAAGAAAAATCTGCTCTGGATACGATTTGACTCTTTGGCTGCAGTACTCCAGGTGATTTGATCCAAATCAAAGAACTCGCTAAGAGGTCTGCCTCATGGATGTTAGACTGTTTTGAAATATACCTGGGACGAGAAATTCCTTCAAGGACACGGCGCATAATAAATACTGCATGGGAGACCTGTCCTTTATGGAAAAACATTCTGCTGATAAGAAAACCTTGATATTACCTCTTATTGATGTTCAGGATCTCCAGAATCGATCCTCGGGGTCTTCAAAACGATGCTTTGCCTCTTTAAACCTCTGTTTCAGGGCTCAAGATCTTCGTTGGTGTGCATTAATCCCTCTGCTATGTACTGAAAATCCTCGTTGCTTCATTACTGCCTCTGCCGAGTTAGCTCGAGCTTTTAATGGCGCTAGAAGGATTTTCGCGTTCGAACTCTGTTTTCCATTAATGTGAGTCCTGACGGCTCCATTCCTTGACTTTCCTGATGGTACTGGCTAATAAGATTTGGTCCTGACTACGCCGCTTTCCATTGAGGTAGTACATTGAACAGTGGCGGTCCCATCCTCTAGAAACTCTGCAACACAGCGAACTTATGAAGAAAACAGTGGACGGAGCGATGAATGCAGGGTGAACGAAACAGTGGTGCGACGGTGGCGGAAACAATGCCAATATGATGAAAATGTAGTGGAGTGGTGGAATATGCGAACAATAGGGTTTGGTAGAAATATGCAGCGCAGACCGTTGGATTCAGGCCTGGAGATGGAGATCAACGGCGAAGATTGACCGGCGTAACATCATATGAAATGAACAAAAAACAAACAAAATGAATGAAATGCGATGTAGACGAATGAAAGAGCGGGACCCAGCGGAGGCGGAGGGCGATTAGATCCTGACCGTTAGATCGGGGAAGGATGAACGGCCCAGATGTAATTGGGGAGGAGGCGGAAGAAGTTGCGATTAATGCTGGACCGTTGATCTGCAGAGAAAAGGATGGTCCAGATTGAATCGGAAGACAGAGAGAGGACTCGCGATTAGCGGAAAAGGGAAGAGCGATGGCCGTTGGATCATGTAATAGACGGACTGCCAGGATTTAATCGGGGAGGCAGAGGGAAGGCTTGCGATTAGCGATCGGAAGGGGAAGCGATTGAGCGCTGACCGTCGATCTGGAGGGGAGATCAACGGTTGGGATGAAATCAGGAGGTGGAGAGATGGGGACGCGATCGCGATCGGGCGAAAGGTGCGATTGAGCATTGGCCGTCGATCTGGCGGGGAGATCAACGGTGGGGAAGACCATCTGAGGGACAGTGCGATCAGCGCGGGACCGTTGGATCGTGAAACATATGGATGGTCGTGGTCAAATCGGAAGGTTTCAATCGGGGGGCGGACTTAACATGTTCCAATTGCGATTGGCGGGGGGCCTGCGATTAGCGCTCAGCCGTTCGATCGAAACAGATCAACGGTGTGGAACAGATTGTGGGACTTAACGTAATAAAATAATCGCATCGGGTTTTTTCAGTGTAACAAAGGATTTTCACACCCGCCCAGCTTCCGATTGCAATTGGCCTCGGGACTTAAGCGCTTGGTCTTGGGTGACGGGCATATGTGGGGAAGTGGTTAAGGGGCCGGCGGGAAAGGGGCTAAGCCCTATTACATGGTCAGAAAGTGGGTTTTTAACCCATTCAAATCGATTTTAAGGGGTTTAAGGGAAACGATAGAGGAAGAAAAGGGGAAAAAGGTTAAACAAAGGGTAAGGGTAGAATTTCTAAGGGGATTTTGAGGGGATTTGGAGGGTAAATGGGGAAATAAGGGGGAATAAAGGGGAGAGAAAATAAAGGCTTTGGGGAATGAAATAAGAGGGAAAAGGGGGCCTTTGGGCATTTCTTCATAGCAGAGAGGCTTTTAAAAGGGGAATCAGCAGAAGGGATATAATCAAAGGCTAAAAGGCACATGGAGGCTTCAAGGAGACTGTGTTTTCAGCGGAAATGCATTCCTTGAAGACTCAACAACAATTTAGCCCCCTATTTGCTTGTAAAAAATTTCATAGGGGGGCTAACAGGTTTGACAGAGTTTTAACTGCGTTCTTTGAATGCACATCCTGGCATGGCTCCTTCCCAGGCTTTCTTCATAAATTCAACCCCTGAAAATGGTCCTTTCTTGCGCTCTGTGCCACTGCAACAGTGACTGTGAACCACGATGGTTTTCACCACCTGAAACCCTGCAAAACACACAAAACTTGTCAAGAATTCATGCACGGGGTGGGTGAATGCAGCGGGACGATGAGGATGGTTATGCAGACTGGTAAAATGGCGGAAGAGTGCGAGGTGACGGCGAAAACGCAGTGGGAGGCTTGCAGAATGTTGGCGCAAAATTTTAACGTAAAATATTAAAACCTGACCTTTGAATGCATATATGTACATGGACAGGTGAGATATACGATGAAACACATGGAGTGGGTGACGTGGCAGGAGCGGTCAATGACGGGACATGCAATCAAATTGGACCGTCCGATCTCGGGAGGAGATCGACGGCTGAAACTGCAGTGGAGAGCGACGGATGGTGGGCCAGGGGTACAGATGCCTTGGGTTATCCCCCGTGCAACTTCGTGGAGCGATCACCATTGGATGGGCAGCTCTAGATCAGACGGTGCATGTGCATATCGCACCGGGTTAAATGCCAAATGATAATACACTATGGGGGGGACGGTTTTGAAATAGTGACAGAGCCACGTGTTAGGCAGTAAGTGGAATCGCTCCGAAAACAATAATACCGCCCACCTCCCAACGGTGGTGCAATAGATACCGGCAGTTTTCAGATATGCGCGGCTGCAGGGACCACCAGGCGAGATGTACCATGGGCCGCTGATCCACGGGTAAATGAACGGTGAAAGGAGGTGGGTGATGGGCGTTATGGGGAATGCGACGACCATCTGATCTATACAGATCGACGGTTCAAAATGTGCCCGATACATATTTGCGCTAAGCATTTTTTCGGGCTAGCGCATGGTTTCAGTGCCTGAGTCACGTGGTGGAGAAGGTTAGGGGGCTGGACAAAAGGTGCTAAACCCATAGACATGAAAAATATGATTATTTGGCCCATTTTTAGTGCATTTTCAGGCCAACAAAGGGTAACGATAGGGAAAGAAGGGGAAATTAAACCACACGAGGGATGTGTGTGTGGTTTATAGGGGACTTTTGGGAAAGTTTAGAAGGATTAGGGGGGGGGATCTGGCGGTAAAAAGGGGAATTTGGACAAAGGGAAAAAGGGTTGAAATGGGACATTTTGCAGGGATACAAGGGGAAAATTAAAGCCTTTTGGAGCACAATTTTTGTAATCAGAGAGCCTTAATAATGGGAATCAACAGAGGGAATTTATCAAAGGGAAGGACACAAGAGACTTCAAGGATGATGTGTTTTCAGAGGAAATGCATTCCTTGAAGGCTCAAAAACATTTTAGCCCCCTATTTTCTTGTCAAAAATTTATAGGGGGGCTAACACTTCGAAAACATTTTCGAAATCCCTCTAAGATGCTATATTTAGGAAATTTTTCAAGATGTATCAAAATTATCCAAAGTTATAGCAGAGAAGATAAATATCTAAGAATCTAGGTCTAGATGATTTCCTTATGGAATTTTATGTAGGCTTCCATAAACTAGTTAAATAATATCTATTAAAGGTTGTGTGTGAGTCTCAATCTTCAGGTAAAATGTTAGCCTCCTTCAATTTTATCTATCTTATCCAAAGACACATGAAGGGCTATCTTATGTAGATTTCGTGCCTATCACCTATTGCAATATTATTTAAAATTTAATTGCTATAATTATTGTAGGAAGAATAATTTCGGTCCTCATATCATTTTTTTCAGAAGAACAATTTGATGGAAGAGTTGACATTGATGTTGTTGTCACTAAATTGAGGCTGATGGGTTGCTTCAACAGTCAATTCAATGTAACTATTTCAAGCCTACTTTTGTTTGGAACTTATCCTTTCCAACCTAAGAGGGCTCTCTCAAGGATAAGAATGATATTCAATAGAAAAAGATAAAAAATATGGCTAACTATTAAATATGCTTTGATTTTTTTTTATTGCAGGTGAAGGATTCAAATAAATGGTTACCATTGGGCATGGAGTTAGTATGGAAACATAACCACATATAAAACATCTGTCATGGAATTTGAGGCATGTGTATTATCATCAAAACATAACATAAGTAGTAGAATAGATGCATAAAGGAAGTTAGAGCATGTTTAACCATGAATTCAAAGTAATTACACACCCATTAAAATGAAAGAAGATTAAAAGAGCATGTAGGAAAAACACATACAAGAATACATGATGAATCTCAGGTGAGAAAGAAGTTTGTTGCAACTGTATATTACTGACAGAAAAAGATTACAAAAGTAGCATATAGCATTACACCAACCAACCCTTCTCTAACCCTAAACCTCTCTCATTTATAGAGTGAGGACTCATAAAAATGACTTGCCACATTGCTAGCTTCAAATTCCTACCTCAAAGACCTATTTCAAATAGGATTACATCACTTAAAGATTTCCTAGGGATATTTTCTATTTGGAAGAGTTTGAATACAAAAAGGACTCTTATTTCATTAAATAACTGAAAAAAATCCATTTAGTAACCCTTATCAACTAAAACCAATTAATTTTCTGACTGTAATGGAATGCTGATGTGTCATCATGCTATGTGGATGCTGAGATGGACCTCTTTCAAGTTGAATTTTACACATTTTACACAAATCTAGTTAGTGAAAATTCTGAAAAATGAGTGCATAATTTCTGAAACCTGATGGATTTTTAGAAGAAAAATGTCCATATTTCCAAAATGATTTTTCATTTGGTCAGAAATTGAAGTTGAATTTGATTGCTAAAACAGTCATGTACAGGAAATTTCAGGAGAGTTCATATCATTTTCATTTCACCGCCTTTTACATAACCTTTGACATTTCTGACCGTTGGAGGGTCTTCCTTGGGTCTAATAACCTAAATAAATGCCTCTAGCACCCTATGCCATGTATTTTTTGAAGGATTTTTAGCTTATGGAAACCTTTAGTGAGTTCGTAGCGAAAACTCAGCCTCAAGCCTGGAGCATGCTACGAACTCACGTAGTTTGGCAGATTTTTTTGTAATTCTTGCTTTTTTCACATTAAAAACACTAGTAAATATTGTACATGCATGGTATGATAGTATTAGACATAATATGGTTCAAAAATGTGTTGCCTTACCATATTTCATGTTGGAACACCTAATCCTCCATGGGTAGGTGTGGAATGCAAAAAGTCACAATGGAGTCCAAGTGACCTTGGAATGTGAAACCAAGAGTCATACCATTGTACTATAAATGTACATCATGTATAATGGGAAAAAAAGAAGAAGCTACACACTTATCCTTAATTGTGTGTTGATTCTGTTGTGTGTGTGTGTTATCTTTCTCATACACCATGTGTGTGTTTAACATGGTATCAGAGCTGATATGTCCATAACTAGCTCAACCTTGAGTGAGCCATTTGTGTTTATGGCCTGTGCATATCTGCAAAATTCTTGGCATTTTTGCAACATTTAGAGAGTTTTTGTAGCAGACATTTTGCTGCATTCAGAAAGGTGTTTTGAAGAAGAGCAGCAGTGGTTTTGAAGAAGAGCAGCACTGCGCATCTGAAGGTTTTCATTCTAATTTCTTCCTGCAAATTCTGCCTATTAAATTATGCATTTTGGGCTGCTTGAAAATAGTTTAAAGAGGGCTTTTGAAGAAGTTTCTGAGTTCTTACAGCTGAATTTTTTTTGAGTTTTTACTGGCGAAATTCTGTCACATTTCCTGAGAAATATTTCTAAGTTTACTGCTAAAATCTCCAGAAAATTCTACAATTTCTAAAAAATTTCTGCAAGTACCTTGAAATTCTGAGTTTATTGCATTTCTGGACTGTCCTCTGCTGCTATTTTTTAAATTCAATTTCTCCAATCTCTATTGTTTTAATTAAAATAAATAAATAAATAAATAATAAATAATAATAATAATAAATAATAAATAATAATAAAAAAAAAATTCTGCAAATCAACCCTTGGCCTCTGCCTACCTTGCTACCCCACAGCATAGCCGTCCCCCCTCACCACGACTGCTAGACACTCCCTCACCGCTCTCTCCACTCGCCCCCATCTCACCCCTTGTTCCAACTCGGCCTTTTGGCCCCCCTACTCTCAAACCTCACCGCACCCTCCTCTCACTAACCCGGCCCCTCGCTCCATAGCCCATCCCTCTTGCGCAGACCCCTCACCCTACGCATACACTCTCAGCCTTACCACGACCTCCCCCTACCCTGATTCTTCAACACGGTCCCCTCCTACCTGTCGCTCCTCCCAACACCCCTCCTCCCAACAACTTGCTCCTCACCCTACCTCCCCGTGGCCTAACGCCCCCCCACCCCCCCCTCTCACACACAGCTCCCCCCTTATCACTCCATCCGCTCCCCCTCTACCCGCAAACTCCCTCTAACTTGCAAACACCCCTCCCATTCGCTCGACCCTTCCCCTCCCTCTACCTGACCCTCTCACTGCAATCTGCTCCCCTCTCCACGCCTTACACCTCCGCCCCTAATCTCTTAGCCTCCCCCCCCATATAATACCTCCCCACCCCCCCTCCTCCCCCCAAAATAAATTTCCCTCTCCATTTTAAATTAATCCCCTTATTTATATTAAAAATAAATAAATAAATAAAAAATAAAATAAAATAAAAAATTCAGATATACCTCCCTCAAATAAAACCTTCCCAGATAAACCTTTCCCCAATAATCATCTCCCCCAGTAAAAAATTTCCCCAGTTAAAACCTGCCCCAGTAAACACCTCCCCTAGTTTTACATCTGTTTTCCATATTTTTTATTTTATTTTTATTTAAAAAAAAAAAAAACAGCAGAGAGAGAGGAAGAGAGAGAAAATGAACAGTGGAAAATGAAGAGAAAATGGACTAAATACATAAAGAAAATTGCAGTTTTGCATTGTGATTTGTGGCATTAACATAAGGGTGAATTTTTCTAAAAGAGATTGAAATGTGAAGACGAGTTGTTATTGATGAAAAACAACTCTTTGAAGAAAACAAATCAGCTGCCTCAAAGGCCTCTTGCACAAGTGTTTTTGCTGCACATTTTTGCTGCATATTGTATTGAACTGACATTGTATTTCTTCTTCATAGTTGCAATAATCAGATTTTGCACTTTGAGAATTCCTTGGAGTCATTTGTAATTTTAGAAAGGAAGATTGAATCACATTGTAAACAGGTGCATTTTCGGTTGAAGCTGACACCCTTTCATTTTTTGAGCCTAAGTTGTTGAAAATGGCTAAAATAAATGAGGCATTAGAGTTGTTGAATGAACTCATTCATTCCAATGTTGATGATATGATAAAAATGAACAAGAATGCTCTTTGTAACATTCAAAGTTGTTTGCAAGATGCACAAGAAAAGACTGAGTTTTTGCAGTTGGAATCTCAGCTTCAACAAGATGAACTTCAACAAAAGAGTCACCATTTTAAACCTGTTTCTGTTCAGAAGATTGTGAAGGACTCTCATCAGAAGAAAGAAGATAAAGATGCAGTTGATTCCCATTCAGTTCCTTGTACAACAGCAGATGTACATTCAGATGCAACAGTTCAACCTGCACTTCTCAAGCCCATCATCAGCTCTTGGGAAGAGCTTGTCCACAACAAGCACCGAAATGGTCTTGGATATGACAAGGATGTGTCCTTTCATATTCTAGACTACACCAATCCCATCATATTTAAGAGTGCCGGATTCCTGTATGACAGTTCACCAACCACTGTTCCAGATCCTGCTCCACAACAAAAACATCAGATTGTAAAATGCCAACATTGTGATCGAGTTGGCCATATGAAATATCATTGTTTTGATCTTCATCCATGAAAGCACTGTGGTCGACACACTCATTCTTCAGACATATGCTTCAGAAACAATTCTCCTACAAGAACAAAGAATCATCTTGGATGGATCGCTTCTTGGCAATGGGCATCAGTAGCCAAGAATATGTTTAAGACACATGTTAGAACTTGTTCACAGATATTGAGCAAAATTGCAGTTTAGTTTTCTCCATCATCTCACCTTGTCCCTGACAGGGGGGAAAATGGTGGTCATGTACAAGCTTCGACGTCAGATCAAGTGAGCATGAGCCACAATCTCTCATTCCATGTTTAGAGTTGTAGCCAGAGACACCGCAGTTCAAGCGAGCTTGAGCCATAATTCATCATTCCAGATTCAGAGATGTAGCCAGAGACACGGATGCCCATGAGCATGCCTTCAGTTGGTGGACAACCTTAAACCATCATCTTTGGTTGATGGACAAACTTAAACCATCACAGGTAGTAAACCTCCCTTCTTTTAGGTCGAAGGTCTCCCTTTCATATATGAGGGACACTTCCTCTAGTAGAAGCCTTCAGCTTCTTGCTAGCTTTGGTTGAGTTCCAGGAAATGCTTCAAGCATTCCAGTGTTGTTGGTAATCCTAAAACCATCACAGGTAGTAGACCTCCCTTCTTTTAGGTTGAAGGTCTCCCTTTTTTATGAGGGAAAATTCCTCTAGCAGAAGCTTTCAGCTTCTTACCAGTTTTGGAAGAGTTCCAGGAACTGCAACAAGTATTGCATTCCAGTGTTGGTGGTCATCCTTAAAACACCTCTTTTTGCCAACATTTCAGAGAGTTGATTCAGCCCAAGTGCTACAATGTATACTTTGCAGATTTGTATTACAACTCTCTTCTTGGACTCACATATACCCCTTCGGATTAAGGGGGGATGTTGGAACACCTAATCCTCCATGGGTAGGTGTGGAATGCGAAAAGTCACAATGGAGTCCAAGTTACCTTGGAATGTGAAACCAAGAGTCATACCATTGTATTATAAATGTACATCATGTATAATGGAAAAAAAAAAAAAATTACACGCTTATCCTTCATTGTGTTTTGAGTCTCTTGTGTGTGTGTGTTATCTTTCTCATACACCATGTGTGTGTTTAACGTGGTGTTTAAAATTTCAACATCATCATCTTTCATAATCATTTTAAGACCCTTTTCTTCAATTCTTCTTGTACCATCTCCATCCAACCAAAATAACAAGCTGAGGTGTTATCCAACTGATACATTGGAGTTAAGACCTTTTAAAGTTGAATTGATATGGTGAGATATACAATGGCAAGGTGGAAAAATTTATGTGTTGCTATGATTGATGATGTGTCCAACATGATGAATTGGTAGCCCAATCAGCTTCTATGATGAGTGTTCTCACTAACCAAAGTCTCCATTAATACACATTAACCATTCGAGATGATTGATGTGCTTCAAAAAGACATTTAATGCTTGAAAAAATTTAAAATTCTCTCTCGTTGAAAAAAAAAAGTTTTTAAGCAAGTTTGTAGCGAATTTTGACTGTTTTACACTAATTTTGCTACGAATTTTGGTGTTCTTGTCAAATTTCATTGTACTGAAAAGATTTTCTCATGCACGAGATATTTTGTATTTTTTCTTATGACGAGACTTTAATGACATGGCATAGGAACACTTTTAACCTTAAGGACTATAGAAAAATTCATGAAATTTGATCTATTCTCATGAATTTATTTGATAAACACACTAAACCTAATGAAAAATTACCTCCCTAACCAACCTAATTGTTATTGATGATAACATATGTCAAATATTGAACCCTAAGGTTAGCAAGAAAAATACCTGCACAGTGGAACTGGTATCATCTTCACAATGCTTATGACCAGTCCAAAATACGATCTTGATGTAGATAATCATGTGCACTATATGTCTCAAAAGTATATTAGTGATAGAGGCCAAGTTGTAATCATCCATTTCTTTTAAACTCAATAGGATCTCCCATGTTTAGATGGGGTACTGATGAAACCAAAATAAATTATGTAAAGTAGGGACTAATGAATTTGGCCTTGATTCCATTTTCGAATTTTTCATTAGAAGCAAGTATGAAAAAACCCTTAATAATATTTCCACTTATGACCTCATGAATAATCGGTTCCATAAATTTGAGTATAAATATAGTAAGGGACAATAAAGAGGACAAGGGTAGCATCCAAAGGAAATAAATACACTCTTAAAGCTGATAAAAAAAAGTACATGGGTTCCACAAACAAAAGGAAAACAGAGAACACACAAGAGTGTATCTATTAACAATAGGAAAAATTCATTATTTGACTGAACACATATTGTATTATCCTCTATTTTTATAATTTTTAGAATATATCTAGGCATATCCATCTGAAAGGATCACATCCTGTCAGCTTATTAGTAGATCCTAATCCTGAGGGTGTCAAGGAGAATTGACCTCATGACCTCCCATTAGTTAGGTGCTTTAGCAACAATAACTTGACCAATTGAGCTAACCCTCAAGGCTTATTAACCTTGAATATTGTGTTTGTGGAATGATGCATTTCTCTTATGAATGAAGATGAGTACTTAGCCAAAAGGTATATATATGTTAGGATAATTGTAGCATTTTATTGAATATACAATGATGTAGAAATATTGCATAAAATGGTGATCCTTGAAGGTCTATTTCAGTCTTTTTAATCAATTTTTTCATCATTCGAGTGAGGTGTAAAAGGAAGAAATGAACTTAAGGAAGCTACAGGAAAGTTCTATTCCAAATCAATCCTAGAAGGAAGTCTTGTTGGATGTGTTTTGGTAAGAAAAAATGATGAAGACATAATCCATTTGTATCAATGCTTTGATTAAAACTTCTTAAACACAATGTTATGGTCTTGTAACATACTTTTCCAAACAAAATGATCATTTTGTTGATAGGTATGAGTTCAACATTCAAGATGATACAAAATTGAAATTTTAAGAGTATGAAAGATCATAGGGATCAGAACGAGGAGCTTTGGATGAATGACAGACACATATTCAATGGATGTTGCATATACTCGAGTCAATGGTATGTTGTAGAATAATTTTAATTCGACCTACAACAGAGTATAAAGAGCAAGGGAAAATAATCTAGTGGAAATTTATTGAAGGTATAGAGCTAGGGGGGTCTACCATAAACAAAGGATTTTTTTGAAGAGAAATTGGAGACAAAGAAAAAAAACATCAGAGCAACAACAACATCGAAAGGAATTGGAGATAAAGGAACAAAAAAATCAGAGCACTTCACCAAAGGCCAAATGAGTGAAACAATGGTTATTACTTTCCCATGGTTATGAATATAGTTCCATAAGTATTGTAAATTATTTGAAGAACTACCAAAGGAGAGTAAGAACACTAAGGAGTGAGTGTAGCCATTGTATGTTTCAATCCTCGCCATCAAAGATGTTACAGTAGGATATCATTATACACTAAAGGAAGACTTGGGAAAAGGCTCAATGTATGTTCCAAGATGTAGACTTATCGTCAACACATTTGGTAACCAATCTCTCAACATTATATTAGGTGCTTCTCTTTGTGGTATCAAATTAGTGCACTTATAATTATTTTAAGAGATATATTGTATGTCAATTTCTCACAAATAACAAGGGAATAAAGATTACTAAAAAAATGGTATAATACACCTCAATGTATAAACACTCAAGGCATTAAAATGTATGAGTTATAAATCATAAAGAATCCATAAATTCTGCAATAAAATGAGTGATGAGAATTCTCAGAGCATTGCTTGGAGAAATATGAAAATAACAATATTGAAGTAGGAAATATGTTGAACTAATTGAGTCAAGCAAGAATGCAAGAGGCATAACACACATGCTTTGTTCTATGCATGTATATGGTGATTACACAACTATTTGGAATAACAATTTTTTGAATAAAACCATTGATTAATCATACTGCATTACTATTTTATAATCATTTTCATTATTCAAATTGAGTGCAGGAAAATACTTGGATTCATGATTTCATTTTTTTGTAGCATTCCTCTGTGATGTTGGGATTTGACTATCTATATATATATCTATATATATATATATATATATATATATATATATATATATATATATATATATATATATATATAGATATATATATATATATTTGCAACATTTTTTGTGTTTATTTGAATAATAGGCATTTGTTTATGCAAATGTTAATTCCATTTATGAGTGAAAGATAATGACTTTGGAAGAATGTGAAACAAATGGGTGGACCGCAAAGAGACAACTTTGGAATACAAAGAGATAGTGAGTTAATTTCTAAGTCATATGCTGGAATAGAAAGAAACAATAGGTTATATAAATATGGGTCTTTTGGAATGAAATTATGCTAGTTGAATGAATTTTGTGAGACCTAGTTCATCAATTACTTGGAAAAGAGAGAAAGAAGAAGAGGATTAGAAGTGAAACATAATTGAGAAAGAAGAGAAAATGATATAAACAACTGAAAAAGCGGTTGAGAAAAAGTACAAAACTGAGTTAAAGAGAAGGAATAATTCACAATTTAAAAACCAGGTAAGAGAAAAAACTACAAATTTAATGTATCAGGGGATTGGTGTCTCCTTTTAGGTAGTATATTGAAAAAGAACAAGTTGGAGCCAGTAAGAAGTGGTAGTGGGTGCTTCCAGTAAGTTGTAACTTGCAAAATAAAAGAGAGGTTGAAGCCTCCTATAGGTAGGAGCCTACAAAAATTAATGTAAAAGATGGAGTGCATGCTTTCCTTTACAACTCAACAAAATTCGTTATTTTCTCCCTTTATGGGTTTCCACTTGTATTTGGTGTCTACATATGTTGCATGTGTTGCCTGTGTGTTTTCTTTTGATTTCATGAATTATTTTTGAATATCTACATAATTATTCTCACTATTAAAGAAAAGGTTAAAAGGTAGTTAAAAGAATAAAATTGGTCATTGTTAAAAGATACAATCATTGATTCAACCCCCTCTCAATAATTTCCTAGTTTCCAACAATTGGTATCAGAGTTCGTTCCTTTCAGAATAGCCTAGTAACTCTAAGGTAGATCATACGAACACAAATGGAAAGATAAAGAAGGAAATCCTTTGAAATCTATAAAGAAATTTGTTCCCCGGTCATGAATTCAAAATTAAATCAAGTTGGAAAAGCTTCCTTGTTTGATGAAACAAAATTTGTATCATGGATCTAGGAATGCAATTCTATTTGATGGCTCTAGGGTATGGTGTCCTGGATTCAGTTGTAATAAAGTACACAATTTCAAAAAATCCATCAATAGAAGCACCTTCAATAGAATGAATGGAAAACAACACAGAAGCATTGAAATCCATCTTGAATGGCCTATCAGATTTTGAGGGAGTCAAAGTGGGACAATGCTCATTAGCCAAAGAGCTTTGGAAAACGCTTCAAAATATCTACTCAAAGGAATTATCTCTCGTAACCACATAACTCGTATATGTGGATCAAGAATACAAATATGATGATGAAAATATTGTTAGTGTCCCGTAATTTGGCAGATTGGTAAACCAAATGACAGGGTAACATCAGACCAATCTTTGGAGTCCTAGGACCTAGCCTTCCTGGACTCAGAGAGGGCTCTCTCTATGGTGCTAAGGATGTGAACTTGGTCGCTTTGTATGTTTGATTTTAGGCTAGTTGTTAAGTATATTTTGGTTTGTTTTTGGTTTTGAGGTAAAACTGATCAAGTAGGACAAATAGAAAGAGAGTTTATCAAATCAACAGGGCTATGGTGCCAGATAAAGTCAAGGATGTCTAAATGATGGACAAGGTGTACTGCAGGGCCAATTTAGCAAGGTCAATGGATCCTTTGGGTGAGGTGTGAGGTGAAATGAACATTAAGTTTGTGAAAAATGAAGAAGTCTTAAACATATATAGTTTGAAAGAAAATAATCATAAGGTAGGGAAAACCATTAATCTCTATGAACAATACTCAAACTGATAAACATGAAAGCTTTAGAAATTCACCTTCAGCTGTTGGGAAAACATATAAGATAAAAAAATAACTTAATATATGAAGAGGGAACTCCTAAACAACATATATCAAACTATCGGGAACTCTAAAACAAGTTGGTAAGCATGGACAAAGGGCAAGATCGAACGAGACCTCTTTGACTTAACCTAAGCAATCAATATTTCAGAGAAAGGTTTCAGAAATAGAGTTTTGAGAACTTCAAAAAAGTAGGGAATACCTTGAATCAAATTTGATAGCTAACATACTGACCATTAATGAAACAAATGAAAATTTCTTGGTGGACCTAAGGAGTAGTTAAGAATTCCTTAAAAATGACCAAGAAAAAGAAAACATCAAAGCTATAATAAACAGGAGGTTTGAGGTGCTTCCATGAGCATATCTCAACCTATACTTTTCTGATCTACAAAAAATAAGAAGCATGAAAAATTAATGAAAACAGGAATACATAAGAAAATCAGGGAAATATCACCATTCACCAAGCTATGGAATCCTGCACACAATGCTCCTCCAACATCAAGCCAAGCAAGACATTCATCCACTTCATAAGACCAATATTTTCTCCAAGCTCATAAAACTATGTATTTCTCTTAACATGTCAAGTTATCCTAGTTTCTTACGATGAATCCTCATGGTTTATATAGTCAAAGAGGAGAAAAACCCACTAGAGCATCTAGAAGGCCATTGGCCAAAGAAAAATATCCTAATTTGTCCTTGAGGCCTTACAAGGTCCAAGGCACAAAATATCTCTTCAAAGTATCTTTTTCGAACCAAAATAGAAAAAATATTGATCTTTAGGCTCTGACATACATGATAAAACTTGCCTAGTGCACATTTTCTTTGTCCTCACATAGGAATGCAGAATTTTGTCTCTATTTTTGCAAAATTTCCAGGCGCGCAACACTAAAAAATGCCTTTTTGAAGCAAGGTTTTGGAGGCCTTCCCAATTTGAAAAAGGCCCCATGATGGCCTATTAGAAAGCTATGGATGTATAATTTCCAAATATAATTTATTTATTTTAATTTGATTTCTAGAAGCTTCTCAAAAAGTGGAAATGGTGCAAAAACCCAGGGGCGCAACACCCGCTCAGAAACAGTGGCAGAAAGGTGAAAATGTGGTGGTGTTTGGACCTTTTGAGGGACCAAAATAGATCCAAATGAGCTGAAAAATTATGATCATACTCCCCTAGTGCCAATGAATCCTATTGAATATGCTCTGAGAAAAAGTGCAGCGTCCAGGGTGCTGCGCTCCTAGGCTTAAAAATTCACAAAAAACAAAAAGTGTCCAATTTTGCTCAAAATTGGCAAGTGAATCCATCAAGGGTCCATAGAGACCTGCAATGAATTTTGAGACAAGATTCCAAGCCTAGCTTGTTATTTTCCATATTTTGGCGCCGGGCGCCTCCTTTGGGCATTTTTGAGCTTTTTTCTAGCACACTGATTTAGCTTTTTGTAATGCTGAGTCATCTTTCTTTGTAAGCCTAAATCCTTGTTTGCTTTCTCCAATTTGGCCTCTAAATGTAGGTTTTCCCTTTCTAGCCAAGATTCTTTGTCATGTTCAATTTATAAGGCAAGGAGATTAGTGAGAGGGAATTATTGTGCTCGGGTAGATTCTTCCTCTCTCTGTTTTACTAATGCTCTCCTAAGACCCATAGTCTTAGGCCTCTTCCTAGCTGGCCCTTCTTCTTCATAATATTCTTCATAGTCACCCATGTACTCTTCTAGCTTCACTTGTGATTTCTGAGCCTCTCTTTTGTACTTGAGTGCCCGGGCTTCATAAATGAAAAGTTGGCCACTCATTTGCACATTTTGTGTTGGTAGGAAATGAATGATATGTTTTGATCTTTCCAAATCAGTCACCAAATCTCTAACTTGTGCATCCTGGTCTTGTAAGAGGGAATTAAGAATCCTTGTTTCATTTTCCTCATCACCGTCAATGTCGATGAGTTCAAATTCCCTCTCTTTCTCATGGTTGCTTTCTTGTTCTTCCATTGCCTTCTTTCCTTTGTCCTTCATGGGCTTCTTACCCTTGTCTTTCTTTGGCAATCCACCCTTTCCTTTCTTTGGCAGTTTACCTCTGCTCCTTAATGCCCTGATGACATTGCTTTTTACTACTTGAGTGACTTTACCTCTCACTGTTTTGTAGATTTTACCTTTAACTGCTTTTGAGGAGGAGTGCATGGCCCCTTACCTTTTGGAGGCAGAAAACACATGCTTCCTACCTTTCTGATAAGGGATGATGGGAGGTGTTAAAGACTGGGCTTGTTCAATCTGGTCACTTACAGCCCTAGGACTGTCTTTTTCTTCAAGAATGTTTTATGTGGGTGTCCCTTTATCACTTTGCTGTTGGCAGTCCCTTTGATTATCGGTTTCAACATTCGTAATGATATTACCACCAGGAGGATATTTAAAAAGGTCATGCTTTGTTTCTGTGTGGTGGGAGGTGCCCAAGTCTGACACATTTTCATCTTCAAGACTATCCTTGTCTTTACCCTTTTTTCTATCGTCTTGATTGTTCTCATCATTAGGATTTTTTCCATAATTTCCTTGTGTATTTAATACCACTCTGAAAGCTGTCTCTGGACTATCCTCATCAATTTCCTCTTTGCTGTGAATGTCTTCCTCTTGCTTATTGTCTTTATCTGTGCTGCTATTTCTACTGTTTTGACTGCCTTCCTCTTGACTGCTGTCATCTTCTTCATTTTTTTCCTCATCTTCATTAATTTCCTCTTGTTTTTCACTGTCTGTTATGAGGTTGTTAGTGTATTTTTCTTCACTAGGAGTCTCAACACTTTGTCCTCATTCCTCACCATGAGTATCACTGCTTGAAACTCTGTTCTCTTCCTAATTTGTATTTTTAGAGCTACTGCTATTTTTATTACCTTCTTTTTGGCTATCTATCTCTTTGTTTCTGTCTTTACTGCTTTCCCCTTTGATGTCTTCATTTTATCTGCTGTTTTTTCCATCTTCTCCCTTGTCTTCATTATTGTGGTCATCACTCCTTGATTCATTTTGATTATCACTGTTTTCTTCAGGGCCTTCATTGCTTTCCTCAAGGCCATTTCCTCCTTCTTTAATTTCATTATCTTCTTCCTCACTCTCATCTTCCTCACACTTTTCCCCACTTTAATTATCTTCTTCCTTACTCTCATCTTCCTCATACTTTTCCTCACTTTGATCATCACTACTTTCTTCAGGATCAACAATGCTTCTTTTAGGGCTGCCACTGCTTTCTTCAGGGCCAACACTGCTTTCTTCATGATCACTTCTATTTGGAGAAGTTGTTTGAAGAACATTTGCTTAGGAGAGTGATTCATTGGAGGAAAGTGAAACATAGTCAGCAGAGGGCGATGAAGGAGTATGAGGAAGATTTTGAGTAGAGGATGGCACATTTTGCAATGGGATGGAGGATGGAGAGGTAAATTCATCATGGATGATAAAAGCTTCCCAAGGAATGCCTTGTTGCTCCAGTTGGTGAGTTATAATGATTTTGACAAGAGAGTGATGAAATAGGCTTGCCATCTGCTGAGCTGGAGGCTTCTTTTTCATGATGCTGGACATTTTTTCAATGATTTTGCATAGGAAATTAGGCAAGTTCAGCAACTTGGTCCTGGTGAATTGCATGAGGAGTCTAATATGATAGGAGTAGATTCGAGAGAAACGACCCTCACAGGTAAATTATTTCATGACAATCTTCATAAGGAGGGCATACCTGTCCAGTAGATGGGAAAAAGGAAAAATGGCTTTACATTCAGCTTGGCAACTAGGCTTTAGAAAGGATGATAATGGATCAAGTCAAGATGTTTTTTTTAAAACCATATCTCTCATATGCAAAGGATCCTAGTGGCTTTAGAGACAGCTTAACTCAAAATTTAACCCTGCCAGATGAACCTTATGCCCGTGAAGTCTTAAGGAAAATAACTCAGTCAATTTAGGATGGCTTTTGATTTCTTGTACCTTGTTGCAGAACTCAAAACATCATAATTCTTGGAAATAAGACAAGACAGAAGGTGAGGCAGTCAGCTCTTTGGTGCCTGTAGGCTCAAAACTTTTGGGTTTGCCTCCTTTCTTGGCTTGTCTTCTTGGTCTTTGAGGCTCATTACTTTCTTATTGAGACATAATGACTATTTTATCCTTTCTTTCAATTTTGAAACAAAAATGCTTTTAGGAGACTTAGGACCTTTAAACAAAGCAAGATGCTTACAGAGAACAAGCCACACTGTCATTCAGTTTTTTTTTTATCTCAAACTACCTTAGACTTCAATCCTAACCTTAATTGGCACTTTTACAGCTTAAAAACTGATTGAGGAGATATAAATTGATGGAAAATACCTTTAGAAACTCTTTCCCGTGATGAGAAACAAATTCTGGATGAAGATAAGCAATTTCGGTCTTTTCTGTGAAAACTGGGCGGTACTGCACTTTTCTCTCAGGCGCACAACATCGTGGCCCAGACCAAATCTGCACGCGGTGTGTGCGATGGGAGAAGTGTTGGGCGTGCAGCACCCTCAGCCCGGGCAGCCTCTGCACGCGGAGATGTGATGACCGCAATGCTGGGCGTGCAATGTCTTCAAGCCCGGGTAGCCTCTGCACGCGGAGTATGCAAAAGGATTAGTGTTGGGCGCATAGCACCGTCAGCCCGAGTAGCAGATATAACAGCAGGCATGGCACAAATATTTTGGGCACTGTCGGGCGGTAACAGGAATGCACAACACCTTTCTTTAGGTGCACAGCATCCAATGATAAGCTACACTGGGCGTTCCTACAGGTGCACAATGTCTCCAGATTTCTGCCTGAGGATGCTCTTCGTGGCTTTCAAAGCACTTTCTTCTTTGCCAAAGGTGGAAAGCGAAGGAAAGAGGTCGTTGGGGCTTATTTATATATCCTTTTGAAATGATTAAGGATGAAAACCCCCCTCTCTTATAGTCTAAATTTCACCTTTCCATAGTTTTTGTTTTGACTGTCTTTTCAATGTGATAGCCTTTTGGAGCCAATCCTCTTTTCGCTTCTAAACCACTGATTATTGGTTTGAGCAATTGATTTGTTTGTGATGGCATTTGTTTGTCATTTCAGGGTGAATTTAAAACCATTGTGCCTCCATATCCCTAGAAACAAATCTGTGACTGTCTTTCTTTTAGTCTACATAGCTTTCAGCCTTTTTAAGCATATGAATGGGCCCATGATGTCCTTGGACATTTTCAAGGTGAATCACACAACAAATTTGCCTCCTTCTTAGAAAAATATATGTGGTCATTTTCCTCGTGAGCACTTTAACTTTCAAATTTTGATTTTTTCTCTTTTTAGTGCAATGGCACTCTTTGTATTTGAAAATAAAAAATTGTGACCTTTACTTATCTTTAAAAGATAACTCAGCAAAATCCTTACACCTTCTCAGGAAAACTTTTACACCCTCTGCTTGTCTATGAAGGAGGAGATGTTTTTACCTCATAATTCCTACTTGCATATTTATCCAAATTTTTGAAAAACTTGAAAAGCCTTCCCACTGTGAAGACAAATTTTTTTTTTTGTAAACGACATGCCTGTTGTTTTCCTCTTTTAGCATGAATGTCCCTTTGTAGTAGTCTTAGTATTCTCTACTGATGGTGCCTTTGATGGTTTTTTGTCTTATTTGCAAGGGCATGGAAAAAGGGCAGTTGTCCCTCTCCAGGAATATTTTAGGCATTAGAAGTAAGGTTTTTTATTTTTAGTAAGGCCTACCAATCTAGGATGGGATTTTGAGAGGATGACCATTTTAATCACAGTAGACAAGAAAGGGGAAAAGTGAAAAAATTTCTCTGAGGGGATTTCTAGAGGAAAAAATGATTATTTGAATTTGGTTTCTAGAAAACCTGGATAAAGCATATAGTCATCTAAACAGCTGAAAAATACTGATGACTAACAAATACCACAAGAAATAAAGTCTCCTAGGATGAAGAAGAAGGTGAAGTTTAACTTGAGGGGGAGCTATTTAGTGCTCTCAAAAAAATAATTAGGCTTAGAAAAGAAAACAAGGAGATTAAAAAGTAGATACAAGACGTTGAAAGAAATAATCATGACCTTGAAGGAAGAATTGAAGAAGAAATCATTTCCTTGAATACCCAACTTGAAGAAGCAAGAAGATTTGAGGAAATATTGAAAATCTAAACGTTGAAGAAAGAAGAAGATTACAAAAAGTGTGAGAAATATGTTGTCTCATTAAGCGTTGAGGTACACAAGCTCAATAAAATTTTGAGGAGAAGAAGAGTATTGGATGACATTATTAGTATCCATATATCACCTACAAAAAAGTAGGTCTTGGTTATACAAGTGAGGCAAGCTCCAAGTTTCCAAAGGTTAAATTTGAAGAAAAATCACAAGTCGTCGCCCTTCAAAAGTCAAATCGCAAAAAAAGTCGGAATAAGGATGGGAGCATCACTAGTACAAGAATCTATGATCATTCTCTCAAGGGATCCATACTTAATGCAAGAAAAAGTAAGGATCAAAAAAATATTAGACCTCCTCCAAGAAATAAAAACTTCAAAAGATCGTCGGGAGAATTCTTCTCATCCATGTACCCAAGGATATTATCTAATTATTTACATTCATGCATTAATTTTGGTTAGAAAGAAAGAGATTATCGAGAATAATACAGAAATGATTATAAAAATGGTCCTCAAAGTCCTAGAAGTAAATTTGTAAGAACACAAGATAGAATCCCTAATGGCTATGAAAACATACATTACAACTTATTTGCTCCATTATTCAAGTTCAATATATAATGATATCGATGTCACAATTTTGGACATATAGAAAAATATTGTAGAAGTGGCATGAAGTGTGATCCTAAGAAAATCAAAGAACAAAAGTTGTCTAAACATTCTACAAAATTTTGGAGAAGAAAGCAGGTTGAACCAGAAAATGAACATGCCTTGAAGTTTCAAGGAACTTGTTCAAGTTTTTGACAGGTTATGTGGCTAAAGAAGAATCTATGGTTCCTTAATATTTATAAATTGAGATTCTACCTAAGTGATTTGAAAGAGCTATATTTTGTGCGCAAGGGAAGACTCATCTTGCATATATGGAACACATATTGAACCCATGACTTGATAGTACATCTGAGAGTCAAGTATTTAATGGATTTGAAACAAACAAATATTCGTAAGGTGAATGGATCTAGAAAAGGAACTAGTCACTTATAAATAGGCAAAGTGGTGCAGAGGATGACAAAGAAGTGTCCTAGAAGCTATAGTTACAAAGATCATGATAATTGTTGAACAACGCTATGGGTAGAAGAGGCTCCTTTGAGTATGAACATGTATCTAAACAAAATGGTTTGTAAAAATACCATGATGATGTCCACCTTCACATACTAAATCCATATGTTGTGCATTATTGCAAGATTAGACGTCAAGATGGTGGGTATTTTTGTCAACACTCCATTCTTTATGACTTACTTAATATGGTTCATCCAATTTGCATCAGGTCAAGAAGAATTTGATATCCAGGGTAGGAAATATATTGGGGATAATTTGGTGCGCCAAAGGTGTAATATGCATTGTAAAGAAGAAGGTCAGGGAAAAATTCATTTAATGAATGAAAATTTCACTAGTCATATCTATGATGACTCTTGGCATGAGACAAGAAAATATGACTTTGATGAGGATGTGCCTAAAGATGAACTTACCCATGAGACTTATTTGAAGAATTTAATTTTTTGAAGAAGATCGAACCTTGGAAAAAACATGTTAGAAAAGGGTCATTCAACAAGTAGGACAAGAAATATTACAGTCAATGGGAATTGAAATTGTAAATAAGACGAAGAAAAATACAAGGGGAGAAATGAACAACATCGACAATAGAGATATAATAATACTAGGGGAGATCTTACGATTACATGAATAATAACAAGTATTGATACATATCTACATAGAAGCATATTAATAATAGCAACAATAATACATACTGAGTCACAATAGGTGCATGAAAAGGGAGAAAAGGACAAAATCCTCCCTTGATAAAAGCCCAAAGGTGTTTTGATTTTATGGTGTATTGGTCACAAAATTCTCTTTGTATGCAAGCTATTGGCCTAGTGAGCTTCACATTTGCTAATTCCCATCATGATCATTTTGAAAAGGGAAATGGATATGAACAAAGATATTCTTGCACCATAATTCATCTGATAATGCTTCATATCTACAATAAAGAATATCCTTCCATCTAAAAAATACTACAAACAACAAGATGAAGAGGCATTGCACAATAAATAATAAAGAACATTGAAAACAAATAGAAGTGTCATATATGAGTTTTATAAGATTGACACCATAGAATTTGAACAATTTGCAGATTTTGTTTTTGTCCTAAAGCATCAATGGATCAATATCATCATGTGATCCAAAGTGATAAAAAATTCACAAGCTCAGTAAATGAAACCCTTGTGCCTACAGACCACAATTTCATCTCTACATTGTTGGAAGTGTTGAAAATTGGTAGTTGCGGTCGATATTTTCATTGGAAAATTGAAGAAGAAATTATGAATTTATATGTTGACCAAGTTGGCCCTATTTGCACAAGTTGGCCCCACTCATTGAATGACTTTGACCCTATGGTTGAAACCCTCCTCCTAGCAGCATTCAAGCAACCTCATCTGGCATCCATCTCACTCATTCGATCTGAAACAAGAATAATATTAGTCAACACATGCAAATGAGGTAAGAGGAATGATTTTTTTGTGTTGACCAACCAATTGAATTTTGTTTTACTAGTGTTGACATGAGATTATCTATGGAAGTTTGGCTGAACTTGGAGCTTGATTTCATCTGTGATTCGTTGATTGGTTTAATCGAAGTTCAATATATGTTATGGGCTTGTTTACTAAGGGTTTACCATAGGTCAACATATTCTCTTTGACTGAGCTTTGAATATGGTATTAGAGGTTGAATTTTGTCCCTTTGACTTACTGCCTAAGGCTGAAAATCAAGCCCCTTTGTTGCATATTTTGACTTGGATAGCGTTGAGTATTTTATCTCTCACTTGAATGGTTTGACTTGGAATATATTGAGGTTAGAAGATTAAATTTTTTGTTTGGACTATTTTGATGTACATTTTGATGAACTGATCTCTCTCTCATAAGGAAATATTTGTTAGGTTTTCCCCTTATGGGGTTTTCCCAGGCCACTGGACTAAATTTTGGTGTCTTGTGTCTTATTGTTTACTATGATATCTTATGCTTCTCTATTGTTAATGGTTGAAATTTTTCATGTATAACTGATTGATGATTAAAATTCCCTAAAGAAGTCAAATTGTATAATTGGAAGTAGTAATCAGTTTGAAAAAAAATTGTACTAGTCTTGATTGCACTAGAAATAAACATGGTATCAGAGCTATGGTGGAAGAAAAGAGCATGATATCACTCTTGAAGAGACCCTATTCTACATTTTAAATAAGATTTATCATCTACACTTGAGGCAACCCTAAAGATAGAGCCATTTTTTGTTACCTTGGAAGCCCTAATACACTCCAAATTTGAGCTCTCCGACCAAAAGCCTTAGGATAATGTTCAAAGAAGCCACATGAAAGTCAAAGTTTGTATTTATTAAATATTTGAATTTTCTCTATGAAATATCCTAACAAGTCCAAGCTCCATTTCTATGGCATTCAAACTCTCTGATGCATCAAAGTTGCCTCTATGATCAAAGCCAATTCTTGAAATAAACTCAAAGTGAGATCATTGTGGGATTGTTCAAAGCATCTGCAAGTTATCTCTATGATAAGTGAAAAGTTATGTGAACCATGAGATAATGATATGAACTCCTTGATAATAATCCAAGTGCATATTCGAGTCTGACTCATGATCGAAATTAGTGACCAAGCCCAAGCTTGTATGTCTTTATTAAAGGAGTCAAGACCGAGCCACTTTGGAAGGTGACATGTTCGAGGCCTATGATCTTTGTAATCAAAGGTCATCATAAGAATAGAGAAGCCACATTTTCAAATACATTCAGAAGTAACTATGATGTTAACTTAAAAGATCCATGTTATATACATAGTGAAAGAGACTTAGATAAAGAGTTGACCTGGTATTTCCTTGAAGAAGAAAGCTCAAATAAGTTTGAAGAAGACATCTATACTGAAATAAAATATGGAGTCTAACATATGAGGTATGTATTGTCACTAATTCTAAAGTCTCAATGTCGAAATTCTTTTCTTGACTCTATCTTCACATTATTTTTACAATATTTCTATCTCTTGAATATTCAAGTAACTCACTAAATCAGTGAGAAACCCTGGAGGAAAAACATCGATACTTAGATGGATTGATATGAAAATCAAAATTTGATGATGTTGTATTATAACATGTTGAGGAAAATACACTGATTTTCTTTAAAGGAGATCATTTTCACTAAAATTATGCTTCATTGAAGAAAGGTTGAGTCCCCTTTCAAGGTTAAAATTACAAACAAGGAGGAGTCTGAATTGTATTGAAAGTTTCTGAAAATTTTCACTTTGGAAAAAGGAAACAAAGAATTCTCTAGTTCAAGAACTTAGGTATGAAGGTTCATCTTTCCTAGAACCTCTAATATATACAAGACAATCATTTATTGTTGATTGAAATAATGTCAAGTCTATATGTTGAGTGGCATCAACATTTGTTCCGTTGCATATCAAAGGAAGTAAGATCTTCGAATTGTAGGTGATTTTAACTTGTGGGTACTGAAACTAAAGATTTGATGCTACAATTAAAATGTTTTACAGTGATGAATTAGTCATGGAAATATAGACCTACAAGAAATCCAAGAAGCCAATTCTTAAGAGTGATTTTGGGTAATTAAATTTGGAATGATCAAGAATCATCATCAAGGACATCGTTATTAGAAATTTGAATATCTAGGGTTTGTAAGCCATAGCAAGAATCATGGCTTGGATAAGTGAAAACCTAGGGTTTATGGACAAAAACCTAGGATTGATTTCTTCTTCTCATATAATAAACCCTAGATCCAACAAATAATTACATGATGATCATGTGGACGAGGTTGATTTTCATGAAGGCTAAAGATCAAGAGGGAGCCAACATATTCTCAAAAGATAAGTATCTTGTATCTCTCTTATTTTTTTAAATCATTACTGTTGTCGTTGTTCTTCTTTTCCTTGTATATCTTGTTTGGTTGTATTTGTTCTACCTTGGCCTCCTAGTGAGGATTTCAATTACATGATGAAGCCTTCCAAGGTTTTGGAAATAAATGAAAATATTACAAGAAAAAAACTTGTGACAAAAATACTTGTGTTGAGAGATATTTTATTAGATGAGCCCTGGAATCAGAGGGAGTAGACAAATCATCCAGATTAAATCTTGTTTTGATATATTTCGAATAGAAGTTAGTTGTGACTTCCAAGATGAAAATGGCTAGAAGTTCCAAGTAAAGGACTACCTCAATAAGATGAAGAAGAATAAAAATACAAACACCTTGTGCATGGTACTCTCAAGATGATGACTAATTGGTTCTACAAAGAGTGATTTTGATCCATTGTTGAAGATAAGCCCTAGATTTTTATTTTTTACTAGGGTTGAGGATCTCTTTGTTAAGTGTGTGCGGGAGTTGATTGCAAGATCTTAGTCTAATGCATGACTACCTGGGATTAGAAGTAATACTGTTGAAATATTTTGTTGAGATCCTTCAGAAGTTTTACATGGTGGAATGTGAGTCCATGGACACTCTCATGATGAAATTTTTTAAGAAGCTATGAGATTATGATTATGATCTAGGTGATCCCTATATGTAATGCAAATTGATTATCTCATTGATCTATCTATTTTCTATGCTATGAACACGTTGAGAAAATTCTTGGTTAAGCCCCTACATGTGCATGAGATTGCAACACAACATATTTTGAGACATCTGTGTGGCACCATTGAATGTGGTTTGAGATATGTTTCTAATGGAAAATGGAAGTTGGATGTTTTTACAGATACTGATTGGGCTGGATGCACTAATGAAATAAATAACACTTCTGGTTTCTTTTTTATCTTGGGCTCTGTTATGATTTCATGGTTAATAAATAAGCAAACTTTTGCTAGTACGATTGAAGCCAAGTATATAGTTGTTTTTTCTACCTATTGTGAATTTGTGTGGCTTTGTAAGCTGTTTTTTGAATTGTTTGATCAGGTGTTGGAATCAACAATGATGTTAGGTCCCTATATTACTAGTGTATTCCATTATTGTTGTAGTGTATCCCCCTTATTGTTATTGTTGTACCCCTACAGTCCCCATATTGCAGTCCCCATATTGTTATTATTGTGCCCCATAAAACCCCACTATTGCTATTGTTGGCCCTTAGATTATTATTGTTAGGTTAGCTAGGATTATATTGTGACCCCATGGACTCCTATATATAGAAAGGAGGTTTTTTCTTTTGAATCATCCAAGAATTTTTCATTTATGTAATGTAAATAAGGTTTCCCCCTCGAAGTGGCTAATTTCCAAGGTGTTGATCTCTCTTTTCTTCTATTTTTGGAGTTGGTTTCATAACATTTGGTATCAGAGCTTTGGATTCTAGGGTTTCGCTGCTTCAAACAGGTCATTGTGGAATTTTTTCTATAGATGTTTGTCTACGAAGGTTCAAAATCTAAAAAATACCAATTTGATGAAGAAATACTGAGGAAGTTCATGTAAAAATTTAAGATCTTAGTTCACAATATTTTCGGAGATATGATTTGTGGAAGTTAAGGTTTTTACAGGCTCCCAAATTTCATCTCGAAGAGGTGACCTTGGGAAAATTGTCATAACTCTCTGTCTAAGAATTAGATTGGAATTCTGTGAAATGTTGCCGAAATTACAGGGACTGTAGTTTTTTGTATATCAACTTCAGAGCCTAAGGAGGAAACAGTGACACGTGGCACACCATACAAGTTCGCTCTACTAAACCAGTCCATAATTAGGTCATTGTGGGAGATTGGGAATAACTTTTCCTTGAAGAATCCAAATCAGGTCCGACCTATGGCATTAGAAAGAAGATTCAAAGTGCTATTACAGTACCAAATATTAAATCTCGGGGATCTAAAATTACAGAGATCCATCACTTTCAATATCGAGTTCTTCAAAATCAAGAAAGAGGTGTGCATTTGTTTTTCAAATTGCATAAGTCTTGTTTGAAAAATTAGTTTGAAGTGATTCCAAGGGCATATTGAAGCATAGATATTAGTATTGGGTTCTAAAATTCACCCTAAAAATAATTCAAGACCCATTAAGAACTCATAAGGCTCTACTATGACTGATGAAGAGGAAGAAATGCAACATGATATATCAAAATTACAATAGCAAGTGCATCAAATTTCGCTCTCACCAAGAGCAACAAAAAATGAAATGGAAGTTTTGAAGAAAGGTGTGGAAGCCAAGATGGATGGTTTGAAGAAAGACGTGGAAGCTAATATGGATGGTTTGAAGAAAGGCATGGAATCTAAGATGGATGGCATGGAAGCTAATATGGATGGCATGGAAGATAACATGGAAGACATGAAGAATGATATAAAAGCAGACATGGAAGGTTTGAAAGAAGGTCTGACAAAGTTGATACAAGAAATGATTCCTAATGGAGAAAAGGTAGTACAGGAAACTCATGATGAGATCAAAATTAATTTTGATCGTGATTTCATAAACTCTAATGCTGGATGAAAGAACCACCATATTCTAAAGATGGATATGAGGAAGTTTGATGGAAAGGATTGCATAACATGGATACTACAGATTGAGCAATATTTTGATCCCCATAATGTCCAAAACACACAAAAGGTACGCATTGCAACTTTACATTTAGAAAAAAATACATTTGTATGGTATCGATGGCTTTTCTCTCATAAAAAAATTCTCACTTGATCAATTTTTATGGAGGAAATGATAACACATTATGAGGATACAAAGAGAAACATCTTAGTTATCCAATTGATAAATCTCAAACAAAAGGGTTCAATGGTGGAGCACATTGAGGACTTCAAAAATTGAATATAACGGTAACTGATATTCCAGAGGAACACATGATTTATGTCTTCATAGGGACTTTAAAGGATAACATCAAAAATGAGGTTCACCTTTGGGAACCTGATTCATTGGAGAAGGCATCAAGGTTGGCAAGAAAAATTTAAAGTAAATTTATGGTGACAAGGAAGCCTACCACTAGAATCTATAAAGATGGAAGTGTTGCTACTCCTAGACTTCCACAACCTACAAGGTTGACACCACAAAAATTTCAAGAAAAAGGAGAAAAAGGGTTTTGCTACAATTGTGATAGAAAATACACTAAAGGTCATAAGTGTGCTGAGAAGAAATTATTTTACATAGATTGTGAAGAGGAGGAATAAAATGAACAAGAAACTTCATAAGAAGAGGATATACATCAAGAACCAACCCTAGAGAAAGAAGAAATGAGTCAGACAATATTTTTTAATGCATTGGCAGGAATTACCACTCCTCAAACTCTCAAGATAAAAGGACATATCAAGAAGAAAAAGGTAATAGTGTTGATTGATTCAGGTAGTACCCATAAGTTTATTCATTATAAGGTATCCAAGGAATTGAATTGCTTCCTATACCCAACACCAAAGTGTCAAGTGATGGTTGCAAATGGAGAGACTATAAATTTCTCTGGAAAATGCCATAATATCAAGCTAACCATGGGGGAATATGTATTGAATACTCCAATGCTTTCCATTCCAATGGGAGGTGTTGATGTTGTACTAGGATTACAATGGTTACAATCTTTGGGGATAGTAGCTTTTAGTTTTCAGGAAATTTTCTTGAATTTGTTTTCGTAAGGAAAGGAAGTTGAATTATGGGGTATCACAGGGAATTCAGGAAAGATAATAAGCTCTAATGTCATGACAAATCTTCTGAAGAAAGAAGAAAGTGGTGTAATTTCACAATTATGCTCACTAGAAGTTCCAACATCAAAATCATCTATTTCTCCACATCTCCAAGAATTCTTGGAAAATCATTCCAAGGTGTTTGAAACCCAAAAAGGACTCCCACCTATTCGTGATCATGATCATGATCATGCTATTCATTTGATTTCAAGAAGTGTTCCTCCGAACATAAGCCCTTACAGATATCCTTATGTCCAAAAGAGAAAAAATGAACGTATGATTACAGAAATGTTAGAGGTTGGTATAATTAAACCTAGTCAAAGTTCTTACTTTGCTCTTGTATTATTGGCACAGAAGAAGGATGGATCATGGTGCATGTGTCCGGATTATAGGGAGCTCAATAAGCTCACTATTTAAGATAAATTTCCCATTCTTGTGATTAATGAATTACATGGAGAAATTTATATTACCAAGTTGGATCTTCATTCAGGATATCATCAAATTAGAATGAAGACAGAAGATATTCCAAAAACAAAATTTCGAACTCATGAGGGTCATTATGAATTTTTAGTCATGCCTTTTGGCCTTACCAATGCACCTTCTACATTTCAATGGTTGATGAATTCTATTTTTAAACCCTTCCTTAGAAAATTTGTGTTATTATTTTTTGATGATATACTAATCTACAACAAGTCTTGGAAGGATCATGTTCAACATGTTGAGAAGGTGCTAAAACTATTGGAGGAGAAACAACTATATGCAAAAACCTCCAAATGTTTCTTTGAAGGACAAGAGGTGGAATATATGGGTCATATTGTATCTCAGGAGGGTGTTAAGGTATACCCTAACAAAATTAAAGCCATTAAGGAATGGAAAGTCCCCATAAACATAAATCAATTGTGAGGATTTCTCGGGATAACGAGGTATTATTGCAAGTTTGTTAAGAATTATGGGAGAACAACAACACCTCTAACAACATTATTGAATAAATATGCATTTTCATGGACTCCTGAAGCAACTAAGGCCTTTGAACATCTTAAAGAGGAAATGTGCCTAGCATCGGTCTTAGCTATGCCATACTTCACAAAAACCTATATTGTGGAATTTGATGCCCCAGGAAATGGAATTGGTGTTGTTTTAATGCAATAAGGAAGACCCATTGCTTTTGAAATTTGTCCAATCAAAGGAAAGTATTTACATAAAGCTATTTATGAGAAGGAAATGTTGGAAATACTACATGCACTAAATAAATGACGACCTTACCTAATGGTAAGACACTTCAAGGTAAAAATTGATCATGATAGTCTTAAATACCTTTTGGAAAAAATACTATCTTCAGAAGAGCGACAAAATGGGCCACAAAAATGTTGGGTTATGAATTTGAAATAATCTACAAAAAAAGGAAGCTAAATGTTGTTGCAGATGCACTCTCAAGAAAGGATGAGGAGGTGGAAGCATTGCTTTGTGCCATTTCTATTATCCAACTAGATTGGATAACTGAAGCAAGGGAGGAATGGAAGAATGATGAAGAAGTGTGGAGACTCATTCAAAAGCTGCAGCAAGATCCTAGTACATCTCATACATTTCGTTGGAAAAATGGTTCCTTATTGTACAAAGATCGCTTATATATTTTTAATAATTCCAAACTAAAACAAAAGATTCTTTTGGAATTGGACACCTCTCCCATTGGAGTACACTCAGGATTTTTAAAAACTTACCAAAGGGTGAAGAAATAACTTTTTTGGGATGGCCTTAAATCCGATATTCAAAATTTTGTGACAGAATGTTTGGTTTTCCAGCAAAATAAATTTGAGACAATTAAGACCTTGGGTCTATTACAACCTTTACCCATTCCAAGTCAACGTTGGGAGGAGGTTTCAATGGATTTTATCACAGGTTTACCTAAGTCCAAAGGAAAGAGTGTCATCATAGTGGTAGTTGATAGACTTACTAGTATACACACTTTTGTGCATTATCTCATCCATTTAAAGAAAGTACAATTTCTATTTCATTTATGGAAACAATTCAAAAGCTACATGGAAACTCAAAGATTATTGTAAGTGACAGAGATCCCATTTTCATTGGAAATTTTTGGACGGAATTATTTTATTGTTTGGGTACTCAACTAGCCCATAGCTCATTTTATCATCCTCAATCCGATGGGAAAACTAAGATAGTGAACAAATGTTTGGAAGTATATCTTCATTGTTTTGTATCTGATAAACAAACACAATGGGTCAAGTGGTTACCTCTAGCTGAATGGTGGTATAACACTTCCTTCCATACTACAACAAAAAATACCCCATTTGTAGCACTTTATGGAAATAATATACCATCCATCACATCATCTTTAAGAGAAAATTATAAGGTTCAAGAAGTGGAAGATCACATCGAGCATCAACAACAAGTTCCCCAACTCTTAAAGGATAACCTAAATTTCGCACAAAATCGAATGAAACAACAGGTAGATCAGCATCACAACGAGAGAATTTTTAATGTAGGATACTAGGTATTTTTACAGCTATAACCATACAAACAAATGTCACTCAAACAAGATAATAAGGATAATAAATTATCGCTAAAGTACTATAGTCTTTACAAGGTGTTGTAAAATATTGGTACTATGGCATACAAATTGTAGCTTCCTACTTCTTCTCGAGTGCACCCAGTTTTCCATGTTTCATGCTTTTAGAAGGTTATAGGTGACAAACTTCCAGTTCAAAAAATATTTCCAAAGCTTGATGAGGAAGGAAAAATTATATTGGAACCTGAAGCAATCACGAAAGCAAGAACTTGACAACTATGAAATTGATCAATTTCAGAGTATCTCATCAAGTGGAAGAACTTACCCACTGAAGATTCCACATGGGAGGATGAGAATTTTATACAAAAAACATCCATAGCTACTCAAGCGTTGAGGACAACAATTTTTTGAATGAGAGGGGCATGTTAGGTCCCTATATTACTAGTGTAGTCCCTTATTTTTGTAGTGTAGCCTCCTTATTGTTATTGTTGTACCCCTGTAGTCCCCATATGTTATTATTGTGCCCCATAAAACCCCACTATTGTTATTTTTGGCCCTTATATTATTATTGTTAGGTCATCTAGGATTATATTGTGACCTAATGGACTCCTATATATAGAAAGGAGGTTTTTTCATTTGAATCATCCAAGAATTGTTCATTTATGTAATGTAAAATAGGTTTCCCCATCGAAGTGGCTAATTTCTAAGGCATTGATCTCTCTTTTATTGTATTTTTGGAGCTAGTTTCATAACAAATGATATACTATAACAATCAAAGTTGTGTGAAGCTTTCTGAGAAGCTCATTTTTCATGAAGCACATTGATATCAATTATCACTATATCTAGGATGTTGTCCTATGAGGAGCTGTGAGGCTTGAATACATTTCTATTGACGAGAAAGTCGCTGATGTTTTGACTAAGCCACTGTCCCAGATGAAGTTTGTGTAAAAATTATACAACAAGCACATATATCATGGATTCAATTCGATCTAAAAATGTACTAAAGCTAGATATGCAGGTAATAATAGTAAATCCTCAGTTGCATGTGAAATCACTGGTTGTGAATTAAATAGTATTGAATTCACTTGATCTCTCACTAGTGTATCTAACAATTACAACTAGCAAAACTGACTTTAACTCACTTAATTGAGTTAAAATGATTACAACCTGCATTAACTAATGCACCACTGCACTTCGAACTCTATTACAACTACAATTACTCTGCATGCTCTCCAACTACCCTCAACTCGAAATTCATGAGCTAACTGAGTTTATCACACTCAGTTAACTATTGCAAGTTATTTTGAGATTAGATTACATTTTATTGTCCATCTTAATTAAGGGAAAACTAAAATAGACATGCACCAAATTTAGTCCACACCAGTGTAGGTGCTACTAAGACCTATGGTCCCACACTTGTGTAGGTGCTGCTTGGACCTCCTGGTCCCACACTATTGTAGGTGCTGAAATTTCTTGTTGAACTTCACACTCCCTCTCAACAAGAAAGGGATTATCCTTCACCCCGATCCCGCCTCTATGGTATTCGAATTTGCGCCTGGTGAGCACCTTCATCAGAATATTTGCATCCTAATATTCCATGGGAATGTACTGAAGTAACATTATGCACCTCTGCACACAATATTTGAGATGGTGGTACCAGATGTCTATGTGCTTGGACGTATCATGAAACACATGATTAATCGAGAGTTTAATGCAACTATGATTATCACAATGTACCACTACCACATCTATCTGAGAACCAAATAAACCAATCAGGATCTTTCTCATCTAGATGGCCTCACATGCAGCTTGACTTGCTGCCATGTACTCTGCCTCCACTGAACTGAGTGCCACAGATCGATGCTTCCTGCTACACCAAGAAACTGATTTCGATCCTATGCTGAAGATCCCTCCTAATGTGTTATTTATGTCTGATGGACTTCCTGCCCAATCTACATCCGTGAAGCCTTGAATCTTCACTCCCTATGTCCGTCTGTACCATAATCCATACTCTAATGTGCCCCTCAGGTATCTCAAGACATGCTCCCCCACATTCCAAAAGATCTTGGTAGGATTAACCATAGCTTGACTCAACTGGTTAACTGTGTAGAAAATTTATGGTCTGATGTTCACTAAATACATTAGTGAACCAACTAACTGCCTATAGACAGAAGCATCCACTACCTCTCCAGAAGTAGCATCCTCTTTCATCGAATTTCCTGGAAGAGGAGTATCCATGGGTTTGTAGCTCTCCATGTGAAACTTACCCAGTATCTCTTTAGCATACTTGCCTTGAGAAGCAAAAATTTCACCATCGCACTACCATATTTCCAAACCAAGAAAATAATGAAGGAGTCCCATGTCCTTCATTTCAAACTCCCTTTCAATATCCTCCTTGCATGAGTGTATCGATTACTCATCACCAGTCAAAATTAGATCATCAACATAAAGTAAAATAATCAATACCTTGCCCTCAACCACAATCTGGTACAGGTTTGCATCAACGTCACTTTTGGTAAAGCCCAGTCCGATGAAATCACTGTCAATCCGAGTGTACCAATCACGAGGTGCTTGCTTCATCCCATACAGTGTTATCTTGAGTCGACACACATGCGACTCATTGTCGAAGATCTTGAAATCTTCTGGCTGCTCTATGTACACTTCTTCCTCAATAAATCCATTGAGAAACAATGTTTTCACATCCATCTGATGAATGAACCACCCCATATGCGCTGAGAGTGCAAGGATGGATCTAATGGAGGAGTACCTTGCAACTGGTGCAAAATTCTCATCATAGTCGATCCCTTCAATATGTGAGAATCCTCGGGCCACAAATTTGGCCTTGTATTTCTCCACACTCCCATCAGCAACTTGCTTTACCTTGTAGATCCATCTAGATCCAACCACTGATTTACCGACCTATCTTGGGACAATCTCGCATGCACTGTTCTTGACAATGGATTCATACTCCACCATTGCATCAACCCAAATTGGTTGTTGCACTGCCTCCTGAAAGGAAGATGGTTTTGTCACAATAAATTTTATCATAAGAGCCATGTATCCAGTAAACCTGTCTGGAGACTATCTTTGTATGCATTGTGAAGTAGGGGCTCCTACATTCTCTGCAGCATCAAGTCTCAATCTATCAGCTTCCGTGGTGCGCCTTCTACCATTTCTGATGGATGGATTTACATGAGTGTTTTCTGCCACTCCATGATCCTCCACATGTGGCTACTCCACATCTTGATGCTCACCCTTAGGAACCAAGATTTCCTCATCTACATTCAAATCTAGTTCCCTCTCAAGGGAAAATCGCATGGATTTCTCCTCATCAGATTTTATATCCTGTCGCACAATAGTCATTCTGTTGTTTGGAAAATACACCCGATAGCTGTGGGGAGTTTCAGTGTACCCCAAAAATATCCCAATCTCAGTTGTTGGTTCCAACTTGTTCCTAATGTCTTTGGTCACATGCACATAAAAAGATGAGCAAAAAATCTTAAAATGTGAAACATCAGGTTTATTACCAGTGAAAGCCTCTTCTAGTGTACTCATGCCAAGTATCCTATGAGGACAATGGTTCTGCACAAATACTGTTGTGTTGCATGACTATACCTACAGATGCATAGGTAGGCCCTGATCATTCAACATCGCTCTTGTTGCACCCACAATCGTTCTATTCTTTCTTTGAGAAATCCCATTCTGTTGTGGGTTATGTGGCATTATCAGTTCTCTCCGAATTCCTTCTTTGTTGTAGAAGTTCTTGAATTCGTTAGATGTACTCACCACCATTATCGCTCCTAAGAGCCTTCACTTGCTTCCCCGTGTCTTTCTCCACCAATGATTTGAACTCAAGAAACTTTGAGATCATTTGATCTTTCTTCTGCATGAAGTAGATCCAGCACTTTAGAGAAAATCCATCAAAAAATATCACATATTACTTGTGCTTTGTTGTTGAAGCAACAGAGAATGGTCCACACACATCTGTGTGAACTCTCTCAAGGATCCCCGAGGCTCGGTTCTCCTTCTCATGAAAGGTGGCATTTGCATATTTTCCCATAGTACATCCCTTGCATGTGTCTGACTGTGCAAGTGTACCCTTGGGAAGACTAGTAGAAATATGTTGCATGACTTTTAAGGCTCCGTGGTGAAGATGGCCCAATATTTTGTGCCATAACTCACCCTCATCCCGGCTCACCACTATGCCCACGTTACCCATCATTGTTGCACAGCCATCTACATCAAGTTTATAGAGATTTTAAACTCAAATACCAATCTTCTTGGCTTGTCCTATTGTTTTGTGTCGAAAGAGAGCCTTTCCTTCACTGAAAACAAAATCATAGCCTCTATCCTCCAACATTGCAATTGAGACCAAATTTTTCTTCAAGCATATTACATGCATTACATATTTTAATTGAAAAGGTTTACCTGACTGTCTTTGGAAGGTAATGGTACCAATCTCGGCAGCACTGTACTGCCCGTCATCGCCCATTTCGATACGCATTTGGAGGTCCTTCTCCTCCAAGTTACTGAAAATTTCCTTGTCTCTCGTCATGTGAAAGGATGTAACACTATCCAAATACCACACTGGTCCCATTGCACTTGAAACCATGCATGCAATGAGCAAGAAGTCAAGATCAAATTGTAAGGCCAAAGCCTCAATAGCTGTAGATCCTGAAGCCTTCTTGTTCTTCTTCTTTTCTGGACAGTTAGTAGCATAATGCCCATACTCGTGACAGTGAAAACACTTCACTCTTGACATGTCGCGCTTCTTGCCATCTTTGGACTCAGATTTGGAATGGAACTTCTTTCCTTTCCCCTTCTTCACCTTGGCAGCCAAAGCACGATCTTCTTCATCTTCATTCTTATATGAAGATCCATATTTGGTATTCCATCTGAACTCCTCCTGCACTAAATTTGACCACAACCGTTCCCAATCTGGGAGCTTTTCCCTTCCCTTGATAGAGTCTTGATAACTATGCCAACTCTTAGGAAGTCCTAGGAGAGCTAGACTCACCAAATCATCATTAGGAATAGTAATACCAACGATCCCTAGCTCATCCTGACATTTGACAAAATTTGTTAAATATTTTGGCATTTAGTCGCCTTTCTCTATCTCGATCTTCTTCGGTTTATCTTTCAATGCCAATTTCCTATGGTCACTACTGCTTTGAAATAGATCTGTCAAATATTTCCACATAGCATATGGTGTCACTTTTCCATGGAGACTTGAGACAATGTGGTCTCGTACTCCCTCAAGTAATATCCTCCTCACTTTTGCCGCTTTCTTTTGCCATGCATCAATATTTGCAGCGTTTGTCACAACGGGTTTAGGAACATCATTGTCAATGAATTCTTTCAAGCCATTGTCTTCGAGTACTACCTCCATCCTGTCCTTCCAAGAAATATAGTTAGATCTTCCCTCAAGTGCATACTCCAATATCAAGTCATTGAAATCCATTTCGATCTTGAATCAGCTGTAGCACCAAGAAAGTATTCTGCAAATTAAAATTATATTCAATCACAAACTCAACTCCTCCTCCGCTATTGTGATTTCTTGTGTTATGATACCATGTATAAATTATACAACAAGCATGTATATCATGGATTCAATCCGATCTAACAATGTACTAAAGATAGATACTAAATCACTTCTACAAATCAATTGCGGAATTAAAAACAGAATCGCCAGCACATGAAGCAAAGAAGAATCAATCAAACCACAACATAGATAATTTCCCACGAAAATATTGTTGCTCAAAAACCCATTATCTTTTATTATATATTCAGCATGGATACATGAAACAATTACATACAACTCTTCTCACAAGAACCCTCCTGTATTCAGCTAATTGTCTCACACTGTCCTGGAAAATAATGACCAACACTTAGCCAATTTTCAGTATCTAAAAAGCCTGTTTTGATTGCACAATTCATGTGGAATGAAATCCATATTCTTTAGGAACTTTGGCCTTCCTTGGCTGTGCAAGGATCATGGGCAATCCAATGGGTGTTTGGTTGCATGGGTGCAACCCAATAATCCTACAAATGATAGTTAACATACCTTTCACCTAGATCTCAACTGGGTCTCCACTGGAACTAACATGCATGCAGCTAATAATAGTAAATCCTCAATTTCATGTGAGATCACTGATTGTGAATTACATAATATTTAATTCACTTGAACTCTCATGAGTGTATCTAACAGTTACAACTAGCACAACTGACTTTAACTCACTTAAATAAGTTAAATTGATTACAACCTACATTGACTAATGCACCAATGCACTTCGAACTCTGTTACAACTAGAATTACTTTGCATGCCTCACCAACTACCCTCAACTTGAAATTCATGAGCTAACTGAGTTTATCACACTCAGTTAATTATTACAATTTATTTTGAGATTAGATTACATTTTATTGTCCATCTTAATTAAGGGGTAACTAAAATAGGCATGCACTAAATTTAGCCCACACCAGTGTAGGTGCTGCTAAGACTTGTGGTCCCACACTAGTGTAGGTGCTGCTTGGACCTCCTAGTCCCACACTAGTGTAGGTGCTGAAATTTCTTGTTGAACTTCAATAGTTTGATTACTTCCGTGACAAGCCTAGAATGGCCAATAATTCCTCTTGAAGAGAGAGAAGAAATATTGATTGTACAACATCATGAGATTGGTAATATTCCTTGGGATTAGTTGAGAGACCAAGATTTATGGCTGGGAATATTGTCCTAGTTACTCCCTTGGGTCATTAAGATTGACCGAGAAACCAATATGGTTGGGGAGTTTTGTTTTGAGGCCTAGAGTGATCCCTAGGTCATTATGTTTGACCAAGAGACTCGTAGGTTTTCGTCGGGGACACTATTTTTGAGTAATTTCCCTTGGGTCATTGTATTTGACTGAGAGACCATATGGTCAGGGAATTGACCCTTTTGACATTCGGATAAATATTTCTCCCTTGGGTCATTGTATTTGACTGAGAGACCATATGGTCGGGGAGATTGACCCTTTTGACATATGGATCAATATTTCTCCCTTGGGTCATCGATCGAGAGACTATATATTTAGGGAGTTTGATACTAAGATAGGGATCCTTCCTAAGGTCATTGGTCTTCGCTGAGAGACCCTTGTTTATGGTCAGGAAGATGGGCCCTCTGTACTCTCTTAGGTTATTTGGTTGGACCGGGAGAACATTCGTATGGTCAGAGAGTTTGATCTTGATTACTCCCTTGATTCATTGTGTTTAACTGAGAGACCAGTAAGATGGTCAAAGAAATTGATGTTGAGCTCTCTTCCTTGATTCATTGTGTTTGAGTGGGAGACTAAGTGGACTTGGTTAGGAAAATGGATTTTGTGTATTCTCTTGGGCCATTGTGCTTGATTGAAAAACCTTTTCATATGGTTGGAGTGGTTGGCCTCATTGATTGATCTCATTGGTCAGTTGGTCCTTAACCTTGCACAAGTCGACCCCACTCATTGAATAGGATTGACCCTATGGTCAAAAGCCTCCTCCTAGCACATGTATGTATTGGAATTTGAGCAACCTCATTTGGAATCCATCTCCCTCACTCATTCGATCTGAAACAATAAGAAGATTAGTCCACATGTGCGAAGGAGATAATATGAAGATTCATTCTGCGTTGACCATCCAATTGAGTTATGTTTGACTATTGTTGACTTGAAATTATCTGCTGAAGTTTGACTGAAGTTTTGACTAATATTGGAGGTCGAGTTCATCTGTGATTCGTTGATTGGTTTGATCGAAGTTAGATCTTTGTTCTGGGCTCATTGATTGAGGGTTGAACACAAGTCAACATCTACACTTTGACTGTGGTATTATATGCCAAATTTTTGCCCTTTAACCAGTTTCTTTAGGCTGAAATTCAACCCCCTATGTTTTAGAATTTGACTTGGATAGCGTGTGACTATTTTATCTCTCATTTGACTCGTTTGACTTGGAATTTATTGAGGTCAAAATATTGGAATTTTTGTTTGGAATATTCTGATGTAGATTTTGATGAACTGGACTCTCTCTCGTAAGGAAAGCTTGCTGGGTTCTCCCCTTGTGGGTTTTTCCTTGGCTGCTGGCCTAAATTTTGGTGTCTCTTGTCTTATTGTTTACTGCGATCTCTATTTTTTCTCTATTGTTAATGGTTGAAATTTTTCATGTAGAACTACTTGATGATTATCATTGGAAGTAATTATCATTTTGAAAAAAAATTGTAGTAATCTTCATTACACCACCAGAAAATCAACAGGAAGATGATGAAATTGCAAATGGTAATGCATTAAACCATGAATGTGAACATGATAATCCTTCATCCAAGAGCTCTATTTGTGATGCTAGTGTTGCAGATTATGACATTAAGTGTGTAAGAACAAAATAGTAAACTAATAAGTAGCGTTTCTTATTTACTATGGAAGATGTGATTTGTATCATGTTTTCTGTAAGCTTTGAATACAATTTGTTTTGGTTGGTGGGCTTACTAAAGAATTTTGTGCATGGGAAGGAACAAACCAACCATACATTCAGAATAAAAACAGATAATAAACAAATAAACAATGGGGCTAGAAAGATAAATGAAATAAGCAATGACTCAGTCTAAAACTAAGAGTTAATCAACAACATTAGAAAACAAATGAATAGCAGGGAGAAACAGTGCCTTCAGAGGGGGAGCAACAAACAACAAAGGAGAAACAATGCCTTCACGAGAAGAGATAAAATACTAAAAAAAGGCCTCCAATATGAAAAAGAGACGTTACATTGAGACACTGAGTGTATACCAGAGTGGAAAACAAAACCTCCAACGTGTGGATAGACTGGAAAACAACACCTGCAAGATGTGAAATGTTACATGGTCTGACGGTCTTCATCACCTGTGGCGAATCTGTTATGTGTTATGTGTTAATAAAATATGCTTAGAACAATTGTGCGTTAATTTCAAATCATTTGTTATGCATTAGAATATTGGAGCATTATGTATTAATGTCAGACAAGGTCTAACTTAGGGAAGCTACAGGAAAATTCTGTTCCAAATCAAACCTAGAAAGCAATCTTTTTGGATGTATTTTGGTATGCAAAAATGATGAAGAAATGAATCTTTTTGTAGTAATTCTATGATTACAACTTCTAAAACACATTTTTTTGGTCCTGCAGCAGACTTTGGCACACAAAAACATCATTTTGTTGAGACAGGTATAAGGTTAGCACTGAGGATGATAAAAAATTGAAGTTTGAAGACTATGAAAGATAATAGGGAGCAGAACGAGGAGCTTGGGCTGAATGACATGGACACATCTTCAATAGATGTTGCATATACTCAAGCTAGTGGTAAGTTGTAGTAGAATTTGAATTTGACCATAAAATAGAGTGTAGCAAGCAATGGACAATCATCTAGTGGCAATTTATTGAAGGTCTAGAGTGTTGATCAGCGGTTGTCATTGATGTCAACCCAAGCAGCACCAGGGGCTAACCCAATATTGAATGAGAAGTTTGAACTACAAAATTAATGTATTCTGGGTCAATAATACTTCTGATGGTTTCTACTTGTCGAGATGTTTCCATTGATATATGGCATGCCATGTAATTCTTCACGGTTTGAGAGATATTCATGTTTGAAGTTTGTACCCCAGTTAGTGGGCTAAAACCCCATGGGGTTGGGGTATGGGTCATTGAAAAGTCATAATTAATATTTTCTAAGATCCGAAAATCCCTCCCACATTCACTTGTTGAAGCCCCTCTCAACTTAAGCATTCATATATTGTGATCTTCATTTCCTCCTTAGGCAAAGGATTCGGCTATCTGAAACAGGTTATCATGAAAATTTCGCTCTAAAGTGTTTTATACAAAGGCTCAGAAGCTGAAATTTTTATGAGGCAAATCTGAAATCCTGAGGAAGCTGCAGTAAAAATTTCAGATCAAGCTGCGTAACAGTTTTGGAGATATGATCTGTGGAAGTAAGGGTTTTTGCAGGCTCCTGAAATTCATCTCAAAGAAGTGACCTTGGTAAATTCGTCATAACTCTCTCTCTGAGTATCGGATTGGAATTTCGTAAAAAGTGACGGATAGCGCACAGTCTGTAATTGTTTCTCTATCATGTTTAGAAGAAAATGAATAAAGAGTGACACTTGGTATGTCATACAAGTGCGCTCTGCTGAAACAGTGCATAATTAGGGCAGTGTGAAAAATTGGGTATAACTCTCTCTTGAAGAATCCAAATTGGGTCAGACATGTGGCATTGGAAAGAAGACTCATAGGAATACTATAGGACCAAAAATTAGATATTTGGGATCTGAAATAACATAGATACACTAGATTCAATATCGAGCTCCTAGAAGGCAAGAAAAAGCTAGATCATGTGTTGTCAAGGATTGTAAAGGACCAGACTTTCTACAGCATAAAAGCAAAACAAGGTGCAGTAGAGGGTAGCATGACAAGAGCAGCAACCAAGGTGCAGTACATTAGCAAGAAGTTCATCATATGAAGTCTTCAATTGAGAAGCACTGCATACAATCATTGTAAAGGTATCATTGTACTTAGTCATTGTAAATACATTATTGTACAAATTGTACTAGTGTCTATCTGCCAAGGGTTGAAGAGGCAGTGTTGGGAGGTCTAGGATCATCATTAGGTGGTTGTGTCAAAGTTGGGGTTATGGTCTATTATATCTTCTTCTTCTACATCATTCTATATCATTGTAAAGTGGACCATTTTCCCTGGTACGGAAGTCCATTCTTCTTTTATTCTTCTATAGGGTGGTAGGGTGGTGCTAGGGTGAGTTGTAGCTCATTAGATGTTGGGGCATCCATTTAGTGACTATTGAAGAATCTCGGGCGTTGGAGCGTCCATCCAGCGGGAGCTGGAGAAGAATGCTTTTCTAGATTCTAGGAAGTTGGAGCTTTATTTTCAATTGGAGTTGAAAAGAATTATTAGAAAATCATTAGGTGGTTTTTGTCCCGGAGTGGGTTTCCACCTTAAAAATTTTGTGCATTTGTGTTCCTCTTGTTTGCTGCTATCATTGTACAAACACTGATAATAATTGAAGATTAAATAATGCTCTAATTGAAAGAAATACTGATTCACCCCCCCTCTCAGTGTTTCCAACAATTGGTATCAGAGCTTGGTTCCTTCAATAGCAGTTTAACAGCTGGAAGGAGGTCATGGAGCATACCAAGAATGGTGTACCTCTATTCAATGAAAATAATTATGCACTCTGGAAAGGAAGAATGGAGGTCTATCTATTGGCGCAAGGTTACGAAGTATGGGACACTGTTCAAAATGGATTTACATCAACTACGGATGAACAAGGTAAGAAGAATTTGGTAAATGATGCAAAAGAAAAGAATATTATTATCAGTGGACTTATTGAATCTGCTTATCATAAGGTGTTGGGTTGTAAAACCGCCAAAAATGTATGTGACAAGCTTGAGAATATATATGCAAGTGACTCAAATGTCAAAGAAGCAAAGCTTCAAATCTATAGAGCAAAATTTGAGCAACTCGGAATGAAAGAAGATGGCAACATTGTTGCATACTTCCAATACGTTGATGAAATAACCAATACTCTGGAAGGATTGGGAGAGCCAGTTGACGAGAAGACTATTATACAGAAGATTCTTAGAACGTTACCAAGGAGATTCAACCCAAAGGTATCAGTCTTAGAATACAGTGCAAATCTGGACAAACTCAGCAAAGAGGAATTACATGGAGTTCTCATAGCATATGAAATGAGACTTGATGAAGAAGAGGGTACTTCGCATCTAGAAACTGCGTTTGTTGCATCTAAGAAAACCAATAAGGATAAACAACCTTCAATTGAAAATACATGCACTTGCAAGTGTGAAGAAAAGGGAGATGATGAAGAAGGTCTTTCAGATGAAGAATATGCTTACTTCACGAGAAAACTACAAATTGGTAAGGGACAATTCAAAGGTAAAATTCCATTGATATGTTTCAGTTGTAATGAGGTTGGGCATTTTGCAGCAAAATGTCCAAACAAAAGTAATGGCAACTCAAAAAGAAAGAAAGGCTTTAAGAAATTCAACAAGAAAGGATCCAAAAGGAACTTTCTCTCTAAAGAAGATAGCTCATCATCCGATGAAGACAATGATAGTGAAGAAGAAGCCAATGAGAGAGTATTGTTTATGGCCAAGCACAATAAGCAAGAGGTATCAAACAACGAAGAAGAAGGATGGACCATAGATGAATTATATGAGGAAGCAATCAAGCTTATAAAAGATCTCAAGGCGGAGAAGATCCGTTCCAAAAATCTTGAAGAACAAGTTCAAGGTCTCAAAATTGAAGTTGAAGAACACAAATGCATTGAAGAGTCACTTCAAAAGAAGTTGGAAGAAAGCAACCAAGAAAGGGAAGAATTAGAAGCCCAAGTAGTCTCGCTACGTGAGGAAGTGAAGAAAGGAAAAACTATCCAAACTATGCCAACAGCTCAAGGGCATTGGAAGAACTCATCAACAATCAACGATCTTATAATGAAAAAACTGGCATCGGTTACAAAGAAGAAGAAGCAGGACCTTCTACAACAAAATACAATGAACCTATGAGATCTGACATGCATGAAGACTTCATTGGACAAGATTCGCAAGAACAACCTTGGAAGACAATTCCTCGACAAAAATTTCCATCCGGGTACCAACATATTTTTTATGGCTACTGTTATTCATGTGGAAAATTTGGTCATAAAGCTGTAGAATGTCGCACGTACCCTAGGAACGAATATAATTCCAGGAGATCTGTCAAATATGAACCTCCCAGGGCTCAGCGAAATATCAATAGATTTGAACATTTAAGAAATAATATTGAATGTTACAAATGTCAAAACTTTGGACACATAGCCAAAGACTGCAGACTTGAAAATCCTCCAGAAGAATCTTCGAAGCCACGGAATGAACGAACATGGAAGAAGAAGAAGAATGATAATTGTGCTCTCGCTCTCAAGGCTCAAAAGAACAAAGATGTGTGGTATGTTGATAGCGGTTGCTCAACGCATATGACTGGAGATAGAAATAAATTTGTATCTTTGAAAGAGAAGAAGGATGGAACTGTGTCCTTTGGAAATGATGGATCTTCAAATGTTATAGGATCAGGTACTGTCACTCTCGGAAGAAAATATGTTCTAGCCAAGAATTTTCTATTGGTTGAAAACATGAATCACAATCTGCTCAGTGTTGGACAAATGTGTGATCAAGGACACACAATACTATTCAACTCCATGAAATGTGAAATCAAGAAAGGCGTGTATGGTGAAATTGTGGCTACAGCAAGTCGAGCTCCAAACGACATATATGTTCTGGATGAAGCAACTAAAGCATGTCTAATAGCTAAAGAGGATGATACAATAATTGGTAGCAATGATGATCGTCTAAGTAAGAATTTTGCTACAAAGGTGCAAAGTGATTTCAAGATGTCTTTACTTGGTTGCAAATTGAGCATAGACGACTCATCTAAGGATGTGGATCAAAGGTTGTACAGATCTATGATTAGTAGTCTTCTATATGTAACAGCCTCCCGACCAGATGTTATGCAAGCAATTGGACAAGTAGCAAGATTCCAAGCAGCACCAAAAGAATCACATATTAAATATTCACCAGCATTGGAATATCTTCGCCAGAAGCTTGGGATTCTCCCAAGTTCTCATTAGATTTTCCTTTTTTCAGAATATAAAGGGGGAGTGGAAGTGTGTACAGGTCTGCAGGACGGTTGTGTGTCAGCACGAGTGGAAGTGTGTACAGGTCTGCAGGATGGTTGTGTTTCAGGGGGAGTTACCCTTTGCCATTGATGTCAAAGGGGGAGAGAATGTTGTAGGAAGAGGTGTCATGATCGCAGGCGGAGTACTTGTGTTGCCATCAATGCCAAAGTGGGAGATTTTTGATCAGCGGTTATCATTGATGTCAACCCAAGCAGCACCAGGGGCTAACCCAATATTGAATGAGAATTTTGACCTACCAAATTAATATATTCTGGGTCAATAATGCTTTTGATGGTTTCTACTTGTCAAGATGTTTCCGTTGATATATGGCACACCATGTAATTCTTCACGGTTTGAGAGATATTCATGTTTGAAGTTTGTACTCCAATTAGTGGGCTAAAACCCCATGGGGTTGGGGCATGGGTCATGTTGATCATGTCAAACCCCTATTAAATTTTGGCAGGCCATTCCATTTGAACCCTTCAAAACTATTTTGATAGCCTAAGTAATCCTTTTGCTGCCTATCGTTGCCCTTTTTCTGCCTCAAAACTGCATAAAAGGGCCGAAAATCTACATTTGAAAATATTCAAGGCTTAGCCCCTTTCGGCCCTAGCCCCTTAATCGTTTACTCCATGTAACCCAGTGCTAGAAACAGGCGCAAAAGAATTAAGCTCTTATCACATATGAATATCGAGCGCGCCCTCAACCGTTGATCTGTACAGATCGAACGACATTCGCAATGCTCCACTACGCCCGCTCCCATTGCAAAAACCGGTGGTTTATATCGCACCACCTTCCAAGCGGCAGGCGGTATTCCTCAAATCCGAGCGATTCCATACATCGCTCGCCGCGTGTCCCTACGTACGACTCTAAAATCGCCGTTCATCGCACGCTATTGTTCGGCAAAAGATGCGCAGCAATATTGCTGTCAGCCGTCGGATCTGGAGATCTTCATCTAATGGTCGTCGCGCATCAAAGCTGCATGAGTTTTAATTCATGGCGAATACACCCCTGACCCATTTTCCATCGCCTCCGACACTCTTTCAGCCATCAATCTCCTCCTGAGATTGGATGGTCTAGATTTATCCCACGCCACGCCATTGACCCCGTATCTCCACGTCACCATTCCGCGTGTCATTCGTCTTATCTTCTTCTGTCTTCCTTATATTCATCCAAAGGGTCAAATTCAAAGTTTTTTTTTATTCGCTGCACTCCGCCAACCTTCACTAAATACGTTTTTCCACCTAGTCCATTCACCATCGCTCCGCTGCAATTTTTTCTGCCACCCTACGTTATTTCTCCATTTCGCCATGTTTGCACAACCATTTTCATCGATCCCGCCACGTCCATCATCTTCAGGCCTAGTTTTCTTTAACAAGTTTGTGGACTTTGCAGGGTTACAGCAGCGGAAAGTTGCCATAATTCATAGCCTTTGTTTCAGAAGTCGAGAACGCATCAAAGGACCATCTTTCAGAGGCATAATTTATGAGGGAAATCTGGGAAGCTGTTACGACACGACTTTCATTAAAGAAGCAGGGGTGAAAATCTATCAACCCCCCCCAGAGTTATTAAAATATGCAAATTTTGTAGATGGAAACATTAATGGAGCAGGTAGAGAATATCAGTGAAAGATAGGGAATTGAAGACATAAAATTGAATATTTTAGGGCCTTGATCTAACCTTTTGAAGGCGTAGTACCTTTTGTAGATGGAAACATTAATGGAGCAGGTAGAGAATATCAGTGAAAGATAGGGAATTGAAGACATAAAATTGAAGATTTTAGGGCCTTGATCTAACCTTTTGAAGCCGCAGTACCAGATTGAAGATCCTGCAAATCGCTCCAAATATTTGTGCACAAGAAACAATACCCTCCAGGTTTTATTTCAACAGGAGTTTCTCTCCAAGAAAGGACGGGATGCCCATGTGATTTTAATTCTATACCGTGCTCCTGAAGATATTTTTACCTAGTGCATTTACTTCAGAAGGCAGGCATCAGAGTACATACAACCTTACAGAGCCATCAAGCAGTATGGGTGGGCACTTTTTCGCCATTTTGCTTTAATGAGACAGTTAAATGTTTACCACCTACTCCCTTTTTTGTATCTCTCTTGTTCTCCTATAAAGCTCACGAAGAACAGATAGTTTGGGGTTCCTGATTTTATCAGAAAATTATGCAGTGAAAGGCTTTTTGTATACACTTTGTAAAACTTTTGTATGAAGGCTTAGAGCCCATAGGGTCTCAGTGAGGAGGAGTTACATCAGTTAAAGAGGATTCTGGTCTTTGGTACTTCACAGTCTGTAACTTTCTCTTATGCGTTATTTTAATAGATCATTTCATTTCATCCATGTTTCCTGTATCATGTTTTGGAATGCGAGTGGCTCACTGATTTTTGGTATGGATTCATCCTAGTTGATGCTCATGCTCGGATCAGTCAAGCGCTTTAAATATGGCTCATGCATGATATTCTGTTCCACTATTCATCTAAACCATGTTTCTGCTATATTAGTTTCTTTGGGAGGGTGTTTTTAAAACGCTACTGTTATGTATGGATTCTTAGATTGGTAAGCCCATATGTGGTGGTATTGTGTATCTGGATATCAGCTCAATGTTAACTAATATCTCCTCTACATTTCATTCATTACATACACCTTCTGATAACTTATTTCTGTGAAGTATTTCTGAACTGGCCCACTTTACAGTAAATTGTCTCTGAATTGTCTGTTGCTTTTGTATTGGAGTTTTGCATGTTGCCTCTGCATTATTCCTATCTCTGTATCAGTTTTCTGAAGGTCTTGGTCCCATTCAGAGTAATTATCCTTGTTTTACAAGAGATAGCATGAGAGCTTGTTATTGATAACTCCTCTGTTATACCATATGCTCCTTGCTATGATAAGATGTCCTAGGCACTGGTCTATCACAACTCTAGGCTGTCTCTAGGAGAGACAACAGGTCATTGAAAAGTCATAATTAATATTTTCTAAGCTCCTAAAATCCCTCCCACGTTCACTTTTTGAAGCCCCTCTCAACTTAAGCATTCATATATATTGTGATCTTCATTTCCTCCTTAGGCAAGGGATTCGGCCATCTGAAATAGGTTATCATGGAATTTTCGCTCTAACGTTTTTTCTACGAAGACTCAGAAGCTGAAATTTTTATGACGCGAAGCTGAAATCCTGAGGAAGCTGTAGTACAAATTTCAGATCAAGTTGCGCAATATTTTTGGATATATGATCTGTGGAAGTAAGGGTTTTTGCAGGCTCCTAAAATTCATCTCAAAGAAGTGACCTTGGTAAATTCGTCATAACTCTCTCTCTGAGTATTGGATTGGAATGCTGTAAAAAATTACGGATAGTGCATAGTCTGTGATTTTCGTTCTATCAATTTCAGAAGAAAATGAGTAAACAGTGACATGTGGCACACCGTACAAGTGCGCTCTGCTGAAACAATGCATAATTAGGACAGTGTGAGAAATTGGGTATAACTCTCTCTTGAAAAATCCAAATTGGGTCAGACCTATGGAATTGGAAAGAAGACTCATAGGAATACTACAAGACCAAAAATCAGATATTGAGGATCTGAAATAACATAGATACACCAAATTCAATATTGAGCTCCTAGAAGGCAAGAAAAAGCTAGATCATGTGTTGTCAAGGATTGCAAAGGACCAGACTTTCTACGGCGTAAAAATAAAACAAGGTGCAACAGAGGGTAGCATGACAAGAGTAGCAACCAAGGTGCATAACAACAGCAAGAAGTTCATCATATGAAGTCTTCAAGTGGGCAGCACTGCATACAATCATTGTAAAGGGATCATTGTACTTAGTCATTGTAAATACATTATTGTACAAATTGTACTAGTGTCTATCTGCCAAGGGTTGAAGAGGCAGTGTTGGGAGGTCTAGAATCATCATTAAGTGGTTGTGTCAAATTTGGGGTTATGGTCTAGTATATCTTCTTCTTCTACATCATTCTATATCATTGTAAAGTGGACCATTTTCCCTGGTACGGGAGTCCATTCTTCTTTTATTCTTCTATAGGGTGGTAGGGTGGTGCTAGGGTGAGTTATAGCTCATTGGGTGTTAGGGCATCCATTCAGTGACTACTGAAGAATCTCAGGCGTTGGAGCGTCCATCCAGTGGGAGCTGGAGAAGAATGTTTTTCTAGATTCTAGGAAGTTGGAGCTTTATTTTCAATTGGAGTTGAAAAGAATTATTAGAAAAGCATTAGGTGGTTTTTGTCCCGGAGTGGGTTTCCACCTTAAAAATTGTGTGCATTTTTGTTCCTCTTGTTTGTTGTTATCATTGTACAAACACTGATAATAATTGAAGATTAACTAATCCTATAATTGAAAGAAATACTGATTCACCCCCCCTCTCAGTATTTCCAACATAGAGAAAGGGGAATTTGCCACAAACAAAGGATTATTTCACAGAAGAATTGGAGACAAAGAAACAACAACATCGAGAGGAATTGGAGACAAAACAACAACAAAATCATAGAAATGTACTAAAGGGAAAATTAGTGAAACAATCATCATTTCTTGCCCATGGTTATGAATATAGTTCCATAAGTGAAACAAATTATTTGAAGAAAGGCGAAAGGAGAGTAAGAACACTCAGGAGTGAGTGTAGCCCTTGCATTTTGCAATCCTCACCCTCAGAGGTGTTACAGTAGGATCTCATTATACAACTAAAAGAAGACTTGGGAAAATGTCTAGTGTATGTTCCACGATGTGGACTTATGGTCAGCACATTTGGTAACCAACGTCTCAACATTACATCAGGTGCTTGTCTTTGTGGGTAGAAGATCAATTCACTTATAGTGCTTTCAAGAGAGATATTGCATGCAAATTTCTCACAGCCAATAAGAGAAAAAATATTACTAAAACAATGGTACAATATACTTCAATGTCTAAACATTCAAAGCATTGAAATCGTAAATAAGCGAAAAATTCTGCAATAAAACCAGTGATGAGAACCCTCAGAGTAGTGCTTGGATCAAGATGCAGAGAATAGGATTTAAGGAGGAAATGTATTGAACTGATTGAGTCAGTCAAGAATGCAAGAAGCACAACACACATATTCTCTTCTATGCATGTATCTGGTGACCATATTGCACAACTATCTAGAATAACAACTTTTTGAATGAAAACATTCACTGATCAAGCTACATTACTATTTTATAATCATTGGCATTATTCAAATTGAGCGTAGGGAAATACGTGGAGTCATTGATTTCATTTTTTTTTGTAGCATTCCTTTGTGATGTTGGGTTTTGGCTAAACAGATATATTTGCAACATTTTGTGAGTCTATTCGAATAAAACGCTTTCTGTTTTTGAAAATGTTGATTTCATTTTTGAGTGAAAGACAACGACTTTGGAAGAATGTGAAATGAATGGGTGAACCACAAAGATACAACTTTGGAATACAAAGAGACAATGAGTTAATTTCAAATCCTTGTGTTCGATTACAAAGAGACAACAAGTTATATAAGGATGGGTCTTTTGAAATGTTGTTCTGCTAATTGAATGAATGATGTGAGATCTAGTTTGTGAATTGCTTGGCAAAGAGAGAAAGAGGAAATGATGTGAGACCTAGTTTGTGAATTGCCTGGAAAAGAGAGAAAGAGGAGGAGGATCAGAAGTGAAACAAAATTGAGAAAGAGGAGTAAAGGAAATAAACCGCTGAAAAGGGGGGAGAGACGAAGTACACAAATGAGTCAAAGAGAAGGAATAATTCAAAATTTTGGGATTGGTGTCTACTTTCAGATAGTAGCTTTAAAAAGAACAATTTGGAGCCTGTAAGAAGTAGTAGTAAGGTGCGGCTTGCAAAAAAAGAGAGAGGTTGAAACCTCTTATAAGTAGGACCTACAAAAACTAATGTAAAGAAGAGAGTGAGTGTTTGCCTTTACATCATAACAAAATTCGTGGTTTTCTCTCTTTATAGGCTTCCACTTATATCCTGTGTCTGTACTTATATCCTGTGTCTACATATGTTCTCTGTGTTACTTATGTGTTTGGTTTTGATTTCATGATTAATTGTTGAATATCAACATAATTATGCTCACCATTAAAAAAGGGGTTAAAACATGTTAAAATAAATAAAATTTGTTATTGTTGAAAGATATCATGACTGATTCACCCCTCTCAGTGCTTGCTTAGTTTCCAAGAATTGGTATTAGAGCTAGTTCCTTGAAGCATAGCCTAATAGCTGGAAGGTAGATCCCACGAACCCACATAACAAGATCAAAAAGGAAAACCTCTGAACCCTATAAAGAAATTTGCCCCATTCATGAATTCGGAAGTCAATTAAGTTGGAAAAGCTCTGTAGAACAAACTATGAATCATGGAGTTCAACAATAATGCAGTTCGATTTGATGGCTCTAGGATATGATGTCTAGGATTCAATTGTTACATAGTACACAACCTCAATAAATCCATCAACAAAAGCACCTGCAAGAGACTCAAGGGAAAACAACACAAAAGCATTGAAAGCCATCTTGAATGGCCTATCAGACTCTGAGAGAGTCAAAGTGGGACAATGCTCATCAACCAAAAAGCTTTGGAAAAAGCTTCAAAATCTTGACTCCATAGAATGTTCTCTAGTAACCACAGAACTAGTACATGTGGATCATGAATACAAAGATGATGATGAAGATACCGAAAGCAAGGAAAACTGAAATAGCCAGGCTCAAAAAAGAAAACAAAGAGGTCAAAAAGCAGATACAAGACGTTGAAAGAAAGAATCAAGAATCATGACCTTGAAGGAAAAATTGAAGAAGAAATCATAGCCAACTTCAATGCCCCACAGGGTAGCCCACTTCAATGCCCCCACATGTAAATGTATTTGAAACACAGTCCTTGAAGTTACGGATTTGAAACACAGTCCTTGAAGTTACGGCCGAGACAAGATGTTGCAGAACAGAGGAGGAAGAGAAAAGCAGATGCAACAATAGGGGAAATTTGAAGAAGAAGAGGACCAAGTAATCTCACGCTTTGATCTGCTGTTACAATATCAAAATTGATTACTTGGAGGTGAATGGCAGCAAATATAAGAAGAAGGTTCTGGAAATACAGGGAGAGGACAGACGAAGAAGGAGGAATTGGGGACAAGTGGGGGAGAGAGGGGGCAAATACTGGAGGGTCAAGCCGCTTACACGATTATTAGATTCGAAAGTCTAATTCGTTTTCGCTTCCGTATCGCTTTTGATGTCCATTGAAAACTTTCTGAAATTTCACGTGGCTATTTCTATAACTCCATTGAAAGTTGAAGATGGTTGCTCTTTACAAATTTGGTTACCAATAATATTTGTATATTATTAGTTCATTTGTTTTAATTGCTATCTCCAGTTTATTGGGAAGAGATGTTGGTTATCATATTTAAAAAAAAATAATTTATTTCTACAAATTAAAATAAAATGATTAATAATTAAAAATACTAATAATTAAAAAAATTATAGTTGGTTGTTTTTTAATTTCATGTTTCTAATCATTTGTAATTTATTTTAATGTAATATATTTTAAGAAATATTATATTAAACTAGTTCAGATTTATTTTAACTATTGATTTATTAAATGTTTAGATGAATCAAATATTTTAAGTTTTGCACTTAAAAAAAAAGTTTTTACCTCTAGATATTTAATCTCTCAGTTCTTGATAGATCCAGTGTTAAGATAGATCTAGACTCGTTTGGTTACTAGTAATATTAATTGTCTCAAATATTTGTAAATATTTTTTGTTTTATATAATTTAATATAAAAGGATATGTGTAAATTTTGTCATAACATTTATTATGGAGTTAATAATAATATCATAACTAGCAATTGCACCAGATGTGGCAAAAGAAATGTCGTAAGGCAGTAGTGTACGAATTAGTCGGATTAAATTGTTACGCAATAGTGTAGGAAAGAGTAGCATTAAATTGTTACTCTTCCATGATGACAATGAAATTGTCACCAGATGTTGCCAAAGGGCCTTAGTGGAATTTTGGATCTTAGGTAAAGAGGGGGGTCTCAGGAATTTCATTATTGACATGACAGGAGTATCCTCAATATCAAGTTCTCTCCTTTTGGTTATTTAGTGTAGTTTCCAAAGAATGCACTGTAGAGATAACAAATATTTCTATCCTTAGAAATTATTGACCAGAAGACTTTGATTTGGTCTTTTGGTTATACATACATATGTATTTGGACTAGCAACAATTATGTTTGAAGTATTAGCCTACTTGAATGGTTGGAATTTATCCACACCCTATTTGTATATGTCAACTTTATTTGGGATTCAAGATTTCTTGCAATTAATATAACTCTCTTGGGTTTCATTTAAATCCATTTACATTGTTCCCCCAATTCAAACTCTAGCAAACATGTGTATCATTTTGTTTTTTATGAGTATGTGGACTAGATCATAGTGACCCGCATCAAATGCTTTTGGATAAATTATAAGAAGATTAAGTTGAAGCCAAAATATGAATCTTTTGAACTAAAGGATGTTGAAAATGTAAATTACCATACTCTACCACAAGTATGGTAAATTTGGATAATGAAGATCAACACATTTGGTCTTTGAATTGTAGAGAGGACTATGAGCCTAGAGTAGGATACCAAATTCCTTTCAATTGATGACATCAACAACCCAAAAATCATTATTAACCAAAACATGATTATTAACCAAGCATCATTATTAGGATTTGATCTTCCAAAAATCATCTATTACCAAAACAATGAATTTGTCAACTACATTTGGCAATTGTTATGGAATTGGTTTAAACCAAACAAAGGGAAGTATTTCCTTTCGTTCACATGTTGATGGATTTGAGGTAGAAAATTTCATTATGATTCAATGGTTATGTATATTCAATTAGAAACATTCAAATGTAATAAAGTTCCTTGCTCGCATTTAAAATATTCGTAATCAAATTCAAGAATCTTAATATAATAAAATTCATTAAATTCACCCCCAAAAAATTGAGCTACTCATCTCCTCAACTGAGAGCTACATTAAAAATCAATAAAATTATGACCCATTATGATGTAATGATTCTCTGTGTGATGTCCTTAAATGATGAATCACTTTTCTAACATACTTAGAGTATTTATATAATTATGATTATAACACTTATTATTACAATATCATATATTTTTGAAAAGAAAGTTTTTCACTTTTAAAACAATAGCATAAGCATAAATTAGGTAAATGAGCCATAGGAAATTTGGTCAGTGAAGATATGATTCTGGAACATAATCATATTTTTTGAAGGCGCAATGCCCAAAAAACGTTGTTTAGGGGCTCAAAACGACTCTAGAAGTTCAAGACTCGAAAAATTGCTAAAAATAGTGAGTTGTGCTGAAACTGAAAAACTAAAAGAAATGACGGTGGCGTTTCAAATGGAATAGGTGGGCGGCCACCAATATTCACATGGCTCATTAGGCCCTCCAAACGGCTCCGAAAATTCAGGAACCGATAACCTGCTAAAAATAGTAAGTTGTGCTGAAAGTAGAAAGCTGCAAGAATTGATGGTGTGGGTCCAAATGGAATAGGTCAGTGGCCACTGATATCCACCTGGATCAATCCAAATTTCTTATAAGCTATAAGTTTTTTCCTAGCTAGTAATGTACCCAAGGATTCCATTTAGGGTATGTTTAATCAAAAGTGTGTTTTTGGATGGCCTTCTACTTGTATGTGGTTGGTTGGAGACTGTGAAAAATATAAAGTTCTAGGACTCTTTGTTTTCCCAATTGCTGGAAATTTTGGCAGCTGTATTGAGAGCTTTGTCAGGGACACATTCATTGGAGGGCCGCCTTATTTGAATAATGTTGATATCTTGTCCATTTTTCCTTTTCAAGGATCTAGAATTGCTTGAGGATTTCTTATTTATCATTGGATGATTCACTGTAACTACGTTTTTGAGAATCAAGTTAGTTCATCGTCTAAATTCCATCCCTCGTGTTGCAATGAGATATGCCATCAACTTTTGCATAAGAGCACTTTGTTGATAAAAAAAATGAGGCTTTTAAGCCCACAACATACTTTTATTTCATTCATGTTCTAGTTTCTCTATGGAAGAAGATATGATCTTCAATGTATATACCCTTCCACTTTTGGTTCTTATATTTGTAAATACCCCTCTAGATTATAAGACATATTTAAAAAAAAAACCAGCACAGATCCATATTAACCTACGATGTTCTAAGCACCAAGAAAATTAACTCTTTGCTTCCTTTTATCCCTCTCAGAGAATGTTGGTGAGAGTAGAAGAAGGGAGGCATACAACACTTTTCTATGTCACTGAACATTTAAGGAATATAATGTATCCTTCTTATCTCTCTACACATATTCTTCCCATGTGTAGGTACATTTTTTTTAAGCAACGACCTGAATTTAAAGGAAAAAAAAAATGAAGTGAAGGGAAAGGGAGGACAAAGGCAAAATATCTCTCTTGTAATATTTTTTTCTCTATCAACCTACCCCCCCCGCAAGAGTTATTGGCCTTGGCATGTCCCATAATCGCTTTGAGGCAAAGGCAAGCCTTTTCCTTTAGTTGTGGGAGCACCTCACCTTTTATAAATAATCTTGATGAGTTGTTAAAGCTATACTCTTTCAAGAACTTTCTCCTTTTGATGGATGGGTCTTCCTATCACTTTTCATATTTTCGTTGGTTGTTTTTTTCCAAAGGAAGAGCCTAGCTAATTTGGTGTCCATTTATAGCCTTGGGTTGGCCGAGTTGGTCATTGTTGGCAAGGAGAATATACATATGAACAGGCTTCCTCTACTAAAATTGGTGCTTTTCTTAATTCCTACTTCCTAATTTCTTTCTAATAGCTTCTAATATTTCCCTTGAGTTGTATAACCAAAGTTCTTTAGGTGTGGTAAGGCCTAAATACCATAAGGGAGAGGACAACCACAAAGCATCCTTGTCATTCATTTAGAAGTGCATATATGACCTAACAATAATGTCAGTGGTTTGAACTCGAGAGGACGGTGGTAAAAGGTGTGATAAGAAGGTGGGTCTAAAAGGTAGTACTTGCAAGATGGATCATATTTTATCTATGGAGGCCCTTTTGGTTCACTTTGTCTCCTTTTTAAGAGGCCATCCTAATTTCCTAGTATTTATCGATATTTCTGGCCTCCAAACTTTGACTATTCCCCTATGACCCATTCGATACACATGGGCTTATAACATTTTACACGGCATATAAGAAAGAACCAACAATGATTCCATTCTGAGAAAGAAATATTTCAATTAATAGAGTGTTGATAACCATGGTTCAAAGGGATGAATAGACAAGACGAAATGGGTTATTTGAACCATGGATGGCAAGGAAAGCTCGAAATGCATTCGAAAATGTGATGATTAGGATCAAACAGTCTAGATATGCGCATGTATGTTTCAACCTTATTTGAACCCCTTAGCATTTATTCACATGGTAGGTGTTGGAACAGGGTTCCCTAACCTACGTTTTTGTATAATCTTGTAATAGTCGGTCCTGCGTAGGGGTTTTGGGGTGGGTCAAAGCCCCTAATGTTTGGTAATGGGTTAAAGGGTAGCTCTAGGGTCTGCAAACCACAATTTGCGGACCATAGGATAGCGAAGGCTATGATATTATAAATAGATAGATAGTTGGGTCTAGTAAGTAATTAAGTTATACGATTGATGCTATGTGTGACTTGTTAAGATCTGTTTGGGTTGTTTTGGGTAAGGACTCCTACTGGCTGTGTGCGCGGAGATCCTCAGTCCTGCTGTGTGCGGACCCTGCTAGGCTGTGTGCACGGGCTGTGTTTGGGTTGTAAGTGGATCTTTAATGTTAATGAATGCAGAGTATAGTTGAAGTATCAGTGTGTTATCTGAATTGATTGTGTTTACTGCTGAAGCACATCTGTCATATTTCCTTAAGCTACGAATGTATCTGTGATCTAAAACTAGCTGTGACTATAATGTTCTATGATGGCATTTGCTGATGCACACGTGGATGCAACTGTATTGATTAGATCTATTAGTGATAATAGTTTTTTTATGGTTATGTATTGATTATATTGTTAAAAGAGATGCGAATAAACTCATTTTGTGCGAACCTAATAAGTTGCAGCACATATCTGCCTTAAATTACCTACTCTTTCCCATGGTGCAGAAACTTGGTTCTAGCACCCTCCCATACCTTGACCTGCGCAAGTAGGTCATTGCCGAAAAGGCCGGTAGTATAAGGGTTTGTTGGCAAACCTTAACCTCCAAACCTGGGTCAAAACCCCTTAAGGCAAAAATAGGGTAGGTAGATTGTCTCATTATGAGTATTCCTTAAATGCCATTGTGCAAGCCAATGTAATGACTAAGAAAACTTTCAAATATATTGAGGCCATGTCCATATTTTATAAGGCAAGCTAAGCATTGCCTAAGTTATTATTAATAATTTTTGTACCATTTAGTTAAAAATAAAATATAGACTAACGATATACAACAAACCAATGAGTGAAATGATACCCTGGAGCACTTAAATTACAATTTACAACATTAAACTACACTAGTACTTGGTTGAAAATACCCAAAAATTCCTACATGACGAGGATTGAAGGAAGTTAAAAATTCAACAATTGTCAAAGAATATTTCACTCAATTCAATGTAGAGCTTCAATATTGATAATTGAAGTCATATTAATACATTCCCATAAGCAATGTATTCATTACAGGGTAACAATATTAACGTCTTGTTTTCATCTTGGTATTTAAAACTTACTTCCCATCAATCTAAAAGTCTTTGACATGTAGACCAATGTTTGTTGCTTAAAACAACCCACAATTATTGTACATAAGCATTTATTAACAGAATAGGAGTGCAATTGTCCCATAATTATTCTACACAAGAATTTATTCATGGAATAAGAGTGAAATTGTGTCATTAACTTGTTATCTTGATTGAATGATGCATTAAGCAGTTGCCAAGAGGTAGACTCGTTTGCCATGATTAGAAATAGACTCAATGAAAATAACGAAACCCAAATTGAATGAATTCTTCAATTTGAGGAAAGTCGTCGATCGAATTGAACCTATAAAATCTGGCCAGATGTAAGAAGATATCCGACCAGACATAATCACCGCATTTTGATTTTCTCACTAAGCCACTATTTTGGAAAGATGGGTTGTGCACTTAGAGTTAAACAACGTTTACATGCAAGCAAATTTGAGTTAGTTATTTTTATGATGATAGATTGGATGTTCAAGGAATGTCATGTAAATGGCTCACACACACTCTCTCTTTTTTTCCCTACCAGTAGTACCCTGTTACATTGCTAATTACTTTTATAAAAAAAAATCCGTCCACTATGCTCATGAAGTTATTATTCATCTAAGGCATCTCATACACAAATAAATACAATATAAAATGAGTCCAATAATGCCCAACACATTTTTGTGCACCATTGCAACTCATATCTCGCATTTGCGACAAGGAATTAGAGTGTACAACTAATAAACTATTAGCTAATGTTGTCAATTTTGCAACAAATAGGCTTCAAATGTTTTCCTCCACAATATTCAAAAATACATTTGTTTGTACCAACTAGGAGACAATTTTCATTCTCTTTTTGGATGCAAGCATACAATATCATAGATGTTGCTATATCTCTTAATAAAGATCGACGATCTGTGTCCGCTTTGTCCTCCTGTGATGACAAATTTACCTACATCACATCCTGGAACACTTTGTGGGAATCGACGAGCATCCCGGTATTCTCATAACTTGTCCCGAACAAATAATAGATTTGAAATTCCATGCATTGAACCCAACATCGGCGTTCAATTTGTCTAGGGCAACCTCAAGGCCACGACACTTGGAATTGGAGGTTTAAAGTTCCAAGACATGATGATTTGAATTAGAGGTTTCAAGTTCCAGCTCCACCTGCTTCACGAGAGAATCAAAATTCTCAAGGGCGGAGAGGTTCTTTCTCACAAGGGCCATGAGTGCGGCGCCTAGGTAACCAATGGTGGTTGTCAAGTGGAAACTCTTGTGAGAAGCAAAATAATGTATTCTATCAAACAAAAACACCGGAATATTTCACAATATCGAATTCTAAATGGTATTAAAACTACATTGTGCACATCAAAAGCTTGAAAGACCACTACAACTAACAAAAGAATGCGAGATATATCTAACAATTTCTTAGACTCTTGGACACGATATCTAATCAAGGAGTCGAAACTGCGATGATGAGATGAGTGCTTGTTCTTTTCGTTTCCTCCTATCATCCTACAGTGAGAGTGTAGGTCGAGAATCTCTTTTTGGACATAGACATATGATCTCACATATGCCACTAGATATCTTAATCAAGACCGACGATCTGTGCCTGTTTTGGCCCCCTGCGATGACATATTTACCTATAACATAACCTATAACACTTTGTGGGAGTCTGAAAAGAATCTAGTTCTTCTCATAACATGTATCAAAAAAATAAAGAGCTTTGAAATTCCATGCATTGAACCCAACAACGTTCTTCAAGTTGTCTAGGGTAACCTACAAGCTACAATTCTTGGAATTGGAGTTTTCAAGTTCGAAGCCACGATGCTTGGAATTGGAGGTTTCAAGTTCTAGCTCCATCCACTTGATGAGAGAATCGAAATCCTCAGGGGTGGAGAGGCTCTTGCTCATAGGGGTTGTGAGGGCAGCGCCCAGGCAACCAATGGCGGTTGTCAAATGGAAAATCTTGTGAGAAGAAAAATAATGTATTTTATCAAACAAAAACATCAGAATATTTCTCAAGATCGAATTATAAATGGTATTAAAACTACGTTGTTCACATCAAAACCTTAAAAGACCACTGCAACTAATACAAAATTGCAAGCTAGATCTAACAATTTCTTAGACTCTTGGACACCAGATCTAATCAGAGAGTCAAAACTGCACTGATGAGATGAATGTTTGTTCTTTCCGTTTCCTCGTATCATCCTATAATGAGAGTGTAGGTTGGGAAGAGAGTTTTGTAGAGGTTAGAGAGTTAGTTAGGTAGTTAGTTTAAATGAAGGAGTTTGTAGATGAATCACCTAAAACATTTCACTCGTCTAACGTTTGATCTGATGGTGTAGAAAGGTACACCAATTTGATCTGATGGTGCAGTCAGATATGACGTGGCAACTGGGGGAGTTGTTTTCAAAGAGGGGGGTTGTTTTCAAAAAAGAAGTAATAATTAGAAGTAAACAAAATTTTAACTTTACATTTTTCAAAACTATTTCAACACAAGATTTAAATTATTTATATCGATATTGACTTTATATATAGAAAAATATTAAAAGAAAATATTTTAATATTTTATGTAGCGTTATTCATTCAATTCTTAATATAAACATAATATGGAGCATTTGAAAATATTCATAATAATAAAAAATTTCAAAGTGGTTCATCAATGAAATATTTTAATATGCAAGATTAAGTAATATTCATGTATACTTAAAAATATATGAATAACAAAAATACTATTTTAATGTGGACAATGTGTTCCACTAAGTAAATGCACATGTTATGTAAAATATTTTTATGTCAACTATGTCTATATTATATATTGTTAAACAGATTATGTATATATCATATAAAAGAAATGAAAAGAAATAAGTTTATATTGTTAAAATGTTTGAAGTAACTTTATTTTTTTATATTTTGATCATTTTTAAGTACATCAATTTTGGTATTTTTTTTAAGTATATTATTTTTTCCAATTTTTCTTGAGAGCAATAATATTTTGAACTTACAAATATAAGTTATATACTCTATATAACATTAAAAAATGAGATTTAAACCATGTAATATATATATATATATATATATATATATATATATATATATATATATATATATATATATAACAATGAAAAATTACACATTAAATATTTGAAAATGAAAAATTACATATAAACTTAATAGATTCTGAAATTTATTTCACTATAATCTAATCAAGTCAAAGTAAGTCAAAGTTTACAGTTGTTTGATTTATACATTGTATACCAAAACATTCAATAATATGGTTAAAATATATTTTAAATTGATAATTTCAAGTATTATGAAAATCTATGTGTAGATCAAGTCAAAGTTTACTGTCAAATGTTTGTAGTGACTTTTTGGATTCTGTGTTTTTTTATAAGTCTCATTAGACTACTGTGTTCAACCTCTAGATGTTTCTAAATGTATTTTATTATAGCTTTTCACTAAAAGGAAGGCAGAGAAATCACATATTTTGATGGGATTACTAGACACCTTTTAAAAGTTTTATTTTGTGATTTTCCTCCTTATCATTTGTATTTTAAACATTAAGGAAGATTTTGTATATTTTATCAAACTTCTCATTTGGTTTTCAATGCAGTGAGAGAACTTCAAAGTAATAATACTTTGTATTATACCAATGAGCCAATGTATGAACATTCATGAAAATACGAGTGTAATATTATATATATTTCTAGGTATGTAAATAACATATGTAGGGATGGAAACGTAATGATAGCAAGTCATCATAGTTGTTTTTTTTTATAAATGGGTAGTCTATATTCATATAAAATTATTTATATATTATATTAAAAATATTCTTAAAATATTTTATATTATATTAAAAATATTCTAAAATATTTTAAGAAGTTAAAATTTTATTATTTATTTAAAAATTATGAATTTTGTTTATGTGATTCATAAATTGTGATTAAAATTTTTCGGTGAAAATCACATTAGAATAGATTTGGTCGACGCGTTTGGAACCAGCCTGTGTGGTTCATCATCAGGACAAGATAGAAAATCTCATCAAATAACCCCTTTAAATAGAAAGTAAAGCTACCACTAGCCATTTGTAAAATAACAACTAGTTTCACTTAAATAATAATATTTATTTAATTTAATTTTTAATCTATATTAAAAAGAGTAAATCAAATTATTAAAGTTTTAAATTTTGAATTTTATATATTCTTTTATATATTTATATTTATTTTAATAAAAATAATAATTATTAATTTAATATATTTAAAGAATATAATAGATGTTTATATATATTTTATTTTATTTTATTTTATTTATTTTTTAATTTTATTTATCAAGTAAATTAATTGTTAAAAATAGTAAATAATATTTATAGTGTAAATATATATAATTATTTTATTTTAATAATTAAATGCTATGTGATTCCAAAATTCAGCAAACAATTATCATTTAAAAAAAAATAAAAAAATAAAAAAAATAAAATAATAATAAAAAAAAATAAAAAAAATAAATTAAAAAATAAAAATAAAAATAAAAATAAAGAAATAAATAAATAAAATAAATTAATAATAATAATAATAAAATAAATTAAAATAAATTAATTAAAAAAATTAAATTAAAAATAAAAATAAATAAATAAATAAATAAAAATATAAAAATAAAATTTTTAATTAAATAAATAATAATAATTAAATTAATTAATTAAATTAAGAATTAAATAAATAATAATGAAAATAATAAAATAGAAATAAAAATAAAAATAAAAATAAAAATTAATTAATTAATTAATTAATTAATTGATTAATTAAATAATTATAAGAGTTTTTAGGAATGAAGGGTAGGAATCCAACATCTGCTAATCATCCACCCATCATCTCTGTTGAGGTTGACCGGCCTCTTTTCGATTTCCAGGGCTTCTCTCAACTTGCGGTGGTAGAAATGGTCAATCTTCGCAATGACCTCAACATATTCAATGCAAATGTGATGATTTGTCTTCTCAGCATGCTCCGCTAGCGCAGAGGAGCGTGATCTACTATGCTTTAGGTCAGCAACATGTTCTTGAATTCTTTGACTAATTGACTGACCAGTTTCACCAATGTAAGGTGATCCGGATTTATGCAGGAACGCAACAGAATAAACACATAACCATAAAGATAGAGATGCAGCGGAAATAACACTTCATTTCATTAATATCAAAGAACTGAAATTTGCTTACAGACAGAATGGAAATAAAACTAGCTAGGGCACTGGTAGCTATCTCTGAGAAGAGATGTGGCGGCTACAGGCCTCTGAACTGCTTTCCAATGAGGCGCGAGGGCCTATTTATTATCGAGAAACAATGGAGAACCCTAAACATCCCAAAAACCTAACCCTAGGAGATGAAGCGCCAAAACTATGGGCCCCGTTTGGGTAAATTGGTGTTTCAACTTCCCAGGGACGTAACTTTTGCATACTATCTCCGTTTGACGCATATGATACATCATTAGAAAGCTCTATCCGAGGACTACAGCTGTCGGGACGAATTTTATCAAAAAATTCGCTGGCGCTTTCATACCCAAAAAACGTCGTTTAGGGCCTCAAAACGGCTCCGGAAGTTCAGGACCCGAAAAACTGCTAAAAATAGTAAGTTATGCCGAAACTGAAAAACTGAAAAAGACAATGGTGGGGGGCCAAGTGGAATAGGTGGGTGGCCACCAATATCCACCTGGATCATAAGGGGTCCCACAGGAACAAGGAATCAAGTAAACACCCTTACCATCCTTTGGGCAAATCGGGACCTTAATCGATCTAAGCGAACTCCGAATGGTCCGGGAGGGCTTAAAGGTTGAGGAAACATTATGTTTCTTTAGAATCCTGGCGATGTTATCTGTAGTACCTTGGATAAACGGAAGGTGAAATCCAGACAACCGATCACAGGGTTCTTTTTTACCCTTAGGACCTTTTTCTGCTTTTCTGAGCAGTACTTACATGCTAGTTCTCACCATTTCCCTGCTCAGAAGCTTGGTGTTCTTAGCACCCTGGCCACCAGAGCCTTTAGAATCTCTGATGAACACCACTTTGAAGGTGAAAAGGATCATCTTCTTAAAGTTTTTTACAAGAACGGTTATAACATGAGTCAATGTCTTGAAGCTTTTCGAAAAGCGGAAAAAGGTCCTAAGGGTAAAAAAGAACCCTGTGATCGGTTGTCTGGAGTTCACCTTCCGTTTATCCAAGGTACTACAGATAAAATCGCAAGGATTCTAAAGAAACATAATGTTTCCTCAACCTTTAAGCCCTCCCGGACCATTCGGAGTTCGCTTAGATCGGTTAAGGACCCGATTTGCCCGAAGGATGGTAAGGGTGTTTACTTGATTCCTTGTTTCTGTGGGACCCCTTACATTGGTGAAACTGGTCGGTCAATTAGTCAAAGAATTCAAGAACATGTTGCTGACCTGAAGCATAGTAGATCGCGCTCCTCTGCGCTAGCAGAGCATGCTGAGAAGACAAATCATCACATTTGCATTGAAGATGCTGAGGTCATTGCGAAGATTGACCATTTCTACCACCGCAAGTTGAGAGAAGCCCTGGAAATTGAAAAGAGGCTAGTCAACCTCAACAGAGATGATGGGTGGATGATTAGCAGATGTTTCCTGCCCTTCATTCCTAAAAACTCTTATACTTATTTAATTAATCAATTAATTAATTAATTAATTAAATTTTATTTTTATTTTTATTTTTATTTTATTATTTTTATTATTATTTATTTAATTCTTAATTTAATTAATTAATTTTATTATTATTATTTATTTAATTATTCTTTTTTTTTTTTATATTTTTTATATTTATATTTATATTTATTTATTTATATTTTTTATTTTATTTTATTTAATTTATTTAATTTTAATTTATTTTATTTTATGAGTATTATTATTTTATTTTTTTAAATGATAATTGTTTTATGAATTTTGGAATCACATTAAAATAAAATAATTATATGTATTTAGACTATAAATATTATTTACTATTTTTAACAATTAATTTACGTGATAAATAATATATATATATATATATATATATATATATATATATATATATATGATATTCTTTAAATATATTAAATTAATAATTCTTATTTTTATTAAAATAAATATAAATATATAAAAGAATATATAAAATTCAAAATTTAAAACTTTAATAATTTGATTTACTCTTTTTAATATAGATTAAAAATTAAATAAAATAAATATTATTATTTAAGTCAAACTAGCCATTATTTTACAAACGGCTATTTAAAGGGGTTATTTGATCAGATTTTCTATCTTGTCCTGATGATGAACCACACTGGCTGGTTCGAAACGCGTCGACCAAATCTATTCTGATGTGATTTTCACCGAAAGATTTTAATCACTACTTAAAAATTATTAATAATTAAATTAAATTTTGATAACATAACACGTTTTAAAATAAATATGCTTACATACATAATTTTAATAATAGAAAATATTTAAATAAAATTTCGAACTGTGAAAAAATAATTAAATACTTATAAAAAATATGTTTATAGATATCAGGAAAATTATAAATAAATATTTACAACGATGAATAGTAGGCTTGTTTATGATGAGCATGCATACCTATAAATCGTAAATGTCCAAATAAAAACTATGGACTATTTGCTCTATCTGTGGTTTCATAAATCTTCAGCAGATAATTTATCACAGTCTTGAGCTTTAACCGATAAGGTGAAATTTTTATTTTATTGAAAATCCAAATTTGTTGTTCATTGAAAATGGAAACAGAAGGGGAAGATTGGGAGGAGTGCTCAATGTAGTGGTCTAAAATTCCCGGCAATTTCAAGGATAACGCATTGGCATGGTTGCGTACAGAAAAGTTATGTAGATACTACGGTTTCTATAAACATTGGAATGCCCTCCTTTCATCTGCATCGTTTATCGATAATGATTGGTTTGTGGGACCACCCAACAAGAAATCATGGCTTCTGCTATGGAATGAGATCTCTTTGAGCTATATGGTTTACTGCTTCTTCAAAAACATCTGGAAAAGACTCTCCTTTGCCTTCTTATTGAAAAAATATGATGTGAGGATGTGAGGGGGTTACGCATCAGCAAATCCAACACAGGCCTTTTCATGGCATCCATTGCATTTAAATTGGTTGGTATGATATGTTTTTGGCAGCACTGGTAATGTGGCACTTAAGTTCTGGCCTTGGTAATAATGAATATATACTTTTGCCACAATTAAAGAAGGGTAGAAATTGTAAGAAAACTATATTTTACTCCTAGGAAATAAAGGAGAAAAACAAGTAGAACAACTTCCTCAGACAAAGATAAATAGAAACTAGAGTCAGGCAGATAAAAGCACAAGCGCTTGCAAAACAAGTGGAAGTAACAACTTGATGGAAAATAAAATCCAAACCGAGTAAGTTAGATGAGTCTTTCGGACTTACTTACTCAAGCCGAAGAACTATTACTCCACTACGAAAACCGTGCATTTCAGACCGATTAAACTAAAAAGATTCAAAACCAAGAAAATACAGAGGTAGTGGAATTCAGCCTCTCGTCTACGTACATATTTTTTGACTGAAACCCATACAAAAAATTCTCATCCTCACTTCGCGGATAACAGAACTGCAACTTCAAACTTTTCCTCCCCAACTTGAACTATTGCTCATTTGACTGCCTCACTCTCTTCCTTTGACTGGCTCTCTGTGCCATCGTGCTCACTCCATTCGATTTATACGCAGCCTATTCGTGCGTCCCCTAGATCGAACAATTTCTTAGACTCTTGGACACCAAATCTAATCAGAGAGTGGAAACTGCGCTGATGAGACATAATTCTTGTTCTTTCTGTTTCCTGTTATCATCTTTTAGTGAGAGTGTAGGTTTGAGAAGATATATTCATAGAGGTTAGAGAGTTAGTTAGGTACTTATCTTAAATGAAGGAGGTTGTAGATGAATGGCCTAAAACACTTCAAACATCTAACATTTGATCTAATGGTGCAGACAGGTACACTATAGCAGCTGGGGAAGTTGTTTTCAAAGAAGAATGTGCGTAATAATAAAAGAACATATTTAAAAAAAAATAGAAATAAAACATTATTGTGTTGATAGGTGCTTTACAACCTAATATAGGAGAGATGTTGTCACATAATAAGCAAAACACTTTAATTTCCATTGTAAATAACATAATTACATCAACTTTATATAGGTAAAGTACTTATAGTAAAAAAATTCTAATTCAATTCATAAGTGTTTTTCTGTATTTTAATATGAGACAGATTTGTAATTCTTTCACTACTCAACATGGAGATTACATGTTACATCTAAAATAATATTTGATATTACAACCCACTATGAAGAAGATGTGAAATTCATTCCATGTTTGACATAGATTTGACATATATATATATATATATATATATATATATATATATATATAACAAAAGTTAAATTGAGTGTTAACTTTATATGTAGAAAGATAAAGAAATTGAATGTAATTGTTTTTTCTTCATATTTTTACTTTTCCATAATGAACTAATCGTGTAATTCCTTCATTCCTCCATTATTCAATGTGTACTTTGAATAAATATTTGAACATCTCTATTAACTAATATTTTAATATCAACTTTATATATATATATATATATATATATATATAACAAAAAACTATTTTAAAGCTAATCATAAATAAAATATTCCTATGCATTATTATAATTTTTACAATAATGTTAATAACAAAAAAATGTGTTTATGTGAGCATACACACACATAAAAATATAGAGACAAAAAATTCCTATTACATGCTTTCTAATTTCTCATATAAAAAAAAATCTATTTATAAATATTTCAATATCAACTATATAAAACAATTAAAAATAAAAAATTATTATAATTAACCCATTTTATAATCAACAAAAAAATTAATACACATATTTATATACTTACTTCTGAAAACTTGGTAGATCCAAAATAGGAGTTGAAATACACACATGCTTGGTAAATCCAAGCTGAGAGTTGACAAATATATTTTTGATACTTTGAAACTTGGTAGATATCAGTTATATAAAACAACTCATTTTAAGTTTAAATTTATTATGCATAAATCTCTTTACACATCTTGAAAGATTTTTTTTAAGAATAAATTAAATTTTGAATTTACATGACTAATTTTAATAATATATAAAAATATCTATTTTCAAATCACGAGAAGAAATTCAAAATTTAAATAAATAAAAAATAAAAAGTAACTCATTAACATTTATTTATTTTGTTGTACATGTATGAAGTGCTTTTCGATTAAAAAAGGAGATTTACTCGTAATAAACATGACAAAGTAGGGTGGAAGGAAACAACAAAAAGGGAACTTCACTTATAAAGTGGGAAAACACGTTCATGTATCTAGGTATAATTAAGAAGTCACTCAAAGGGAATCTATTACCATATTAAGGACTTTTATATTATATTTGGTCGTTGAATTTATGAATGAAAAATCCATGTGTTATGTTTCGTTCTTATCGAAAAAATCTTTTATTCATGGTAAAGATATCATCAAGAAACGATGTAAAGAGTAAGCGATAAGAAAATTCAATGAATATAGATAGAAAACAAGTACATGGTTATACAATAATTGTGGAACAATCTTGTGCTTTGAGTGCTTTGATATAAGGTGATTGTGGCATAATACCATTTAAGAATTTTTTTATTTAAATAATGAAAAACAAAATTATGGAAAACCATGTATAACGTGCACAAAATGTTAGGGATAGGGAGACAAATAAGATCTAGCCACTAAAAACATGACGCAAAGACTATGTTAGTGAAGGAATTACATTATGATAATAAGTACTATTAGCTACTAGAAGCATCATAGAAGGTCAGTAATAGACTCAATAAATATCTAACTACATAAAACTTTACACACACATAAATGATAATGTTCATGTAATGTTCTTTTTTACTTTTTTGGAATTCTCAAATTTATTGGAAGGTGTTATTTTAATTTAATTTAACTGACATAGTCTTATTATGGAAATGGGGTTACAAAATTATTTTCAATTCTAAATTTTGTGGAATCAACTTTGGATAACATCATCGCATTTAGCTCGTCGAGAGCTTTTCGACGATATAGAGTTTTTCTAAATCCGACCTCTGATTGAAAGTTATGCCCATTTAAAGTTTGATACCTAGTTTATATCCATCTTAACTCCTGATCTACCAAGCGTCGAGATAAATCAAATCTCTCAAGCTTTACATCCAATAAGGAATTAAGTTGAATCTAGATTGGTTTGGTTACCATGAATATAATGTCTCTAATATTTATATTTGTTTTGTTGTTTTTAATTTTTTTTTCCATAGTTTAATATAAAATGAGATGTGTAGATATTTTCATAACATTTATTATGGAGTTAATAATAAAATTATATTAAAATAATGTATTTCAATGAAAAAATGGGGTGTGAGAAAGATCTAACAGCTAAAAAAAAATTAAGATATTATAAGGAGGTCATTAACCCCACCTTAGAAGATCAAAAGTATCTCTCTGTTTTAACTAGCTCAAAAAAGAAAATTAACATAGCCAAGATTAGAACGAACTCTCATGAGCTCCATAGTGAAACAGGTCGTTGGACAGTTCCTAAAACACCATGGATGGAAAGGATCTGCCATCTCTGTGAGAATATGAACATCGAGGATGAAAATCACTTCCTCTTAGAGTTCCCAACGTACAACCACATTAGAGCAATACTAAACTTCCTAGCTTTTTAAGATGTTAAAATTATAGTGAGCTCGGGAGGCTTCTCTCCATGCTTTTCAAGCATAGGAATAAAATCTTAAATCAAACTAAATAACTCTTTTCTTTAGGTTCGATAGACCAAAGATTGGTCTCAGTGGACGTTAACCACCACCACCACCACCACCACCACCACCACCACCATCATCATCATCATCATCATCATCATATATATATATATATATATATATATATATATATATATATATATATATATATATATATTTGTTTTGTTGTTTTTAATTTTTTTTTCCATAGTTTAATATAAAATGAGATGTGTAAATATTTTCATAACATTTATTATGGAGTTAATAATAAAATTATAATAAAATAACGTATTTCAATGAAAATATATATATATATATATATATATATAATTGCATCGAGAGGTGCTTTACAACTTAGTATGGGAGAGATGTTGTCACCTAACATTACATTAAAGAACTGCATTAAAAAATTAAAATATGTTAGTAAAAAAAATTCTTTAAACAAATTATTTCTATGTTGAACATAAACAAAACACTTCAATGTCCACTGTAAATAACATAATTACATCAAATTTATATATATAGAGATAAATTACTTAATAATAAAAAAATTCTATTTTAATTCATAAGTGATTTTCTACATTTTAATATGAGGTAGATATGTAATTCTTTCACTACTCAACATGGAAATTACACATGAATCTATAGTACTATTTGATATTACAACTCAATATGAAGAAGATGTGAAATTCACTCCATGTTCGACATAGAGTTGAGATTAATATTTAAAAAATAAATAATAATAAGAAAAATTGTGTTAACTTTATATGTAGAGAGATAAAGAAATTGAATGTATTTTTTTTTGTATCTTTACTTTTACAATTTGATCTAGTTGTGTAATTCCTTCATTTCTACATTATTCAATGTATACTTTGAATAAAATATTTGAACATCCCTAATAACTAATATTTCAATATGAACTTTATACATGCATATATACATATAAAGAGAGGGAAAAAAAATGTTGACCATAATTTTTTTTTTCCAGTGCCCGCCTTCAATGCTTAATGTGAAGTTGACATGTACTATTTTACAATAATGTTAATAACAAAATAAAAAATGTGTGTGTGTATACACACATAAAGAGATAGAGACAAAGAGTTCATATTACATGCTTTATAATTTCCAATATCAAGGAGAATTTGTTTACGTATAAAACAATAATAATAAAAAAATTATACTTAAAACATTTTATTACTGTGTTGCTCAAAATGAAAGTGGTGTGTAATTCTTTTTATGCTCAACTAGAAGTAAGGAGGTTTGTGTTCAAACCTCACAGGTTGCTAAGCACATGCACTGGGAGGAGACATTTGACTTACAATTTATATTATATTGTAAGTTAGATGTCTCTCCAAGTGCATGTGCTTAGCAACCCGTGAGGTTTGAACACAAGCTGCCTTACTAACAAAACTCTTTCTCAACTAGTTGATCCATTTGGGCACTTGGTAGATTCGAGCTAAGATGGATCTATGATGGTATATAAAACAAATCATTTTAAGTTTAAGTTTATTATGCATAGATATATTTACACCTTGAAAGATTTAATCTTCTTAACATATTTTAAATTTTGAATTAACATGTTTTTACTTTCATATTTTGAAATAAAATTTTAATAATTTTGTTAAACACTCACAAATGATAGACAATTTTAAGATCAATCGTGAGATACATTTTATTCATAGTAATATACATATTTATACAATGTCTTATGACCATTGGTTTTCATATTCCATGTGGTCTCTTGGACTCCAATGATTGTTCACATTCCACACCATAACCCTTAGTGGATTAGGTGTCCAACATCCCCCCCTTAATCCAAAGGGGTATATATGATTCCAAGAAGAGAGTTGAAATACAAAAATGCAATAATGCATGATAACAATTGGCTGGATTTTCTCTTTGAAATGATGGTATAAGGTGGGAGAACTCAAGCTCTCAATTGGTGGTGGTTTAAGGTTGACCACCAACACTAGAAAACTTAGTGCAGTTCCTAGAACAATTCTAAAATTTTCTAGAAGATGAAGTCTTATGCTAGAGGAAGTGTTGTCTATTTTTCTGAAAAAGGGAGACCATTGAGGTCTCAACTTGGAACACTTGATGTAGTTCTGGAATAGTTCCAAATATGACTAGAAGCTAAAGTCTTCATTTAAATGAAGTGTTTTGAAAAGGGAGACCATTGAGGTCTCAACCTGGAACTCTTGATGCAGTTCCTGGAACAATTCCAAATATGGCTAGAAGTTGAAGTCTTTTGCTAGAGGTAGTGTTCTGAAAATGGATACCATTGAGGTAACAAACTGTGGTGGCTTAAGGAAGGCTACCAACCAAAGGCATGCTCATGGGACATTGCTCTGTCTCTCGCTACAACTCTAAATCTGGCTATGGCTAACTCTAGATCTAGGCTTAGGCAACAAACTGAGGTTGTGGCTCAGGTTCGCTTGATGTATCGTTGAAGCTTGTAGATGATCATCAACTCATCCCCAGCTAGATACAGGGTGATAAGATGAAGAAACCACTACTACAAGACATGCCAATACTTAAGAACACATTTTGTGGTATGACCAAAATATCTTCTTGGTTTTTGAAGCCCATAGCCAAGAAACAATTCATCCAAAGTGAATCTTCATTCTTGTAGGAGGTTTGTTTCTTAAGCATTTTTTTAAATAATGAGTATTTTTATGGCAATGCACACACAGGGGAAGATTGAAACATTGATCTTTGACACACACAACTCTATCAAAATGTTAGCATATGAAAACACATGGTTGTTGTGGAAGAGGAGAATGAAATGGAAGAGGTGAAGATGAATTACCTTGAATAAACCCAATACTTTGAAACTGGATGGGTTTATAATACTTTGGAATATGAAAGGACACATTCTTGTCATATCCATGTCATTAGGGGAATTTCAAGGTCTAAAATGGGCCTCCTAGGAAAAATGTACAACCAAAATAAACTTTATAAGAACCAATAGGGTTTAAGATGATGATGTCAACCATGGGGGATGATTCACCATTTTTGGAGTAAAAAAAGTAAAAAGATTAAAAAACAATAAAATAATAAAACTACTTTTTCAACTCATATTTTCAACTTATCTCCCTAAGGTTTTACTCAAATTTTGAGTTGGAGTACTCGTTGGATGCAAAATTTAATTCATCATCCAAGGAGTACCCATGTTGCATACTTTCAATGGACCCCTGATCCAGGTGGATATTAGTGGTCACCTGCCTATTCCACTTGGGGCTCCACCATTTTCTATTTCAGTTTTTCAGTTTCGGCACAGTTTACTATTTTTAGCCGTTTTTCGGGTCCTAAACTTCCGGAGCCGTTTTGAGGCCCTAAACGACGTTTTTTGAGGCCCTCGGATAGATCTTTCTAACGAGGTATGGTACGCGTCAAATGGAGATCGTATGCCAAAGTTACGCCCCTGGGAAGTTGAAACACCAATTTACCCAAACGGGGCCCATAGTTTTGGCGCTTCATCTCCTAGGGTTAGGGTTTTGGCTATTTAGGATTTCCCATTGTTTCTAAATGATAAATAGGCCCTCGAGCCTCATTGTAACTCAGTTTAGAGGCCTGTAGCCGCCACATCTCTTCTCAGAGATAGCTACCAGCGCCCTAGCTAGTTTTATTTCCATTCTGTCTGTAAGCAAATTTCAGTTCTTTTTTTTTTTCTAAATAAGCTTAATCTATTAATCATCAGAAACACAAATATATACATCAGGAGTTAACCAGGACTGGGCCTGAGGACGAGGCCTGTTGAGCAAAAGTTCATAATATTAGCACTGTCCTTAGAGGGAAACCAGTGCATAAACTGATCCAGCAAAAAGAACCCACGCAGGGGCAACGTCTATGTCTAGAAAGAGCCTATAAACCTTTGACCAAAAACCAGAAAAACAAACAGAGACATTTTGCATACTGAAGACAGTGCCATAGCAAAAAACCAGGAACAGAGGAGGCTTACTCATCCAGTTCCTCTTCCTCGACCCTGCACCAAAGCTCATCTGGTTCGCCATCAGAATTATAAAGGTCCTCAGTGGAGTGAATGACCTTTTCAGCAGCAGGGGTGCGCTGTCCATCGCCCGGATGAGGCTGGTGCTGAGCATTTGCAGTGGCATGGTCTTGAATTGCATTGTGCTGCTCATCCTGTATCTGCTCAATATCAACATTCATTTCATTGCCATGACTAGCTGCTTCCTCGGTGGTGGCTATGTCCTGCTCAGGCATATCTTCATCATTCTGCCCAAATTGACCATCCCGCCCTTCAGCACCGGGAGCCTCATCGTGAGGGGACTCACGGAAAACAATGGTGACCGAGGCTGTAATGCGAGGGCGGTTAAGCGCGCTTTGAAAAGAGAAGTGTCTGGTTTGAGAATGTGCAGGAGCGTTCTGGCGATTGGTATGCCAATGCTCAGACCGAAGAATTCGACCACGAGCAGCCTAAGAGGTTCTAGCAGAGTCAAGAAAGTCCGCAGCAGAGGTGCTGGAGGACGGGGAGGAGCGCCTGAACATTCTTCGGGAAGAGCCGCGACAGCACCTCATTCTGTGCCTTAGACGAGGCATGCTGTCAATCGGAGCAGGAGAACTGGAGATGTGCTGAAACCCAAGCTGAACGTTGGTCAAATGAGAGAGCGGAGGTGCGTTGGAAGCTCTGGGAAGTTTCTCAAACCAATTCCCAGACGCACGCATGCAATTTCCAGCAATGGAGAAATGAAGATTGTCGCCAAGCTCAAGGCAACCATGAAGCCTGGTTCTCTTGCCGGTGACAGTGCGCTCGGAGGAAAGCCACACTGTGGGCAAGCAATATACCGCTAAAGGCTTAGGGTAGCTGCTTCTGGTGTGCTCGTTCTCCATCCCGTAATCAAGAACCTCAAATCTACTGCCGTCCCACTGCATTAACCTCTCCATTAAAGGAGTAATGACCATTTCCTGTTTAACCTGCGTCGAAAAATCTCGATCCTTGCTATTAGAGTTGTGAACCGCGCCCAGCATTAATTGACTTAAATGCATCACGCATGAGATCAGACTCCATCGGAAATTTGCAGATCCATGAGGCCGACGTCTCGCCGGAGTGCCGTCTGGCCGACGTCCTTTCGCTATGTTAACCACCCGCATCCGGGTGAAAATTTCAGTTCTTTGATATTAATGAAATGAAGTGTTATTTCCGCTGCAACTCTGTATTTATGTTTATGTTTATTATGTTGCGTTCCTGCATAAATCCGGATCAGTGGTATCAAAGCGGTCTGCTTTTTCTCGATCCTTCTTTGCATGTCCCCAACGAGGTCGGGGTATAAGGAGCTAGGGCTCGATCTGGTGGAACCTTTGCAAGATCAACCTCGCAAACCTCGACGGACGCCCATGGGGGACGAAAAGAAATATGAGGGAGCAGGAGATCCTATCAAAATATTGCTCGAGGAGGCCCTCGAAAAACAAAGGAACTTATTATTGTACCCTGTAACCTCCATTCGTTATTATTGTGCCCCTGAAATTATTATTGTTAGGCCTGGCTGGGCTTACATTGTGGCCCACTCGGGATTACATTATGGCCCCATGGACTCCTATATATAGAAAGGTTTTGTAAATTGAATCATCCAAGAATTGTTCATTCATGTAATGTATTGGAGGTTGCCCCTCGAAGTGGCTCATTTATAAGGCGTGAATATCTCTTTTCTTCTCTCTTTGGAGCTGGTTACACAACATTTGGTATCAGAGCTTTGGGATTCTAGGGTTTCGCTGCTCCAAACAGGTCATCGTGGCATTTTCGCTATAACTTTTTTCTACGAAGCTTCAGAAGCTGAAATTTCTAGGGTGCGAAGCTGAAATCTTGAGGAAGGTTTTCTAAAAATTTCAGATCTTGGTTCGCAATATTTGAGGAGATATCATCTGTGGAAGTTAGGTATTTTTTCAGGCTCATAAACAGGTCATCGTGGCAATTGCGCTATAAATTTTTTGTACGAAGTTTCAGAGTCTGAAATTCATATGGTGCGAAGCTGAAATCCTGAGGAAATTCGTCAAAAAATTTCAGAGCTTGGTTCGCAATATTTTTGGAGATATGATCTGTGGAAGGTAGTGCTTTTTCAGGCTCGTGAATTGCATCTAAAAGAGGTGATCGTGGGAAAACTTCAATAACTCTCTCTCTGGGCATTGGATTGAAGTGCCGTAAAAAGTGGTCGCAAGTACACAGACTGAAGTTTCGGGGCTATCAATTTCAGAGACAAAGGACAAAACAGTGACACGTGGCAAGTCGTACAAGTTCGCTCTACTAAACCAGTCCAGAATTAGGTCATTGTGGGAGATTGGACACAACTTTGTCTTGAAGAATCCAAATCAGGTCAGACCTGTGGCATTTGAAAGAAGCTTCAGAGATCTACTACAGGGCTGAATTTCAGATATCGAAGATTTTCAACTACAGAGATAATTCAATTTCAATATCGAGCTCTTAAAAGCTAGTAAAAGGTGTGTATTTTTTTCCGAATTGCATAAGTCTTGTTTGAAGAATCAAGTTGAATTGATTCCAAGGGCATCTTGTAGAATAGATATCAATATTGGATTCTAAAATGGCCCCTAAAAAGAATTCAACACCCATCGAGCCTTCAGAAGGCTCTACCATGACTCATGAAGATGAAGAATTGCAACATGATCTATCAAAATTACAAGAACAAGTGCAACAAATTTCACTCTCGCAAAGAGCAGCAAAAAATGAAATGGAAGTTTTAAAGAAAGGTGTGGAAGTGAAGATGGATGGTTTGAAGAAAGGCATGGAAGCTAAGATGGATGGCGTGGAAGTAAAGATGGAAGGTTTGAAGAAAGGCGTGGAAGCTAAAATGGATGGTGTGCAAGCTAAGATGGATGGCGTGGAAGCTAAGATGAATGGCATGGACGCTAAGATGGATGGCATGGAAGTGGGCATGGAAGCTAAGATGGATGACATGAAAGACAACATAGAAAACATGAAGAATGATCTAAAAGCATACATGGAAGGCTCGATGACAAGCTTAAAACCAGAAATGATTCCTAATGGCGGAAATATAGGAGAAGAACCTCATGATGAGAACAAAATAAATGTTAATCGTGATTTCATAAACTCGAATGTTGGTGGGAAGAACCACCATATTCCAAAAATGGATATGAGGAAGTTTGATGGAAAGGATCCTGTAACATGGATAATACAGATGGAGCAATATTTTGATCTCCATAACATGCAAAACACACAAAAGGTACGCATTGCAACTTTACATTTAGAACAAAATACATTTGTATGGTATCGATGGCTTTGCTCCCGTAAAAAAATTGTCACTTGGTCAATTTTTACTGAGGAAATGATAGCACATTATGAGGATACAAAGAGCAACACCTTCTTTACCCAATTGATAAATCTCAAACAAAAGGGTTTAGTGGGGCAGCACATTGAGGACTTCCAAAAATTGAGTATAAGGGTAACCGATATTTCAGAGGACCACAGGATTGATCTCTTCTTAGGTAGTTTAAAGGATAACATTCAACATGAAGTTCGTGTTCTGGAACCTGATTCATTAGAGAAGGCATTCAGGTTGGCAAGAAAAGTTGAATGTAAAATTATGGCAACAAGGAAGTCTACTACTCAATTCTATAAAGAAGGAAGTGTGGCTACATCTAGATTTCCACAACCTACAAGGCTGACACCACAACAATTGGAAGAAAAAAGAGCAAAAGGGCTTTGCTACAGTTGTGATAGCAAATACACTAAAGGTCATAAGTGTGCTGAGAAGAAATTATTTTACATAGATTGTGAAGAGGAAGAAGAAAATGAACAAGAAGAGGATATACACCAGGAACCAAACCTAGAAGAGGAAGAAATGAATCCGACCATATCGTGTAATGCACTGGCAGGAATTACCACTCCTCAAACTCTCAAGATAGAAGGACAAATCAAGAAGAAAAAGGTAATAGTGTTGATTGATTCATGTAGCACCCATAATTTTATTCATTGTAAGGTAGCCAAGGAATTAAATTGTTTCCTATACCCAGCACCAGAATGTCAAGTGATGGTTGCAAATGGAGGAACTATAAATTGCTCGGGAAAATGCCATAACATCAAGCTAACCATGGGGGAATATGTGTTGACTAGTCCAATGCTTTCCATTCCTATGGGAGGTGCTGATGTTGTACTAGGAGTACAATGGTTACAATCTTTTGGGACGGTAGCTTTTAATTTTCAAGAACTTTTCTTGAAATTTTTTTCAGAAGGAAAGGAAGTCGAATTACGGGGTATTGCGGGGAAGCCAGGAAGGATAATAAGCTCTAATGTCATGACAAAGCTTCTAAAGAAAGAACAACGAGGCGTAATTGCACAATTATGCTCACTAGAAGTTCCAACATCAAAATCATCTATTTCTATAGATCTCCAACAAGTCTTGGACAATCATTCCAAGGTGTTTGAAACTCCCAAAGGACTCCCACCTATTCGTGATCATGATCATGCTATTCATTTGATTCCAGGAATTGTTCCTCCAAACATCAGGCCTTATAGATATCCTTACTTCCAAAAGAGTGAAATTGAATGTATGATTGCAGAAATGTTAGAGGCGGGATAATTCAACCTTGTCAAAGTTCTTTCTCTACGAGGGTGTTAAAGTAGACCCTAACAAAATTAAAGCCATTAAGGAATGGAAAGTCCCTAAGACAATAAAGCAGTTGCGAGGATTTCTCGGGTTAACTGGCTATTATCGTAAGTTTGTTAAGAATTATGGAAGAATAGCAACACCTCTAACAACATTATTGAAGAAAGATGCATTTTCATGGACTCCTGAAGCAACTAAGGCCTTTGAACATCTTAAAGAGGCAATGTGCCTAGCACCGGTCTTAGCTACGCCAGACTTCACAAAACCTTTATTGTGGAATGTGATGCCTCAGGAAATGGAATTGGTGCAGTTTTAATGCAGGAAGGAAGACCCATTGCTTTTGAAAGTCGTCCAATCAAAGGAAATTATTTACAGAAACCTATTTATGAGAAGTAAATGTTAGCAATACTGCATGCACTAAAGAAATGGCGAACTTACCCAATGGGAAGACACTTCAAGGTAAAAACTGATCATGATAGTCTTAAACACTTTTTGGAACAAAGACTATCTTCAGAAGAGCAACAAAAATGGGTCACAAAGATGTTGGGTTATGACTTTGAAATAATCTACAAAAAGGAAAGCTTAATGTTGTTGCAGATGCACTCTCAAGAAAGAATGAAGAGGTGGAAGCATTGCTTTGTGCCATTTCTATTATCCAACCACATTGGATAACCGAAGCAAGAGATGAATGGAAGAAGGACAAAGATGTATGGACACTCATTCAAAAGTTGCAGCAAGATCCTAGTACATCCGATACATTTAGTTGGAAAAATGATTCCTTATGGTACAAAGATCGCTTATATCTTTGTAAGAATTCCCAACTAAAACAAAAGATTCTTCTGGAATTGCACACTTCTCCTTTAGGAGGACACTCAGGATTTTTAAAAACTTACCACAGTGTGAAGAAAGAATTTTTTTGGGATGGCCTTAAATCTGATATTCAAAAGTTTGTGGCGGAATGTTTGGTTTGCCAGCAGAATAAAGTGGAAACAATTAAGACCCCAGGACTTCCACAACCTTTATCCATTCCAAGTCAACGTTGGGAGGAGATTTCAATGGATTTTATCACAGGTTTACCTAAGTCCGAAGGAAAGAGTGTCATCATGGTGGTAGTTGATAGACTTACCAAGTATGCACACTTTTGTGCATTATCTCATCCATTTAAAGCTAGTACACTTGCTACTACATTTATGAAAACAATTCAAAAGCTACATGGAAACCCAAAGGTTATTGTGAGCGATAGAGATCCCATTTTTACTGGAAATTTTTGGACGGAGTTATTTTCTTGTTTGGGTACTCAATTAGCTCATAGCTCATCTTATCATCCTCAATCGATGGTCAAACTGAGATAGTAAATAAATGTTTGGAAGGATATCTTCGTTGTTTTGTATCTGATAAACAAACACAATGGGTCAAGTGGTTACCTCTCGCCGAATGGTGGTATAACACTTCCTTCCATACTGCAGCAAAAATGACCCCATTTATGGCACTTTATGGATATCATCCACCATCCATCACATCATCTTTAAGGGAAAATTCGAAGGTTCAAGCAGTGGAAGATCACATCGAGCATCAGCAAGAAGTTCTCCAACTCATAAAGGATAACCTGAATTTGGCACAAAATCGAATGAAACAACAGGCAGATCAACATCGCAGCGAGAGAAGTTTTGATGTAGGAGATTGGGTATTTTTACGGCTACAACCATACAAACAAATGTCCCTCAAGTAAGCTAAGAAGGATAATAAATTATCGCCAAAGTACTATGGTCCTTACAAGGTCTTGCAAAAGATTGGTACTATGGCATACAAATTGGAGCTTCCTGCTTCTTCGCGAGTACATCCAGTTTTCCATGTTTCATGCTTAAAGAAGGTTATAGGAGAAAATCTTCCAATTCAAACAATATTGCCAGAACTTGATGAGGAAGGAAAAATCATATTGGAACCAGAAGCGGTCATGGAAACAAGAACTCGACAACTACGGAATCGATCAATTTCAGAGTATCTCATCAAGTGGAAGAATTTATACACCGAAGATTCTACATGGGAGGATGAAAAATTTATACAGAAGCACCCAGAGCTACTCAAGCGTTGAGGACAACGCTTTTTTGAAGGAGAGGGGCATGTTAGGTCCCTATATTACTAGTATAGTACCTTATTGTTGTTAGTGTAACCCCTTTATTGTTATTATTGTACCCTTGTAACCCCCATTCTGTTGTTATTGTGCCCCTAAATTATTATTGTTAGGTCGGCTAGGATTACATTGTGGCCCACCGGGATTACATTATGGCCCCATGGACTCCTATATATAGAAAGGAGGTTTTGTAAATTGAATCATCCAAGAATTGTTCATTCATGTAATGTATTGGAGGTTGCCCCCTCGAAGTGGCTCATTTCTAAGGCGTGAATATCTCTTTTCTTCTCTCTTTGGAGCTGGTTACACAACAGTTGCTATCTTACTGTACCTAAAAAATGTCCTCTAGTAAGTGCAGATTCTTAAAATCAAATTTTATCCATTTTCCCTCTGCTTATAGATGAAGGAGGCGCTCTTAACCCTCTACTTATGAAATGAAGGAGGTTCTTCAGTCTTCAAACCCTCTGCTTATAGATGAAGGATTTTTTTCAGTCATGTCATATCATCAGCCTTTTGATAGTGTTATTTTTCCTTTCGCTGTCCTTTCATGCTTTGACTGTGATCGCAAGAGCTTAATGAAAAACTCTCTGCTCTGTAGGTGCATCCCAGCCTCAAAGTCACATTGAGAAGCAACTGTCTTCTCCTGTGGAGCCAAATATTGTCTTCTGGGATGCTAGTATGCCTCTGTCCTTGAAAGATCCATTAAAAAACTGTAAAAACACCTAGAATCAGTTTGACTTATGGTACATGTATTGTTGAGACTTGAGGGTGTATTAGTGGCGTGACCTAGGGCTGTAACCAACTTTATTTGCAGAATAGGAAGGTCTGTTATGACTGGTCTATAGCAGGTAGAGGTTCTTTGGCTTTAGCGTGGTTTTCCAAGGGAGAAATTCCTAAAGCGACACTACCTAAGTTAGGGGAGACTTTTTGGACAGATTTGGATTGTTTCTTTGGAGCTGATGGGAAAGCTAGTATGGTTGAGGCTAGATAGGACTTGATAATGAGGTTTCATCTTGTCATGGGCAGAATGAAAGGTAGGAGGGAAAAAAAAAGTTTATGGGTGTTTTCTAGCTGGAAAATTTGACAAATTTTTAGATCAACTGCTAGAAAACTTTGCTGTTACAACTAGTCATCACCAACAAGTGAAAAATACTGATGACTATTAGGTTAGAATCAGGGGACTAAACTCAATTTCGATTCTTGGAAACCTTAGACATCCCTGATCTATATAAATGGTACCAATTATCCCATCAATCATAACTCACTTTGGCCTCTTGTACCGCATAATATTCCATCAAATATTGCTAAGTTCGAAGGGAAACAAGGGGATGATCCGGCTACACATATCACCACCTTTCATCTATGGTATGTTTCTAATTCCATGGTGGATGATAGTATCTATCTCAACATCTTTCTTCGCACCCTTACAGGAAACGTTGCCAAATGGTACATCGATTTACCACAAGCTGCAGTCAATTCTTTTGGTTCCTTAGCAATGAAATTTATTAAAAAATTCCAACTACGTATCTGATACGAAACCAGAACAAAAATATTAAGCTCCATGCACCAAGACACCACCACCCACATCTCTGATCACATTCATAAATGGAGAAATAGGTGGAGACTAGTTAAAGAACCAATCCTGGATCATCTATTATCGAATTCGTTTTGTAAGTCAATTCTTCCTCCCCTTTCTAAGGACGTTTTCCTATCTGGTGCGGTCACAGACGACCAATCCATCCGTCGTGCACAAAATCTAGATCTCATATATTTGTAATATGGCACATTGTATGAGTTACTCACTCATGCCCCTGGAAACCCTAATCCTCACACTACTCAGTAGCCTAGAGCACATGCTGACAACCTCATTGGCACAACTTCCAGTGTTGATGTAAAACAACTTGTAATATTCCAAAATTAGCTTATAGCTTATTGGAAAATTGATTTTTTTTGTTTGCACATAGGAGATAAATAAATGGTTGAGGAGGCCCATAAATTTCATAGATATGAATAAAATCCCTCATAGTGTGAAAAGGGACATTTTCATGTGGACAAGGTCAAGTTTGACCAAATCAACAGCACTGGGATAAGAGGTAGAGATCATATTTGGAGACAGCGTAGAGATAGTGGGAGTAATATTCCTTGGTGGAGGAAACCTTAATGAGTGGGACCCAAGGTGAGAGGGCTTCCATTTGTATAAAAGGAGGGAAAGGCATCCATATGAGGTTATGTTATTGAATATTGAAATTTGCTTTACATGACTATTGTGCTTTCTTCAACTGTTTAGTTGAGATTGTTGTGCTGCTTAGCACAAGGCATTCATTTTTAGGAAGTCCTTCTCCTTTCTTGAGAGTCCTCTTGAGGGAGCTTGTAATTCATTTCTCCATATCTAGGCTCAAGGCCAAGTGACCTCCTCCAGCTATAGTGTTATTTCTGCTAAAGTATAACGTTGTGTTGCAGGGTGTTGCATTGGAGGGTTCACAACACCACTTCCAGAGCTTATTTTTTAGAGGAGGAAGCTTTCTTCCCTTTGGGAGATCAGTGGGGAAGCCTTTGGGGTAGATTTCAAATCTTGGCACTTATCCAACCTAGTTTCTATCTCCTAGAATGCAATCCCTCTCCTTGAATGTGCTATTTTTAGTGATTATTTGCAGTGATGGTTGTAGAGATTGTTTGGAGGGTGAGATATTCAGTGTTAGGATCATCAATTTACTTGGAAGATACATTAGAGGAGGTTTGTTCATATTTTGAATCATCTTCAACCATATCCATCCATTTCTTGAGTTGCAGTTGTTATTTATTCCTAGGACTAAAACTTCGGCATTTTTGCCATTTTGCATATTTCAGGAAATCCTTTCAGGATTGTCTTGAAATTGTGTTTGGGAGCTTAAATATTCACTCCCAACACTGTATGAGCTATATATTTCCATATCCATGTATTTACATGTTCCAGTAGTAATTTTCCTTAATAAAAATGTGCTATCATAGCCTTGGGAAATATTTGTGTAGCAGTGTACTTTATTTTTCATGAACGTGTTCACTTGAGGCTTGTGTTACCTATCTTGAGTGACTCTTTCCTCAAGATCTTGTATATATTTGCTTCTAAAATCTTAATATGATGTCTATTTGGATATTCTTACATTTTATGTGTTGATGTATCATTGCTCTTTCATTATTATGTTCAAATATTATTGCATCCACATTTTGGGATATTACAATGGTATCAAAGCATAATCTTGGCTCAGCCTGTGAGTTTTAACCATTATGTTATCAGGAGAATAAGAAGAACAAGATAAATATTAGAATTATGGAGAGAATGAGCTTTCTCTCATCCCTTTTCAGAAGTAAGAAGGACCTCAACAAGGAGGTCAAGAAAAAAAGAGAAGAAAAAAGCAGTGGGACTATGCCCTTTCCATTTGAAAAAGAGGAAAAATTGCATAGAGATGGCAGACACTTGGATCATGAGATTCTAAGTGAATACCTTGCTAAGTAAAAATTTAAATCTAGAACCTTCAAGGAGACTGTAGCTTTACCATAGTTTATTCAGCTGGAGGAAGAAAGGATACCTTGCAACAAAGGGAGAATCAAGGGCAATAGGCTTCTATTGTCTAATTTTGATGGGTCATCTACAACAAGGGCTTGGGAAAGGAAACTAGATGCATTATTCCTACTACATCTAGTCGTAGAAAGAGAGGCTGTAGAGATTGCACCACTGCACCTTGAGGGTGAAGCAAACATTTGGTGGTTCAGCCATTTGAGTCATGCAAGAGTGTCTACTTTTGCAGAATTACTCAAAGGTTGATTAAAAAATTTGGCAAGGAGAAATCAGAGCAGGAAAAGCCCTCACCACCACTAGAGGAGGCTTGTACCAGTGTTATCATAACCATGGAGGAGCAGCCATCAACATTAGCAGTTGGGGGAGCCAACACATTTGAGGAAGGAACTCTTGCAGCCATACACGATACTTCCAAATTTTACCAAGGTATTCCTAAGTTTCCATCTCCTATTGTTTCAACAAATTTTATGGAGGGTTGTATACCATTGCATAATGCTTATTTGGAACAGCAAAATTGCACTGCACTATGAAACCTTGAATTTTTCAAGGAAGGGATGAACCATCATTCTAATATGCCATTTTTGAGCTGCACAAAACACTTGAGGTTGGGGTGTGAATTCTTGGAGGATAGGATGATCTTTGTCCCAAACAAACTTATGTAAAACCATATGTTCATCCTTGATTTGGGACATGAGACAACAAAAACACCATGGAGGAGAATAAAAATGCTATCAATCAATAGTAGTGAGGAGGTTTTGCCTTCATTACACTTGGATCCTAATGGATTCATGTTATTCATTGGTGTGAGATCTTTTCTAGAAGATCTCCAAGGAGCTGCATTTCAATATCCCATGAAATGCAAAAGGAGAAATCTGATTTGGGAGAATGGTAGTCTTCATTGGAAGGGTACCAAAGTAGAGCATGATGGAAGGCACCCACATTTGGATGAATGGGTTTGGATGGTGAGCAAGAAGCTAGAAAGCTACTTGCAAATCTATGATACTGTGCAGCAGGAAGCTTGGCTGCGTTGGCTACTCTTGAAGGAGTTTGGCCATCATGGGACATCCTCTTTCAAAGGGTATGTGGGTGGAAGAAGTCTAGCAGGATACTTGCATCATAGGGCAGCAAGGAGTATGGATGCATTGTATTGATATGAAATTCTTCACATCAATCATTATTTCCTCATCACATGATTTGTATGATGGAAGTATGAGGAGGCAACCAAAAATTTTGTTGCTTTGGGTGTTCTTGGGAGAGCATGGATAGATTTTCTCTCATACTTTGCATGATGTTTCAGGAATAGGAGATGGAACTATCATGGTGCAAAGCGGCTACTCCTTAGCCTTGGATGATTAGGAGGTACTTCCACCTTGGAAGGAACTTCCTATATGTAGTAGCATTGTGGGAGATGTCTTTGACAATGAACATGTCAAAGAATGGAGCTATGAGTTGGTGGGAGCCTATTTTAATAGGCCAACAATGCTGTAACTTTGGAGCTTGAACTTATTGATGGAGTGTCCCTCGGATCAATTCACTTTTGATGCACTTGGTGGACAAGGAGGAGGTGAGAGTGATGAATTAGAGGATGGAAACATGTACTTTGATATGTTCTTCTTGATTTGGATTTCCAAGCATAAGAAGGAGGATCATCATGTAGCATGTGATTCATTTCTCTTCATGAGAGGATTTTATACAACTATGGAGGACTTTTTCATGGATCCTATCATCATTGTACTTTCAGTACATGGTAAGAATTTTGTTTTTGCAACTATTGATTATCTAACTCAGTATTTTCATGCTCTTACCATTTCTATATAGTGCATTGCTCCACAAGAGGGCAAGCTTTTCATTGGGTTCCATGGGAAAAATTTCGCCAACTATTGTGCTAGAGACAGCCATGTTTTGTGTGGCCTTGGGAAAGTGTTTTATCATTCCATGTACGTTAAGTTAATGTACCCAGCCATTTAATATTCATTAGTAGATGTGATGACATACATAATTAGCCATGTATCAAAAAACAACTTTCCATGTTATTTTCTGAAACAGCAGTTAGGAAAACTATGCTGTAACCACTTGGGAGACTGTTGATACCTTCCAGAACTATATCAAACCTTCAAAAATCTTCTTATTTGGATTCCATATGATGATCATGTCCTATTCATCATATATGAGATGGTTTGGGCCAACTTGATTCACAATGTTGGAGAGGAGACCTTTGGAGATCTAGTCTTCATCTTGCCACTTGAGGGAAATATTATTGCAGCCCAAGATCAGCGGATACTCTAAAATTATCATAAGTGGAGAGGAGGACAACTTGGGGTAGGCTACTTTGTCTACCATGTTCATATTTTCAGCCCACCTACTTTTGCAGGAGCTAAAGGTGGAGGAGAAATTCAGGAGTTGCCATGTTGGGAGGTAACTCGTTTTGTATGGATGATAGATTGGGGATGGAGGATCCACATGGGAATGATGATTCCCAATTCATTTCAGATCCCATACCTCAAAGGGACCTTTGTACAAAACCTTATTTCCTCCTTGAGTACTCTACTTGTTCATGATGATAGTTGTTTAGTTAGCTTGTATGCCTGGGAGGGGAAATACAGAGATTTATTGATGAGACAACATATCATTCCTTGGAGGAGCATATCATATTTGGATGCTACGGTAGGAGGAGAGGAGAATTCTCAATCATATCCTTGCAGTTTCTTGAGGGCAAGCAACATTTGGGAGGGGAGGACTGTAATATTCCAAAATTAGCTTGTAGCTAATTGGAATATTGATTTTTGTTGTTTGCACATAAGAGATAAATAAATGGGTGAGGAGGCCCATACATTTCAGAGATATGAATTAGACCCCTCATATTGTGAAAATGGATCATCATAGGAGCTAGATTTCATACCCTCATGTGTGAAAAGTGACTTTTTCATGTGGACAAGGTCAAGTTTGACCAAATCAACAACGTTAGGATAAGAGGTGGAGATCATCTTTGGAGACAACACATAGATAGTGGGAGGAAGATTCCTTGGTGGAGGAAACCCTAATGAGTGGGAACCAAGGTGAGAGGGCTTCAATTTGTATAAAATGAGGGAAAGGAAACTATATGAGGTTATGTTATTGAATATTGAAATTTGTTCTGCATGACTATTGTGCTTTCTTCAACTGTTTAGTTGAGATTGTTGTGCTACTTAGCATAAGGCATTCTTGTTTAGGAATTCATTCTCCTTTCTTGAGATACCTCTTAAAAAATCTTGTACTTAATTTCTCCACATCTAGGCTCAAGGCCAAGCCACCTCCTCCAGCTATAGCATTATTTTTGCTGAACTATAATGTTGTGTTGCAGGGTGTTGCAGTGGAGGGTTCACAACACCACTTCTAGAGCTTATTTTTCAAAGGAGGAAGCTTTATTCCCCTTTGGAGATTAGTGAGGAAGCCTTTGGGGTAGATTTAAAATCTTGGCACTTGGCCAACCCAGTTTCTATCTCCTACAGTGCAGTCCCTCTCCTTGACTGTGTTATTTTCAGTGAGTACTTGCAGTGAGTGTTGCAGAGATTGTTTGGAGGGTGATATCTTCAGTGTTAGGATCAGCCTTTCACTTGGAAGATCCATTGGAGGAGGTTTGTTCAGATTGTGCATCATATTCAGCCATCTCCATCCAGTTCTTGAGTTGCAACTTCTATTCAATCCGAGGAATGCAACTCCTACATTTTTTCCATTTTGCATATTTCGGGAAATCCTTCTAGGATTGTCTTGAAATTGTGTTTGGGAGCTTATATCTTCACTCCCAACGCTGTATGACCTGTATATTTCCATATCCATGTATTGAAATATTCCAGTAGTATTTGTCCCTAATAAAACTGCGCTATCATAGCCTTGGGCAATATTTGTGTAGCAGTGTATTTTATTTTTCATGAACATGTTCTCTTGAGGCTTGTGCTTCCTAGCTTGAGTGACTCTTTCCTCAAGACGTTGTATCTATTTTCTTCTAAGATCTTAATATGATGGATATTTGGATCTTATTACATTTTATGTGTTGATGTATCACTGCTCTTTCATTATCATGTTCAAATATTGGTGCATCCCCATTTTGGGATATTACACACCTTAGCGGGCACGCTTCCCATCCATCTTCATATGTCACCGCCCCTACCCAATTGACTACTCTTCCCACCACTAAGGTACACTCTATGCAGTCTACACAAAAACCTAGCAGTAAGAATAAGAAGAATAAGAAAAATATCACTCCTTTTGAAGAGCATCCCAACACAGAATAATCCAAATTAGAGAAATGCTGCTAAAATTGACAAAGGGGAGGAGAAAACTATTAGATTCCCTTGCAATATTTGTGCAAAGGACCACCTGACATATAAATTTCCTCGACTGCGAGAATGCACAGATTTTATCACGCAAAAGGATTCTGGAAGCATACTTGTCGTCCGTACAACCCTTTCCATAATCCATAGGAGTAACAACATATGGTTGCAAAACCACCACAACCCCTGCAAAGGGGAAATGGTGGTGCTCATCATTCCGATGAAGGATCATCTGTCATTTATGGAATGGAGACTATTGAACTCCAAACCCAAGCCAAAGCCTATGGAAATATAGACATTTATGCTTATGAACCTAGTTCAAGTTTGAATCCACTGCCGCCCAATGATATTCATATCGTAACACATGTTGTTGACCCTGTCATTCACCCCCCCAAAGGGACCCTTCGATGCATGAATCATAACACCTCTACACATGCTTCCCAGAACTACAAGATTGTAGAAGACTTGGCACAAGTGTTGGGAAAAATACTGAAGGGGGGGGGGTGAATTAGTATTTTTAACTTACTTAAAAAAATTTCCTTATTGATTTCTATAAGCGAATTTAATGAACCCAACTAGTGTATACATGTGGATATCCTTAAGAAAACTTGTGTATGACCAGAGATATTATTATGCAGATAATTATTTACTTAAATCACTGCATCATTCATTCATCAGATTTTTAGTAAGCAGTAAACATGTGAAATAAGAACATCATAAATCATCACACATAAGAGATAGACATGAACAACAAGATTTTAAGGTGGAAACCCAATTCAAGATAAAACCACCATTGTTGTCATCACTATCTTCAATATTTATTATATGGAAAACTTCTTACAATATTGTGTTGATGCGAACTCATATGTGAACTCATATCAGTATGCAGGCATCTACCTATAGAAGGCTGCAACCTTCTCTCGTTCTCCAGTTGCTATTGGAAGGGAGCTCCAACCCCCTAATCTCGTTTACTAGCCACTACTATAAGGGAGCTTCAACCCCCTAATCAGAACACCAGCTTCTACTGGAAGGAATCTTCTACTTTCATATTGAAGGCTTCAACCCTCAGAACCACTACAGAACACATTTCATCAATTTTCACACTGTATCCCACATCTTCAACACAACACTTTATAAAGATCAACACCAATTAAAATTAACCCAAATTTCAATCAAAACAGTGAGATCACTGTAACCAGAACACAATAATAAACCCAGATATCAAAATTAGTATGCAGAATCAATATCAACCCTGATCATTCATTATCTTAAAATACATACGCTACTTCACTTTACTGATCCTGCGTGTATACACGCTTTCCTTCACACCAACTTGTGTATTAATCTGAGAATACTGAATTTTTAGAATATGATCAGTCTCAAAACCAAATATGAGGCTTTCAGTCAGATATATTTTCAGTATTGCAGAACCCTTAATCAGTCAGTCATCATTAAACATATTTTCTCACTTATTGATCAGATTTGTACATATTCAACTTAGCAGCATATACAGTATTCAAGAAACCCAGATCTACATGAAGACTTCATTTACAGACAATAGAAATACAACAAAAAATAAATAGATAACCTCTCCAGCAAGCTTCAGAAAACCCTGACTTCCATATGCGCTTTGGTTGAAACAAAGCCACATGTATACGCGCTTTCACTGTGACGAACTAGAGTATAGATCTATAAATGTTGTTAATGCAGAAAGATGCATATCTATAAACTTACCCAGATTTATTTACTTCACTTCAGCAACCATGCGCTAGGTCCTAGATCCACACATCACATATCTAGATTATGCAAGTACATAGTAATTTTAGGTCTAGAGATCTTGATCCATAATTGTATCCAAGGGTGCATCATAGATTTAGATCTACCAATAAAAAAAATTTCATCCCATGCAGATATACTTCAGAGATTTTTATTTAGTAACATCCCTTAGACATGCACACTCTTGCACTATGATCGTCCTCTCCTTATATAGGATTAGCCTTTATCAATACCATGAGCCAAACCACACAAGTGTCGATGGTATTCTTGGAAAAAATAAAATAGATGATACAACGCTCAATACTGTGGGCTAATAGCATGGTAATTCCCATTGGTATCATAATTTTAGAGCACAAAAGGTATACACGACTTGGCTTCTTCATACCAGTGTGTATACGCGAATTCTCTTGATAAAAACTACATATATACTAATTATGGATGTATACAGGGGTTTCCTATATACCAAGTAGCATATAAATTTCCTTCATACATGGGTTTCCTTCATCAAACCTGCGTATACATTGAGAAACATTTTCTGTTTCATTTCTCTAGCACTTACTGGAGTTCCTTTCCCTATCACATCCGAACTGACCTGTAGAAACATCATTTTTACATATTTAACAAATAGTTTTCTTATAAAAAGGAAACTCATCAAGTAGGTTTCCATCAAGGAAAAATTCATCAAGTATGTTGCCATCAAGGACAACATATTGCATCATATCTCCAACGACAAGCACCGTTAGCTATGTCTATACTCAAAGTGTTGTAAACCTATCCAGTGCAAAGGAAAGCTCTACTTTCGACCATTGGTGGAATTGACCTGTAGGATTCTATGCTAGCCATATTTGACATGGAAAAATGTAAACCTCACCTTTCCCATCAAATTTCTTTTTAGGTTCAAGTTGTGTCGAAAGTCAGGCCAATCCATCCCACTTTCATTAATGAAGGCACCTCAGCCTGCGTAATGTCAACTATGTGCTGGCTCACTTTGGGTTTTCCTAATTTGTCTCCATCATCGAATTCCCTCTCATTTGATGGTCACACTTTCCTCCCAAAAGGCTACCTTGCTAGCTACCCCATTACACTTAGTGGGAAAATGATAGCTATGGACATCAAAGTCATATATCGTCATCTCAACTATAATATCCTTTTGTGTTACAGTTGGTCTTATGCGATGACTACCATTGTTTCTTTGGTTTTCTGACTCATCATTTTTCCTTTGGATGGGAATATAGTTAGAGTGCACCAGCTATCCTTTTTCACCCCTGATTATTCCACAATACCTAGCAGCACCATACCCCTAGTAGGAGGAGTTCCTGACTCTTCCATCAACAATGGTACCAGTTTTCTAAAGACGTCTTTCCTTATGGGTTGTTTTCCTCTCTCGTAGCCTAAGTTTCCACAAACGGTTTCAATGATATCCACCATTTCAAATGGCTCTATCGACACCTAGATCCTACCAATGCCTTTATAAATTGATTCCTATGGAGATCAGATGCCACTTTCACCGGTTGAGTTGGCTTATCAAGCCATCCAATCACCATCTGAACCATCCACTACTTTGGTTTCGACCAATGGTACCACCCTCCTGCCCAAAACAGTTCATTATAAGGATCTCCTCAATAAATTCCTACCTTCGGATGAAGCTATCTGAGAGATCATGTCTCTAGAAGAAGGACCTTGGGGAGAATTTCACCATTGCACTTCGATGTCTTCTTCGGACGTGATCACTATATAAATCCCACCTTTTGACCCACCTAAGATTGTTCCATCTGCGTATATGACTGTTCAAACTATCAATGCGGAAGGAAACATGGGAAATATTTCTAAGACCATGCTCATAGATATCTCAGTCAAAACTAATATCGTGGAAAATATACAGATTGGAGTAGATTTCACTCCAGAGGAATTTGCACGCTTCACCTCCCTTTTTAAGGAGTTCCGCGATGTTTTTGCTTGGTATTACAATGAAATTCCTGACATAGATTCTTCTATTTACTAGCATGAGATAAAAAAATTATGACCATTCATTTTATGGTGTTTTTTTGCTCGTTAAACCAAAAAGCCTTGAGTTATCTTCTTCAAGCTCGTTAAACTACCACAAGGAAGAATCAACCCTTCTTTTTAAGGACTTTTTCTAGCTCATAAAAATAAAAATAACCTTGAGTTTCCTTCTTCAGGCTCGTTAAACTACCACAATGAAGATTATGAGCCATTATTTTCCATATTTTTCTAGCTCTTTAAAAACCAAAAAAATACTCCGATTTTTTCTTCATTGGACTCGTTAAAAGTTCATGAAGAGGATTAAGTTTTTCTTCATCTGAATTGTTAAAAATTCATGCAGAATATTGAGTTTACTTCGTCTTCTCGTACTCATAAAAAATGAGGTAGACATCCATTGAACATAATTTTATCACTTTATCAAGACTCAATGGACTAACTTGAAGAAAAGGAACTATGTCGGGCATACTATTACCCCTTTTTCGCACCCGGTCATCAACCATGAAAAAGGTACCTCCTTGGAGTTGTCCTTTACGATGTTTCTTAGACTCCCTAAACATGAAAATATCACCGAGTTCACCCTTCTAGACTCATTAAGCCTAATCAGATGGGGAAAAAATTGGACAAGGTGGAGAATCACTCTTTTACACTTTGAAAGACGATTTGGCAGCATCATCTTGAACATGGCACTCCTCAGAAAAATCTCTCACATTTATCTTCTCGCCAAACCCTACCATTCTATGAGTTTATCTTTCATATGCCGATGTCCTTGCATTGGTGAAACCTAACACTCATTGGTGTTCATGAGTCTAAGTTTCCTAGTACCTTATTTTTTGTGTCTTCTATTATTCAAGATATCACACTATCTACTGCTTCATGTAGCTACCAAGCCATCATATGCCAAAAATTATTTTATCACAATAATTTTTCACCATCGCTCTTGACTATCTTCAAAGCAAAATAATTTTTTTCCCGTTTCATGTCAACTGATGTAGGACACCTCATTGCCTGCCTTTTGACAGATATTTTCCTATCGACTTCAAAATCTTATCTAGGAGGTTGGTCTAGAAACATATTAGTACCCTGGAACTTGCAGATCTCAGTGGAAATTTACCTTATGTTTGATTGGGGGTTTTCATCATTGGCTCCCAGCAGAATGATTGCGAGTGTTTGAGGTCAAGACCATTTATTCACAATCGCTAGATTGTACTGTGCATCTCAGATACCATCATCCTTATCGGTGGCGATCCTTGTGTCTGTTAACAGTTTTCATCATTGACTGCTAATCAGATGATTTTGCACATGTTCGATTACAACTCCTTTATTCACATGTGCAGAAATATGCAGTTTAGAGAAGTAGAGACCATGACCTTGGGTTGAGGCTTACTTCGCTTTGTTTCCACTCCCAAGCTGCGTATATTTTTTTCAGAGATAGCTTATCAGATTGATCCTATCATGACACAAGCTTCCACATTGTTCTTATCAGTGGACATAATATTCATATCTCTTCTTGGAGAAATCATTTTGATACAACTATTAAGCATGGGAATGCCCGACTCAGGACATATATTTATAATTTTTACATATGTTGTTTGTTTTAGGTCTTCCTCAATCCTCTAGATCCTTTCACTCTACTACACATTTATAAAGTATTTTGGCCACTGTCTTTGTCTCTAACCTCACACTTTAGGGGACATATGTTACACCACAAATGACCTCCTCATCAACTCACACGAGAAGCACACATGTAAGGAATAAATTGACCTAGACATAGACCTATTTTCCGAAGGTAACGCACCGCAGAGACTGGTAGGCCCAGTTATAATGCTCCCCTGCCTCTTGAAGGGAGTTTTAGGGCCTAATTTAATGCATTTTCTTGCCTAAAGGGAATCGTTACCTGTGTTTTATGAAGAAAAAGGGGAAAATTGCATAATAACTACCTGACATTCCTGGATTTTTCTCAAGGAGTCAGTCCAAAAAGCATGAAAACTATGGTGTAGGCCTCTCATTGGACATTTCTAAACCTAGATAAGCATCCAACGAGAGAAAAAAGATATTAAAGCATGGAAACATCATGGATTTTTACCTATTCAAAATAATGGAGAAGAATGGCAAGGTTGATTCTCCGAAACTATTATAAATTGGATTCTAGGGCTCATTGTCAAAGGTCAAAAGGTTGATCGTGTGAGGAGAAAAATTTTGTTGTTGGTGTGAGGCTTCATGGTTGGCTTGGTTCATTGAGAACTACTGGCCTCAGCATTGTAATACCTGGATATTGAGGAGAGAGAGATTGGATTCGGAGAACTAAGGGAAGCTTGACCAAACTAATGGTTGTAATATTCCTTCTTTGAATAATAGAACTGCCTCTATTTTGTCCACTTTGTTTCTTATTGTTGCATCTATTTATTTATTTATTTAAGATACACGCTATAAGTGGCTTAGATTTACATGATTTCTTGTTTGATTATATACTTGCTTGATTTTTTGTTGTGATAATATTGTGAAGAATATGCTAGTTTTTTGTTTTTTTGTAGAATTCAGACATGGAGCCGGTGAGGAGGACTTCCACCACACTGCATTGCGCTCTTCAACAAATCCACCTTGTACATTGAGGTAATACTTATCTACTTCACTTTTTCAATAAAAAATTAGTATGAACATGTGTTTATTATCTTCGAGAATGTTGCAACTAATCTGACTGTATGCCTTGGTTCTCGGGAAGGCCCAAGAGGGATCTTACTCCAGCTACCACTTGTGCATTTTACCCCTAAGAAGGCTCTTTCATTTTTACTTTGAGCGTGACAACATAGGTCTTCAGTGGCAAAACCACCTCAACACGTTGTGCAGTAGCTCCCTACTCTTCATTCACCATCTT